>OX335686.1:15484942-15977442 GCA_946894065.1 Acleris literana | reverse complement strand
ATTGACTTGTTAAATCGATTGGAAGGTTTGTAGCCTCTGTGGAGAAATTGGTATTCATTCACTACAATTTGCCCCTTATGCAGTACTATACTAACCGGTATCCAGTAAAATACTGGCTTATTATGCCTTATCCAGACAGATAGTTAATTTTGGGCTGATAGGCCAGATATCGGATAGTTACCAGATACCGGAGGACCAAAAAGTTGGCCCATCGTTGAGCATAGTTAACCATACAAACAACGAAGGCAAAAAAAGTTCCATTGTGTTACAAAAAGTATCCATACAATTGAATGGCTAATTTTCGTCGCACAACAGAAAATTTAATTGCGTGAGTTACCATACCCAAGTCTTTGGACCTTACCTTAATAACTATTAGAAATATGAAAGTGTGTTAGTGTGTAAATTAGTATGTTTGTTGCCCCTTCATGCTGAAACGACGGACGGGTTTGGATGAAATCTGGCACATATGTAGTAGATATAAATAAATTAATATCCTAGATTAACACGTACAATACTTTATATCCCGGGAAATTTAATAATTAGACTGGGAAAGGTAGACTTCTACGCTAGCAGGTCACTAGTAGGTATCACAAATCAGCTTACTCTGGGGCGCCTGAGGTTCATCATCGGTTAATGGTCCTCCTCCTACGCGTATGGGCTCTTCATACGAATTATTCGAGTTCGACATGGAACTGTTATACTGATGTGACTGCACGGCTTCGACCTCAATTCGCGCACTCCGATCATTGTGCTCCGGCGAATAGTCTTGGAAATTTAACAATTCGGCCGTGTGTATCGTGGCCATGATAAACTAAACTAGTTACTATTTGCCTCAAGTAAATAATCACATAAGTATAGAATAGACGGAATAGCAACAGCACAGCAGAAATCAAACGTCACAACGCGCATGTGTCATTGTCTAATGTCTGGTTAGTTAGACCTTTTGTTAAAAACGTTGAGTTTTTAATTCGATAGTTCGGTTTATAAAGCGCAACACAGAGTCACAGACGCGCTGGGATATCGGTCGGACCGGACCGGACGGTCCGTCGCGTCAAAGCCAAATCTAAACTACTTCTTACCGCTGCTTCTTTTTGGTCGAGACCATTCATTTTGAATTTAGGTTTAAAACGTACGTGTGTCGGCACTGCGAACTGTGCAGTTAAACTGTCGATCTAAGAAATATCTAATCGAAATTTCATTAGATAAAACTGTACAGTTGCATCTGTGCAGTTAAAACTGATGGTATGTAGCCCGCTTTAGAATTATACATTCAACTAAAATTATACATTCTAGCATCATGGGCAATTCCTAGTGGTAGAATTCTAGTATTATTATTATTTATTTTATATATTATTATTATTATTTATTTTATAATGATAGTAATTAAAGTCGATTCTATTTGTCAATTACTTACATCACAACTTTTTATAAGATGATTAATTAAAGAATATTTAATTACTACATACATCTCCTTTGTATGCTTATTATTTTAATTTGAGATCTGGAGACTCTTTACATCTCCATAATTGACCGTGGAGACTTTCTACATCTCCTTACCTATGTCTATTTTTAATTTTTATCTGAAATTTGGAGACTTTACATTTCCAATTTAAATTGAATATACTTTAAGTCTCATAATTGCTCCTGGGACCTGTACATCCCTGTGACATTTAAATTAGTTAGCTTAAGTTTATCATAGTAATAAGTTACTCATATAAAAAAAGACTTCCTGTTGAGTTTCTTGCGGCGTTTCTTCTCAACAGAGTCCCTTGGAAGCGCTGGTAGACTCAGACATGTAAAAGTGCCTACAGGGCCTACTTACAGAATAAATGAATTTGAATTTGAATTTGAATTATGTATGTACACATCATTTTCTAGTTATATGTGTTTTTAAATTAATAACATGATAAAATAATACCAAACATAGTATTAACTTCTAAAAGAGGAAATAAATACCACGCGGTCCATTTTCAATTTAAAATTGAAAACAATGTAAATGAAAGGTAATATTAACAGTCTACTCTCTGCATTTATATTAAGAATACAGAGATCAACCCGCGTACTGGAACGGCTTAATTTATTGATTGATTGAAATATAATAAATAAATTAGATACAACCAAATTTCAAATTGATAGCGTATTCGATATAAATCTCGATAGTAACCGATAACAAATATTGTGCAATTAGGACATCACTGTGGCGGCGGAGGTGAGGGGTGTATAGGAAGGGGGGCGGCGAGTCGAAAACTCTGTCGGATTGGCCGTTAGCCTGCCTGGCCTGACGCCATTTTGTTTTCTGCAACGGGACGTGTAGTGGATCGAACGCTTCCTCTCTCGCAGTTTGCAATTCGTCGTGTAATATTGCTGCTACGTGACCCAAGTTTCATATAAATATGTGCTCTGATTTGTACGTGAGGTGATTGCCGTCGAAATTCGGATTATCATCATCTATTGCGTGTTATCGGTGCTAACGTAAGTTTGCTACGTGCTGCCTTGTAAAAACTCGCCATATTGAAATGTTGAAAATCACATCATCCACGTAACAGTGAATTAAGCTTAGCATCGTGTTTTACAGTGATGTGCAGTTGAAGATTGTGGTATGCTGAGAGCGACGCCGGCGATCGCGGAGCAAGATGTCGAAGGAAATCGCGGAGGAGTACGCTTCGAGCCTTGCCGACCTTACGGTCAACAGCAAGCCGCTCATAAACATGCTAACGATTCTCGCGGAGGAGAACATCGAGCACGCGGGGGTTATCGTTGATACCGTCGAGAAACACTTGGAGAAGGTGAATTTGCATTTTTAAAGTTAGGCGATGGGCATTCGTGGAAATACGTCACGTGACGGGGAAAGTGTCGTTCGGTGACGCACGCTGTCTTACGTGCTTTTCGTGTTGATGTGACAGAGCCGACCTCGATTGTACGCGGCGCGCTCGGCACAGGTATCTCCAATAGTCCTACTACACCAAACATTCATTTGACGTTGTTATTCCTTGTGTTTTTAATGTTAGATTCATTTGACGCGCTATTTAACAGCTCGCGAATACTTTATTTACTAGAAGCTACTAGTGGCAAGATAAATTTGCCTACCTAACGACTTGTACTTAAAGCCAAGATGCTATTATCATGTCACCACTTGTATTAAAATGGTCATATTGCAGTGACACGCTAAGATACAACAATATTTTTTATTTCATCATGTTTTGTAACAATAAGAAAAACCAGTCTTGATCAAATTGGAAAGTTTAATTGACTATCTTAAAAGCTAGGGCGGAGATACCTGTTTGATAGTTATCTCTTTGAATCCCAAAGATCTGTGGCAATTTGCCTGACAATTTCATAAACTCTCTGATTTTATTTCAGTTGTGTATGAGAAAAAATGTTGAAATAAAGTTTTTTATAAAACTGAGTTCGTCCTTATTTATTTTCATAGAGCCGGATATTAAAAGGGTTATAAAGTAAATGTTTTGTATTATTCCTACCCATACTGCTGAATAATGAATTTGCAGTAATATATCAACTAGACGTTCTGAAGACGAGGAACTGCCTCGGATGAACCAAAGGAGTTGGTTTACCAGGAAGGGCTTGGGTCTAGAAGTTTTGTTTCCTCTATACAGGTCCCTGCGGACATCAAGCTGCCAGTGCTCTATTTAGTAGATTCCATCATCAAGAATGTTGGTGGTGCCTACACAGCGAAGTTCTCTCAAAGCATTGTTAATATGTTCACTCGGACATTCAAACAGGTAATTACAATGTTTCTGTATGTCTCTTTTTATTGTTTAGTTATATAATTATTGGATAGTTTAATGTATTTTTTTTGTCCAGGTTGATGAAAAAGTACGGTCACAAATGTTCAAGCTGCGGGAAACGTGGCATGATGTGTTCCCGAGCACTAAGCTGTACCAGCTGGATGTGAAAGTAAATGTGATCGACCCGGCGTGGCCGATCCAGGCCCAGCCCCAGACAACCAACTCCATCCATGTAAATCCAAATTTTCTGAAAAAGGTGTTTTTTTGAGTTGTTTATGTTTTGATTTAGCTTTAGAATTTTAACCTACCTGTGTATGTATGGTAACAGAAATACAAATACCCATCTATGCTACCATCATTATCTCAGCTAAAATACATCCACTGTTGGACGTAGAGCTTTTCCAAAGTCCTTTTTAAATACTTGTTTCAATTATTCAGCTGGCCTTTATTTCTATATTAGTTATGCTGAAGGAAAAATCCCTTTTTTTTTCAAATGCGCTGCCTGTTGTCTCTTTAGTGCAGGCATGTTACCTAAATATCTGTGTCTGCATCATTACACTATTAAAACAGGCTTTATTTCCTATCTATCAGATAACTGAAGAGCTAGGATCTGTCTCTTGACCTAAGTGGTCTTTGAATTTTATGATCATCAACACATCAGGCTATATGTGTAATGCTATATCGATGATGAAGAAGCAATACCTCCTATCTACATCAAATAATCGTAACTATACTATGTTTATTCTTACTAGACTAATTTAGGAAACAACTTTCTAACCTCAAAATGAACCTTTTTTGGGTAAAACAGGTCTTTTATCATAAATAAAGTATCTGATTAAACATTTTTGACATCACTTGGCGAATGTATTGTCTGTGATTCCTTTATTTTATTTAAATAGCTGTTCAGTTGTTAAGTCGTATACTAAATTAGTTGAGTAAGAATGATCACGGTATACAAATTCATCCTTAATGTAGTTCAACTTAATGTAGATAGGAGGCATTGCTTCTTCATCATCAATATTGAAAATTTCCCAAAGATTACAAACTATCCTCTGCTACTGACCCAGCATACAGAATTTAATTTCAAACATTAGGTTGACAACTTATTCTATAATATTAACCCTGCAATCGTCCTCGCAGCCCGTGCCTCCCAGCACGAACAGTGCCCCCACTCCCACTCCTGAGGAAGAGGAGAAGATGCGAGCAATCCTCGCTAAGCAAGAGAAGGAACTGCTCATGCTGCAGCAGAAAAAGGTCGAGATGGAGCTGCAGAGGACTAGGCGCGCGCTTGAAATAGCTGCTAGCACTAACACCAAGGTAGGACTTCATCTGTTCTCTTCGTTAACCCTTGGTATATCTTCAGTGCACCCCCCATTGTCCATCAGCACTGATCAGAGCAAGGTCACTTGATAAACATTTTATTCGATTTTTAACTTAAAAGGGAAGTCTAATAGAGTCTAAAATGAACCAATAAACCATAGACATTCATCATTTGTTAAATGGAACTTAACAGTTCTAATCTAAATTTAAAATTGACGTTTGACGCGCGGTTTTGTCGTAAACGACGGGTGCTAGTGTGCTCCGTCCTACATACAAAGGTTGGCATCTAATACACCTTGGGGCTATTGCCAACGCACTCGCAATCGGAATCGTTTTCATTTTGAATGTCGAAGGCGAGTCTGCATACAAAATGAAAACAATTGTTCCACTTTGAAGCCGATTGCGATTGCGAGTGCGTTAGGCAATAGCGACGCTGGAAGAAATATTTGACATGGCCTGGAGGTAGTTAACCTTTTGAACGCCATACATCGAATACAAAATGTGCCACCCACACGCCAAACATGTTTGCTATGCTATGCAAATTACACCTTATTGCTACCAAACAAAATCTCTTTTAATCTTGAACTCTTGTCGGCTGTAGCCGACGTGGCGTCAGTGGCACGACTTTTAGTTGACGGCCAGAGCCGACTGTGGCGTTGAAAAGGTTAACAAGTTTCTTACAAAGTTACTGTAGGACGTGCGGGATTTCTTGCAGATGGTAAGGGCCTAAGAAGATTCTTTCTCGCGATTTCTTCTGTGTAAAACTGGCTTCTCGTTTTCCCTCGGGAAGTAACGAAAATTCTGGGACAAAAGTTTCTTTTGTAATTCAGGTATTGGCTACCTTTATTCTGAATTTCATACACTTCAAAGTTAAGTTAAGTTTGTGTGTGATTAAAAGAGAAACACACTCATAAACTTATCCATAATTCGAATTGAGGCTATTTGCCCCCTTATTTCAGAGTGATAGTGAAATTTCTCAATATATTGCAAAGGCTTGATCTAAGCTACGTAATGTACACGGAATTGTCACCTATCAGCTGTCATTGTCAGGTTTGACTGAAAGCCTGTTCATTTTAGTGACGCACAGTCGTATTGTGTCCTTAGCACTTGCTAAGGGTTCAATTCGATCTAAGTTTTCTGAATAAATTCAATTTCAATTAGTAGGAAGTAGGATAATATTAGGTTAGTACTGTTAGTAGGATTATGAAGGTGATTTTTGGGGACTGCCCCACGGCACTACTAAACCGCACTACTGACCAAAACTAGTATCATAAATATGAGGTAGGTTTAGGTTATGTTAGTTGTTCAGCAGGCCCGAAGGGCCAAACCACCCAGAAAAAGAAGCGGAGCTCCGTCGACTCCGTCAAATTTTAATTAGAAATAGAAATCATTGGTCAGTAGTGGGGCTTAGTAGTGCCGTGGGGAAGGAGGGTGATTTTTATAGTAAGTCCTATAATATGGTAAAATCTTCAGATCATTGAGTAAGGTAAAATGATGAAATAACGAACCTTATATTTTATAGGGATTTAAGCACTAAGCGCTGACGCGTCCATACAAAATATTATAACAGAGATAAATAGTACGTAATTTTAAACTCCCAATTTATTATCTAACAAAAAAATTGGTGAAGAGCTCAAGCTTAAGCTCGTCAAGATTCATATTTGTAGGCAAGCAAGCGTTTCTAAAAAAATGGCCACTAACAATGACACGCTGGACTGATATAATCGCGGATCCATCAGGTTACGATGAAAATTGAAAAGTTGCCTGTGGACTCGACCAAAGACTATATTATTTGTTAATTATTGATGACTTTTCTATACTAATATTATAAAGAGGTAAAGTTTGTGCCGTTGTATGGGGTAATCTCTGGATCTACTGAACCGATTTCGAAAATTATTTAACCTATAGAAAGCTACGTTATTTGCGAGTGTCTTAGACATACAAAATATGTTTATGGCCTAACGAAGTGGGCACGGGAACAGCTAGTCGTATATAAAGTAAATACCTAACACCCTTTCTCTTCCATTAAACGACGGATTTCAAAAGTTTACGAGGCTTACAGTAAGTACATAAAATTCAAGGTGGTTACAATTGAGTGTGTTTTGTAATTATTGTTTTTGTGTACAACAAACTTATCTGATTGTGAATCATGCTATTACCGTCAAAACACCATTATGTTTATTGAGAATTGCCCAAGCGTGTCACATTTGGATACGAAGTTATTATTAAAAATATTGACGTAATATAAACTTCAATAGTAATCTGTTATAATAGAATATAATAATATTTACATTAGGTAAATGATACAGGTACAAGTTAATTTAATTGTTTTTTTCGCCTAACTGTGAGTCGTTAATTTCAACCTCTTAATTAACTTGTATACACTAATTGTATTTGGTAGGTTGATTAATTAAATAATGATAACAATTTTCACTAATTATGCACATTTTGATAAGTAAATAAAATATAAATAAATAAATAAATATCACGGGACAATCTCACACAAATTGACCTAGTCCCAAACTAAGCTCTAGGCTTGTACTATGGGTACTAGACAACGATATAAATACTTATATAGAGAAATAAATACTTAAATACATAGAAAACATCCAAGACTCAGAAACAGATACTCGTGCTATTCACACAAATATCGGCCCTTACCGGGATTTGAACCCAGGACCGCTAGCTTCGAAGGCAGGGTCACTACCAACTAGGCTAGCGCGTCATTCTGCCATATGCACCATAGGTATTTTTGCAAAACAGGTTTGCAGTAAAGTAATTAACGAATGAGCTAATTTCCATTGTTATCACGGAATGTAATAAAGATAACCTTGTGAAGCCGAGTGCTGGTCTTAATTACTTTTCCAAAGAATGAAACACGGATATACTCCATTTTGTACTTAAAACAACCAATGATTTTGGTATGTATGTATGTTAACACTTTATTGCACAAAAGAAAAACCAGAAAAATACAATTAATATAAAAATATGTACAAAGGCGAACTTATCCCTTTAAGGGATCTCTTCCAGCTAACCCTTGAGAGATTGAGAAAAGTGAAATTATTGTAGCTTCTTTACACGACTCCGTTTTTTTGTCAACCCCTGATGCAAACAGAGGGGCGTAATGGAGTAGGTAATGTTATCGTGTGTGGCGTCGTAGCTCACAAACCCGTAAAACAATTAAGAAGCGGGTTTTTTTTTTTAATGGAGAGCTTGTTTTATCTGAGTGGCTCTTAAGCTAGGTTTAATGAAAATCAGTTCGGCCGTTTGACAGAATAACTCCTCTAAAAGTAGCAGTGATATGATAACTATGCCGGGTTTTTTAATCTTTTTAATAGTTACATACATACATACATAAACTCACGCCTTTATTCCCAGTTCGGGGTAGGCAGAGCTACAGAATTGCCAACAACTCTAAAAGCTTGTTGATAATTCTGTAACCACATTTTGCATAATCAGGCTAAGATGTTTACCAGTGTATTAGTGGCAGGTTGCAAGCCCATCGCCTAACAGTACTACAAGCCTTTATTCCCTTAGTCGACTCTTACGACATCCACGGGAAGGCATGGAGTGGTACTATTCTAAGCCGGCAACCACACAGCTAATAGTTTAATAGTTATTGCGATTAATATGCTATTCCCCGTCAAACGGTTTATCCTTGTTGGTCGACACTTATTCATAACACGTATAACGTCGCAGAATTTTCATTTAATCGACAGGCTTCTTTAGGTGTGATTGTTACAAGTCAAACCCAACCTAAACAACGTAATTAATGTTTGTGATAACCCGAAAACAACAGAGCTTCAGAAGAATATAACTTTTGATGGAGTGAAATGGTACACTCGATGAAATGAGTGTTGATAAAACAAGGGGCCGCCAAAAGCATTTATCGTCGAATACGATCTCGCTTAAGTGGTTGTTGGACTTTAAAATTTTCCGAAATAAATGAATTATTTCTTAATCAAAATACACATCTTTCAATTAAGGCGTTGGACCACGAAGACTGAACAAGCTATCACACTAACATAATTGAAATTGGTATGTAAAGTATGAATTAGTAAAGTAGTACTCTAGCAAGTAAAAACTGACTATTAAGATATAGCAATGTTTCTTACTGACCGTTCTTACATATTTTTCCTTGTTTATTTGTCCTGTTATAATTGTAAACCAGTAATTCCATCACTTCCTTATTTGTGACAGTCTCTTGATCGACCGTAGCATAATAACATCATTAATTTTTATAAACAGGTCCTCTTATACTGGGGTAAAACCATTTTGTCTTTGTCGTGTTATCGTGTTGTTTTCTCAGCCGCCATTACTATCAAGTAAATAAGAGGTATCGTTACGATACGATAACATGACAAAGGCGATGTGGTTTTACCCAGTAGATTAGAGATCTTCTCGTTACTTTACTATCTCACAATGTGGTTAAAACAATTGCAAACTTGTATTTTTGGCCACTTCTGTTTAGTTTTTGGCGTCCTCCGCGCTCAAAATACTGTGCCGACTTCAGTTTTGTTTCAATATAAATCCAATGGAATATATTTGTTTACTAAAGAACAGGGTTGATATGATTTAAATCAGTTGATTAATAAGAATACTTTTTTACTGCAACCAAATCAGCCGAAATATGTCAAGGGGCTTCCTCCGACATAAACTACGACGCACACACGTGTTCAATGCTGTTTACCTACACCGTTCGGGGATTCCCCGAAATAAGAAATAAATTAGGTACCGAGAAGGCAGCCACATTAGTCTTCCTTTTGAAAAACTAAACTAATTCTTAATTTAAATGACAGTACCTATGTACGATCAACAAGTAAAAAAATCAAAAAAAAATCCGATTAAAATCAAATTAATCCGATTTTTATGATTAAAAAAAGTCGTGATTTTTATCAACCCTGCTAAGGAATCCGATTTTGAATTGTTGCAAAATGGCCTATTAATTTGTTATATTTGTTCTCAAGAGAACTTGTAAGTACCAGGCCAAGTGGTAAATTAGCTTGTCCTCTTTAACCTTTTCCTCGTGCCACTGACGCCGCCGTCGACCACAGCTGACACAAGTTCAAGATTAAAAGAGACTGTTTCGTATCAATTAAGTTGTAATTTGCATAGCAATCATGTTTGGCGTGTGAGTGACACATTTTGTATTTTATGGAAGGCGTACAATGCTATGAAATAACATAATTTTTCTTTTTCTTTTTGCTTAAATACACTTAGGGCCACTTGCACAGAAAATTTAACCCTGGGTTAAGACACTAACCCGAGTTAAAATGTCAGTTTTCGTATGAATCTGACGTTTACTAACTCGGGTTAGTATCTTAACCCAGTGTTAAATTTTCTGTGAATGTGGCCCTTAACTATTGTCGGGTCGCTATCATCTGTGCTCTGGGGCCATAAAACCCTTTTTCGCACATCTCGCTCGCTCTTGGGAGGAGGAACACAATCAACATCGTCAATTTATTTTTAAATCATGAACATCTGAATAAGGTGCAGAAACAACGCATATTGTATTAAAATTCTCAGTTTTAGGGCTAGGCTACAACACTGCAGTGCGACGACGCACCGTAAATAGCACATAAATAATAAGCTAGTTTTTGCGATACGATGCCACGCCGCACCACAGCGTTTTAGCCTGATCCTTACAATCTTCTCAAGTGTAGTGGTCAGACTGGGTAGACTGGTCAGTCTGTCATTGACTAAAGATATCCTAGTTGTTATTAACACGTGCCTTCCCCCGCAGGTGCCTGTGATTCCAACCCTGGTGGGCGGCATGCCGGTGGCGCTCGTGAACCCGGTTATGTCCGCGGCGCCCGAGCCCACGCCGGTACCAGTCAAGCAGCGCCTCGGCCCGGTGAGTAACATCTTTTACAAGCTTTTTATTAATTGCAATGTATGTCAGGTTAGGTCAAATCATGTTAGTTAGTTTTGAAACAGTTCCCGTTAATGGAATGGGTCGAATTTTGGACCACATATTTCACGAACGCTATTTTATTAAACATTTATTACACAGGTTAGCTTAGGTTAGACTCGATAGCCAAAACAAATTAACTCATTCGGCGAGAAATGCCGTTCGATGAAATATTCGTGAACGGTGTTTCGATATAATAATAGGTACCCTTATTTTTTTAAATATTTTATTGCAGGAGATAACAAACGCATGTTACTTACAAACTATTTTTATATACAGTCACGAGATTAAATTTGGTACCCACCTTAGGTCCAAAGTCAATCTGACATTCTACAACAATTAGGTTGAGTTTCCTAAAAGTTACAAATGACTTGACATCTCTAATGACATTAACGACATATTTTCCTTGAAATGGGTCCCAAATTAACGCTCGTGACAGTACAAATAGGCGAGTTGAGCATATGGAACTGCGCGTCGTAGTATATCGTATTTGACATGTTGTGGTATTGTTTTTAACTCTGCCTCGGCATTACTGTCAAGTAAATAAGAGGTATCAAAACCTTGACAATACGATAACAGGTCAAAATCGATATGGTGTATGCCGTATTGAATAGACCCAGTATGGTTACCATTATGTAAACCTGAAGACAATGCAATTTATGTTATCTAAGAGCGGGGGGGGGGGGGATTATTATGACATAGCTATGCAGTTTACTTTACACTGAGAGAAAAGGACAGCTATATAACTTCTATAGCTATGTCCTTTACGATCGCCATAAAATGAACTGCATAGTCATGTTACGATAACCCCCCCTGATCTGATGATGGAGTCCGTAGGAAGGGACAGGATCTCCGCTATACTTAACGTAGATTCACCCTGTTGGAACTCATTAGTTTGGTATTGATAAGCTGATAATGACTTGAAAAAAGTACAGTTGGCAACAAAGGCTTGTCCCAAACTGAGTTTATTGACAAAAAACTTATCAAAACGCTTGTATTTCACTGGTTGTTTCACTCGTAGATAGCAATCTAGCAAACTTACAAACAACGTCCTCAAATCTTGGAAGTCAATTTTAACCTATTTCTGACTGTCAGATGGACTTGGAATTTGGCATACATATAACCAATTCCGATGACAATACGAAAATATGGTACCATCAAGCTGGTATGATGACACGCCCGTTGTCTAGAGACGCTATTTTTATTTACAAATTTAAAAAGCCCTCCTTTATTGCCAGAGAGTCTCGCTCTGAAGGGAGTGATCCTTAATTATTTTTTATATAGAGTCTCCTCATGAGGCTGATAGTCACGTATGTGTACTAAAGCCTCTATAAAACATTGCCTTTTATATATATAGATTAGATAAAAACAAAAAGCAGAGGGCCCTGCCAAGATGCATTACGCTAACTAACGTTTCTATTCGTTTCGTTTTTAAACCAATCGCATCACTGATAGATCACGTGACTTTTCGTATAACGTCATCTACCAGTGACGCGATTGGTTTAAAAACGAAACGAATAGAAACGTTAGTTAGCGCAATGCATCTTGGCAGGGCCCTCTGGTATGATGGACGGTGACCACAGGAACTAACTTTTTCTTTTTCCTTCTAAAGTTTGTGATTCAACGGTTATACATACAGCTCGGGACTCCGTAGTCTTATCTCGCTATTCACCAGGGTAAAATGCATCTTTCTTACTTTCCTTCTTTACCACCTAAGGCGGAATAAACGAACAAACACAAAAGTAGTGGTACTGATATAATTAGGGATGCCTGCGTTTTTCCAACACTATTGCCTTCAAAAAATTTTGAAAACCAATCAGAAATTTCTTGTATGCTTCCGTGTGTGTTTTAAAAAATACCTCGAATTTAGGTACTTCTTGCCAGATGAAAAGTATGTACTCACATAATCTTAAAATAACGTTTAAAATTCGGATTATGAAAACCTTGCCACACAAAGTGTGACATTTATCGCCAGATGTAGGGAATGGTATCCATTTTTTTTTTCATTTTACCGATCTAGTCCGGAAAATTAAAACTCGGAATTAAACAATTCGGAGGAAAGTTAATTCGTAAAAAAATTACAACATTCGTACAAATCATATTCGGAAAGATGAGTTTTTTAACCTATACCTAATTCATACAATGGAACCTATGCTCCCAGCACATTTAATTCCTTCAGTACAACCATTCGGGGCAACATATTGGACTAGCTCGTTTAACAGAACTCGTGGGGGAAAATATTGGACTTATTCATTCGAGATAATTTCCTGGAGGTATAAGATGGACCTATTTGTCTAGCCAGCAGAAGAATTGATTAGGAACATATCGTCCCTTTACTTTCTCAACCTCGTATATGATCGAATAGTTAGATAGGAAAAGCACTCATGTTCACTAAAGAATAAAGACTACTTTCCTATCTAACTATTCGATCAGATACGAGGACCGTTACATTGGTTTCTTGAAGATTGATTTTTCCTTTTTGTGTTTCCAGGATATAAATGTTAGATGTATTTCTGATGCAAGTTTTTATTTGATAATGCTTTAGTCTAGTTTTTCATATAGCGTCTACTGGCGTTGTTAGTCGATGACTGATAGCAGTTTTTATAAGACTGTTGCATAATGGTTAGTTATGAAATAATTTTAGTTTCATAAAAAGATTTTCAATCCACAAATATTCGTGTCATCATTTAATTGGGAAGCGGTTTGCAGGCTATTTATATTTTGTCTGATGTGGATATATATTGGTATTGGGTTCATACATTTGATATGGTGACATTTATATTTGTCTGACACAACGTGTTTTATTTCTCTCACCATTAAATTGAATTCTATAGAGTTTTGACGCATTACGTCAGATATATCGCACCTTCAAAACAATACTGACGTAATTCAGAAATTTTAAATTTCGAGTTACGTTTCTATAATAATAAATTTATGACTTGAAGTTAGAAAGCAGAAATTTTGAATTAGGTCACTACTGTTCTGAAGGTGCGATATGTCAATAAGGGTGGATCACTCAATCTATGACAAAAAATGATCTTCGCTATTTTGTAAAAGTTCCGTTAGCTCGGGGCAGTACTAAATATTAATGTAAGGTGGTGGGTGTTCTTCTATACTATAAGAAATACAATATCACGCTTATTGTAGTTCAAAACAGTGATCCTAGAGGGAGTTATTTAAGTCAGTTGCAATTACAAGACTCTACCTTATCTCTTTTATTTAAGCAAAATAAAATCTTTCATACATGGAGCGATCCACCCTGATGTAAATCCAGCTTCACTCGGCGATTGGAAACCTTACGATTCAAAAAGCGGAGAGGGAGTACCAATATAGTGTGTTGTTTCAGCCTGTGAACAAACCGGCGTCTCACGCGCGCATCGCGCCCGTGAGCGCGGCTCTGGCCACTGCGCGCCGCGACCCGCGCCTCGCGCGCCGAGCGCCCGTCCAAGCGCCCCCCGCGCAGCCCGCGGCGCCGGCCCCGCCCGCCCCGCCCGCGCCCATAGCGCCGCACGTGTTCGACATCAAGCCGCTGGAGCGCGTCACCAAGCGCAAGAACGTCATCACCATCGACGTGCGCCCCGACGCGCCCGGCTCCCCGCGCACCGTGCGCCGCGACCCGCCCGCGCGCGTCGACCGCGTCGACCGCCCCGACCGGCGCGACCAGCGCAAGTTCAAAATCAAAAAGAACGACGAGGAAGCCGTCAACCTCTACATGGACAAGCTCCGCGTCCCCGATCTCGAGAAGATCGTCAAGCTCCCGCCGATCCCCAAAATTAACCGGGCGAAGGAGGAGCCGGTCAAGCGGAAAAAAGATCCGGCGCGCGAGAAAAAGAAGAAACGCGATATCAACGCCGGCGGGAAGGACGGCAAAGACAGCTCGGAGAGCTCGCCGGAGAAGAAACCGAAGAATCGGAAGGAGAAAAAGACCGAGCCGGCGCCGGAGCCGGAGGAACCGGCGAACTCGGTGGTAGCGTTCAAGGAGCTGAAGAACTACCACCGGGAGCGGTACATGCGCCGCAACCGCGCGCGCTCCGCCTCGCCCGAGCCCGCGCCCGCCGCGCCCGAGTGCGACTCGACAAGTAAGCTATTGCTCTATGTTTCCCGCTCGCGAGCCTGACTCCCGGCCGCGGCTCTAGCCATATCTGTGATACTAGCCTTAAGCGCACGCTGACTGTGTGGAAATAAAAGATTTATCAACTGTTGGAGTATTCATATTACGTGTTTTACGCCGGCTCGTGTAACCCTTTACTTATAAGGCTAGCTTAGTACGCTCAGTATGAAACGTTTTGTTTTAAGTGTTGTGAGTGCCCATTAAAGCGTTTCTCGATATCGTATTTGAGTTCAATTCGGAGCACAAACCGCTCGTGGATGCTGCCCGGCAGTGGGTATCACGTGTGCTCACAATTTTTATCGCACTACACTTCGACACAGGGTTAACTAATGGGTTCCACTGTTTTCACATGACTAACAATGGGTACTCGGTTCTTGCAACGTCACTCTTAAGTTATCAACACCGGATCAAAACTATAGTCACTTGGAAAGTAATGCTTATGGATACGAGAAGATTCTTGGACCGCTGCTGACCAGAAACTTGGATAAGACTTCACTTGAGACGGAACTTGCGCCGGCGGCATCACTTGGACATTGGATGGCGGCCTAAAATCATCGAGTTGCAATTTCCTCAACGTTAAAATATCTCTACCACCACTCTATTCGAGTAGTTGGGGATTGAAATCTAAACTCGTAGGTACTCTTAGACTTGCCGGTCTACTCTTCCACGTTCATTGAGTAACATTTTATTCATTTTCTTCTCATTTATCAACTTATAATAGACGGTATCTTGCAACTTAAAAGTCAGTTAACACAACCAATTAAAGTAATTCACTCATCAACAGTAGTTAGTTTTAAAAGTATTTCTATGATTTTAACCTACTAGTTATTCGTGCCCAGCGTCGACTGGGTGTTTTTCTTCAGACAACGTTGTCCTGACCATTACGAGCTCTACATTTGTTTAAATTCAAATCGGTCGAGCCACTCGAGTTTTTGCGAGACTAACGAACGGCAAGTGATTTTAATATATAAGAAAATAAAAAAAACAATTTTGACACAAAAGACACCGACAATGATTTGCTTGAGTAATAATAGCATTTATTGGAACAATAAAAATAATTAAGATACAGGACTACGCCAATCTAATCAGTAGGTACTGTGGAAGAACTCAAGATTCAGAAGGCATTGTTTCAGCGTTGCCAGATTTTTTTTTACAAAGTCGTGATTTAAACCTATTTGAGTGAAAAAAGCGGGATTCTTTCCTCGAAAGCGGGACAGTAAAAAAACGTATATAATCAGAAAATTTAAATATTTGTGTTTTTATTTGAGTTTTATATTACATTTACGTGACAATAGATAGCATAAATTGCCAAAGAAAATGTATTTAAATAAAAAATATGATATTGCGCTTGGACGCCCGGTCAAGTTATTCCCGAAAAGCGGGACTGAATAATTTTTATTTGAAAATCGGGACGTCTGGTAACGCTGCATTGTTTACAAGTAGAAAAAAGTCTGCAAAAGATTTCACTTTAAGTACCTTCAGTGAGTTCGCTATTATCTTGTACAAAAACACCACCGCACTTGACATCCGAAATCCAGTCAATAGCGTCAACGTGTTTTTGAATGAAATAACTTAGCGACTGTATTACAGAATTACGTTTTTTTTGTTTTGACATGGTAAGTATCATTAGGTCGTCTGAACGGTTCCCGACTGAAACGTCGAGGAGAGCAGGTTTGGCGGCGAGAGATTTCATTACGTACGTAACTTCTTCCAAAAAAAAAACATAAAAACATGTCGTCCGTACTTCGATATATTTCAATTTACTTAGCATATTAATAACTCAATGTAACTTAATTGTTTTTAGACAATATTTTTTATATGTAATCTTAGTTTTTGATTGTTGAAAAAAATCTGACAGTTAATGTCTCAAGTTAAGTCCTGTAGGAAATAGGCCTAATTATTATCTTACAAATTTTATTGATCATGTCGCTTCAAAGCGACACTAGTCAAGGATTGTTTAGATGTAACGTTAAAAGTATAATTTAATTACAAGAAGACCTAGAGGGATTTTCGACTTGCGATTAGCTGAAAAGAAAGTATCTTAAATAAATCAGGTAATTTTAGTTCAAAAACTCGTTAGTCTAGCAAGGGTTTAAACCAATTATATAATAGTTACTTTTTGAGATGATTTTGTTGTAACTAAGCAGAGGGTTTTTTTTTACTGTTTCAGGAGCCTGAATTTATTTTTAATTAGGAATGCTATACCCATAAGCAGGTCAACGCATTTGGTTCAGAATCAGTAAATTTAAAATGGCTTGGGTGCCCATTCATACCGTGCAATGGACTTCTAGGTAACAACAGAACTGAGTGTGGCGACCCGAATATGTGTATATTCTCTCATGTCCGTTCCCAATATTAAAACTGCGGATAGATTTGATACATAGGGTTCGAATTTGACAAGGTGGCAATCTTCAAATTTTTACCCGAAGTAACATTATCTATCCATGGTTTGGACATTGGGAGTAGACATTAGTCACTTTGGCTGTGCTTAAATTTTAGTTTTTGGACTTATAATTTACTGAATCATTCCTTAATATTTTTTAAGGCACGATTCAACATAATGTTGTGACTTAAGAAATGGGGTTGCAAGTAACTAACACAGTGGAATTACCACCGGCTTCTGGCAAGACTGAATTCACTACAAATGTTTTTCAGTAGTGATAATGTATCATTATTTTCTATTTAGTACCAAGTTATTCGTTGAAATAATAACCAGTGAATCTAAAACATGATCGGTGTTTGCGTATTATATTTTTATAATAGTATATGACGCTATCTAAATAGATCTTGCTCTTGAGTCACGCAGGTTGTATTTTTTTTACAACAGCTCTACACAGACATTACAAACAAAAACAAAACACAGACAAACACACACACAACGCTTAAATCTTTGACTCTAAATATGTGGATTTAAAGTAAATAATGTTAATTTTAAGACTCCTGATAGAAGGTCCAGGTTCAGTTTGTATATTTTTTACAATTATTGAAAACTTGAGGGTATTGCACATAACATAACACTATACATTTAAAATGATTAACAACGGTGTTATAACTCTTAAAAAAAGTGTGGGTTCGTCAAACTTCTTAAATAAAAGTCAGATATTTTATTAGATAAACTGATAGTTGATGTATAGTTTATTTCAAATATAGCCATTTTACTTGTAAAGTTATGTATGTCAACTTGTGTAATTATAAAAATAATATAACAAGTTTTGGTTAAATTCAAAAAAGAATGACTCAAGAATTGTCAGTTTACTTTACATAATAAAAATCTGACTTAGTGTTCATCTTGCTTGGTTACATTTTCTGGTTACCTACTTTTACCAAAATAATGACTCGAGAACTGTCAGTTTACTTTATACAATAACAATCTGACTTGGTGCTCATCTTGTTTGATAACATTTTCTGGTTACTTTTACCATAAGAATGACTCAAGAACTGTCATTTTACTTTATATAATAAAAATCTGACTTAGTGCTCATCTTGTTTGATAACATTTTCTGGTTACTTTTACCATAAGAATGACTCAAGAACTGTCAGTTTACTTTATATAATAAAAATCTGACTTAGTGCTCATCTTGTTTGGTAACATTTTCTGGTTACTTTTACCATAAGAATGACTCAAGAACTGACAGTTTACTTTATATAATAAAAATGTGACTTAGTGCTCATCTTGTTTGGTTACATTTTCTGGTTACTTTTACCAAAAGAATTACTCAAGAACTGTCAATTTATTTTATATAATAAAAAATCTGACTTAGTGCTCATCTTGCTTGGTTACATTTTCTGGTTACTATTACCTAAAGAATGACTCAGTCAGTTTACTTAATATGAAAAAAAACTGACTTAGTGCTCATCTTGTTACTTCTAGACATTTTGTTTAGTTTCCTTTTTTACTGATTAATGTGTGCCAAGCGTTCATTTAATATAATTTCACATGTGGGAATTTCATATGCCATACTTTTTATGTCAACGTTTCATTTGCCATAATGATTATTTGTCATAATTTAAAATATCCCTTTTTTTGATGACACGATGATACACATGCCAAAAGTTTACTAGCCCGAACATTATAATTATTTTCTTTTAAACATACACTCACTTAACCTAAAAGTAATTTATAAAAAATCACAGACTTCAGTTCTGGCATGGTACTACTACTCGCGCTTCGCTCGTCGTCGCACCACTCGCACCTAACTTTAAGATATTCGTACAACATTAATTTAAGTTTAATACTAAATATATCTCGATGAAAAGAGGAATATACGCACATGAATAACAGACAAACTTAACATAGTCATATCACATTTCATAGCATTTTGCTAAATAATGATTATGTCGTCAAATATATTGGATTTTGATAATAGGAGAAGGTTGATGTTATAGTAACTTATATCATAGTTATAGACTATAGATCATTATAGCATGTGACTATTGTCTAACAAAAAAACCGGGCGTTATGGCAAATGAAATTAATTTCAATTATTGATAATCTAGAGGACAAGAGTAGGGCTAATTTACTCTCAGGACAGCCGGTTTTTTAACTTTCATTAGAACTACACTAGCGTAAGGTTAATGAAAAGGTACAGCCTCGAAAAACCCAAGCCAAACATTGTATTTGCGACCTTGGCGAATGAACTATAGGGTGCCTTTTAATATTTGGCATTATGACCTCAAGGAGGAAAGTACTGGAACGACTTAAAATGCCGCGCCTTAAATACCTACTTTCTGCAGCAATATGTCTGCCGCCAGCACTGTGTCACCTATTTATATATTTAATTTACACACTAGTATCAGAACGATGCTCAAAGCACTATTTGTAATTAAAGTACGTAAATACGATAATAGACTATATATCACCATATCATTCTAAACTGTGTAAATGCATTATTATTATTTATTCCATATAACCGGCGCATCAGTAAATCTGAATAATAGACTTGACTACCTGTGTAAATATTTTTATTTAATAATTCATATTAATAGCGCAAAATGTTTATTAAGACACTCCAGGGGTAAAGACCTACTCAATGATAAAATCCTGCTGCTTGAGAAATCTGATAAAAAGTCGTGAAACACGTGATCGGCATGAATGCGCATGTTGATTGGTTGCTAGGCAACCAGACTGATAAACACTACTTTAAATGGAACATTTAATATCGTCATTATGTTCGGTTTCCCACCATGAAAAAACTAATTGTAGCCCGCCACTCCGTCTGCGAAGAAATCGTTTATCCTTGTTCCAAGGAGTCATTCGACCGGTTTACTAGCTTTCGCCCGCGACTCTGTCCAATTTTCCTGGATGAAAAGTATCGTTAGTCCTTCCCCAAAGTTCAAGCTATGTTCATACCAATTTTTATTACAATCGGTTTATCAGTTTAGCTGTAAAAGAGTTAAAAACATGCATATTTACTTTCGCATTAATAATAATTTTAAGGATTAAAAAAAACGGTTTACGGAAAGCAGACAAAACAACAAGGAGTGTAAATTTTAATTTTAGGCTAAGTGTACGCTGTAACGAAGTGTGTAGCGTTAACTGTGTTGCACTTATGTCATAACGGTGTTGCAAATGTCCATAGGCGGCGGTGACGACTTCCCATCTGGTGGGCTGTCTGCCTGTTTGCCCGTCGATGACAATAAAATAATAATAATAACCTCATTATATTGAAAAACATAAACATAAACAATACCTTTTACCCGCGACTCCGCATAGAAGTCATTTTTCTCTCGGAAACTGGAATTTTCTGTTATAATAAAAAATAACCCTATGTCCATCACCGGGCTATAAATTATCTCAGGGCCAAATTTCACATAGATCGGTTCAACGCCTGAACCGCGAAGACGGAACGAATAGAAAAACTCACTTGCGTTTAAGTATAATTTAAGTAAGGATTTAAAAATGTAATTTAGCAATTTAATTGACGTTCCGAAGCGTTGAAGCCTTTACCAAATACTTAGGTCAAACAGATGTCAAAAGTAAGAACGAAATATTTTATGACTGAGCAAGCATTGTAAAAATATTTATCCGAATTGCAGTCAACGGATAGGGAAGTTTTTGGAGGATAGAACAAGATCTAACGCTCTATTAACTGGGCCATTCTACTTTTCGTTGTACATAAAATTTAGCGACGTTCTCACTAAACTACTTTTATTTCAAAAAACGGTAAAGTGCTGCGTTTTCTAACTTGAAACTCGAAAAGGGACGTAAATAAGCTTATATTTAGAATTATACTAATTCATAAAAACTAATTTTTAATAACTATAAAGTGAGTAACGCAGTGGACATTGATGTCCCCGCCTTTTCTATGGAAAAAGTGCAATTTACCACTGAGTTACCAAGATTCTTCAACGATAATTGAGTAATTTAAGAGTTGTTTTTTTGAAAACCGTTAAACTTAAACATTCTAAGTTCATGCCATTTATTTATTCCCGGATTCATAATTTGGTATACTTTTTATCGGACGATAACAAAATTGTACACTGAAAAGTAGAATGGCCCAACTGTTGATTTATTAGATACAATATAAAAAATAGGCTTGCAATTGAAAATAAAATGTGTCTTGGTTTCAAAGAAGCTTGTTCAAATCGCAGTGACGGATACTGCTGAAAAACCAGTATCATCTAGTATAACCGGCAAAACCTGCGGAGTTACTGTGTCTAAACTTACATTAATCTAACATTTTGTAAGAAAACAAACACTGAGTACCAAATATTCTTTTCAATGCTGCTCACACTAATGTAGTAAGTAGAGCGAACAAATGTTAATCGTGACGGAACCACAGCCAACCGCAGCATCGGTAAGCAGGGCCCGTTTAATCGATGGATTCGTTAATATAAAAGCTACCTAAAAAACTGCATAAAAATTAAGCTCCGTTTCCAGATGCGACGGAAGTGGTGGAAAACAAGGATGTGGATCTCAGGGTCCTGCCCCCCACAGCCACAATCCCCGAAGCCAAGGCAGCGCCGGTCACCCAGAAACGATCCTCCACAGAGACCCTGGAAGGAAAGGTCAAAAAGGCCAAGATGGATAAGTTCGATAGGTTAGTATTTTTTTATTACACAGCTTCGGACTCAACAGATCATGTTTAGGTTTAGGATATTAACGTTTGAATAGTTGAGAGAGGCAGCGTGGATAGACCTCGTAACTGGGTGGTGGAGGTAGCGGGACCATTGGATGCAAGCGGCGCAAGAACGGTCCTTGTGGCAAACCTTGGAGTCCTATGTCCAGCAGTGAACGTTTTTTGGCTGAAATGATGTTGATGATGATGATGATGATGATGATGATGATGATGATAGTGGTGATGGTGATGATGATGATGATGATGATGATGATGATGATGATGATGATGATGGTGATGATGATGATGATGATGATGATAAATGCATAAGGTTTAGTTGGGGTTCTATAAAACTATCTGTTTGGTATCCTTGAGTAACTTAAGATGATTTTTAGCATAGTGTATGTATGTAGTGTTCGCTCTTTCGTCTAATTTAGTCTGATATTGTCGAAACACTCCGTTTTATCTTGTTAATTTGTTATTCGTATGATCATCATAGATCCAAGGTAACCTTAACTATCCAATTCTCCAGACTGTTCGGCAACGAGGACGTGGACCTCCGCCAGCTGCCCCAAGTGGAAGAAGTCGCGCCCACCGTCTCCCCCAAACCCGACAGTGGGGTCTTTACCCAGGAGCCAGAAAAAGTCTCGCCGGCACCCTCGCCCAAGAAGGACTGGCACGAGGTCAAAGAACGAGAGGAAACAAAGAAGACGCCATCAAAATTAGACCTGGTCAGAGCTAAGTTAGCTGAAGCAACTAAGGGAGCACCTTCGGAAGGCAGGGACCGCCTTGGGAGACCGTTGCTGTTTAGCAAATCACCTAGTAAGTATCCGTTTTTATATGCGAAGTTTGAAGCCTTTAAAACAAAAGGATTTCTGGTTGTTTTGCTTTGACTACTCGAGATTTGATAAAGTTTTTTTCTTTCAGGTGTAGAAAAAGAAAGGCGGCGAACAATCAGCTCGGAAGATGTAGACTTGAGAATCGAGAATCCTGAGGAGTTTGACGCCGAAGATCACAAAAATACTATTTCAATCATTATGAAGCAGGCTAAAGAGCAGTTTACAGACGGAGAGCTCGACAAGAAGCAGTATCACAACCTCATGTATCAACTGCTCCAGCTCAACGAGAAGCTCAAGCTTAGAGAGGCGAAACAGAAGGAATCCCTGGAGGTATCTAAGCGCAAACTTAAAGCGCATACTGACGTAGAGAACCATAAATTAAATAATGCGAAAGCGTCTTCAGAAGGTAACAACTTTGGAGACATAGACGAGAGGGTGATCCCCGCCGCGTTTGCGGAGGCCGAAGGACTCCTCGAAACTAAAAATTTCATGCAGGATTCGGATATGAGGATGATGGACGCCTTGCCGGCGCCAGGCCTGCTGCCGCAGCCGCCGATGATGCCGATGTTCGTCGGCCCGCCCGGCCCCGTGTGGCGCGGGCCCTACCACCCGAGGATGGAAGAGTTCTCGCGAAGAGGAAGAGGCGGAGGACCACCTCCGTTCTTTAGAATGAACTTCGATAAGCGAGCGCCGCGGCCTTCGTTCGAGCCGCGTCTACCCTTCGTACCTCCTCTACCCACCCCCCAGATGGGAACTTGCCAGGGCGAGTGTCCATTGCCTCCCTACGAGCGAGCCTGCACGCCTCCCCCGCTCGGAGCACCCGGTGTACTTATTCCATCCACTAGCGTGCAAGCTTTAGAGTACATTGATCTCGACCCCGTCAAAACCATCCAAATCGACGGTATCCCGCGAGAGATCCGCTTCTACGGCGAGACCGCCATCATCATGCTCGAGTGGGACGACCCTCGGGAGATCAAGTTCCTCCCCGGCAGCCGGAGGGTCACTTTTGACAATAAAGATTCAATAGTATTGAATTTCAACGATGATTACAAGCAGGTCGAGGTCGATGATCAAGTGTTCAATATCAGATTTGGTGCGCCGACGCGAGAATTATTCATTAATGGAAGGTGGCACGAATGTTTCTTCGGTGGTGCGCCTTTAGGAGTAATCATAGACGGGAAACCGAGGCTAATTCATTTAGAAGGTCCGTTGCCTCAAGTAGACATCGGTAAACTCAAGCGAACCGACCTCGTAGCCGGCAAGATCAATCTCATAGTGGATGCTACTCAAATGTGTCCTATATTCCTGGACGCGAAAGTGCAAAAGTTCACGCTAAACGGCCAGTGTTTCACGATACGGTTTGTCGATGCTCTGAGGACTGTTCTGATTAACGAGCAGCCGTTCCAAGTGGAGTTCGGAGGTTTGCCGCGGCCGATATATATTGGGAATGAGAAGCACTTTATAAGGTTTTCGGTCTTGCCGAGGCATGTCAGGCCGGGGTATAATCCTCCGGCGGGCATGCAAGGCTCGTTGGCGCCGGCGCCGCGCTCCCCGCCGGCCGTCTTGGACAAAGTTCATGATCAAGGCACAGAGCTCATGGAGACTAATGACCAGGAACCGCCGAGACCCAACAAGACACCGAGCCCAGACAGCGAAAACAACAACAACCAAAGTAAGTTATTTGTTTGTTTGTTTTGTGTTTTAATATACGAGTATATTTGTAAACTATTTGCGAACGTACAAGTTTTCTTTTACAAAGAGACACAGTTTAGTTGTTGGTTAGCGTGTAGTGCAAATTGCAATATTATTATCAATATATTAAATGACTTGGCTTATAAGTATCCTATCTGATTCCTAATGACTTCATGAATCTAGCCTGGGTGCATCCTAAGCACTAAAGTAAACACGAACCCGTTATCAATTTATTTAAAACAATTTCTTCTGGCTATAGTGCGTAATCTTACAGCTCACTTGTTGCATAATGCAATATTGCATAGTCTGTTTGATATTGCTTGCAATGTAGCCGGGCCACTGTGTTGCAGCCACTTATTGCAGAAAAACGTTGCTCTTCTAGAAGTCCCTAGATACCCAAGCACCGTACTAACATTCCGCGGACCGGGAGACGAGCTGTAGGTAGGCCTCCAACAAGATGGAGTGACGACCTTGTAAAGATCGCGGGAACGCGGTGGATGCGAAAAGCACAAGATCGGTCTGAGTGGAGAGCCTTGGGGGAGGCCTATGTCCAGCAGTGGACGTCTTTCGGCTGACATGATGATGATGATGATGATGTACTAACATTTGGAATTCTCCTCCAGGAGGTCTAGACATGCTAGCAAGCCTGATGCCATCAACCATGGCCCCGGCATCAGCATCGGCAGACTACAGCTCAGCAGAGCCTCTGTTCGCGCGGCCGGCCGCCATCCCCGGGCTGGACACGCCCGCGCCCCCCACCCCGGCCGACGAGGCGCCCCCCCTGCCGGTGCTGGGCATCGACGATCTCTTCGCCAAGCTCCTCGCCACGGGCATCATTAAAGTACCGGGAGAAGTCAAGAATGACACCAAGGAAGAGGAAGAAAAGAAGAAAGCGGAGGAAAAGAAACCGAAGGAGGATAGGAGCGTGATACACCGCGTGGATTTCGCGAGGCCGGAGACGTTGAGAGTGTGAGTTGTGTTCATTAGTTTTTTGTATATTTATCGTAGTCTTTTCCATCTAACACAATTCAAATAGATAGCGGTTTAAATAATTTTGATGGCAATTAATTTAGATTTCCAAAATCGTACCGTCTAATTTCGAAAAACTTAATTAGGATTCTTGAGTGGTCGGCAAGAACTGAGTTTTAAAATTCACGTCATAATTTCATGTGCGTTAATGTCGTTTTAAAAATTGACTCGAACGACCTTCACTTGCTTCGCGTCAAGTAGCGTCGTCCACTAAAAGTGTATCGTATTAACACAAATTAAAGCTCACTTTTCAATGTCTCGCATTGAGCTGAGGCGGTGCTGATCCGGTGCCGACGTCGTAGTGTTCGTGATCTTCATTGTCACTCGTGTAAGCGGGTGGTTCCGACTTGTTCGATACAACTACGTCTTTTTTATTGACATAACGTCGATGGATATTCAATGGAAAGTTCGAATCACCCGAACTGACGAAATGAAACTTAATTGAATATTGTATATATTGTGTTGTTCAGGAAGCAGCCCGGGCTGGTGGCGCGGCTGTACGGCGGCATGCAGTGCTCGGGCTGCGGCGCGCGCTTCCCGCCGGAGCACACGGTGCGCTACTCGCAGCACCTGGACTGGCACTTCCGCCAGAACCGCCGCGAGCGCGACTCGGCGCGCCGCGCGCACTCGCGCCACTGGCACTACGACCTGGCCGACTGGGTGCAGTACGAGGAGCTCGAGGACCTCGAGCAGAGAGGTAAGCACACGAGCTTTACAAGCTTTTATTTAACTTCCACTGTTGGTATGTATGTTTGTAACTTGACCACTTCAAAAAGTGCAAGTAAATTGTAAATTTTGAACTAGTTCCCGTTGATCGAATGGTCTAAAATTTGGACCATATATTGTGGTATCAGAGAGCTGGTTTTTGATGGAGTCAGAAGATTGCGACAGGATCTCCGCTATACTTAATGTAGACCCGCCGTACTAAATGGTTTGTATCTTTCCTAGCACCTAGACTGGTGCCTGAGACGGAACCTCTGCGAAAAGTACCGTATTATCGTATTATTATTTTATCGAGGAAATCACACAGACTTCTTTTTAAACTCTTGACGCCATCAGAAAGGCGTTGTAAGTTTGTTGTTGTAAGGTGAATTAATTCGGACGTTGATTTTTCCAATAGAAAACTAATAATTAAAGGGCGGCTGACGGATGCAATATGGTGAAGAAAGCATAAGATGGATAATACATATTAAATTTCGAGTACTATGTATGTATGAAAATATATGCAGTTTTTGTTATAAATTAGTAGTCTTATCTATATTATGGACAACGTTCGATATTATTTTGTCGTAATTTGCATCCATTACAAATAATCGGAGTGATTCTTAGTTACGTTTGGTAAAAATCGGTTGTGGTTTTTAAGAGTTAGTAGCCCGAAAAAAGGGAAGTTTTTATAGGTTCTTATCAATCTGTTAGTTATTCATATTAAAAAATATATATTCAGAAAAAACATTTCCCTATTGCACACAAATTTAAATAAACATTAAAATTAATATTAAAGTTAAAAATGAAATTAAAATCGCAATTAAAATTACAATTCCAATCAAAATTACACAAAACTTTCACGACTAAAAAACTAAAAACACAATTAATAAGTACGATTGCTCCCTATATGGAGCATACAGTGAACCATGTAGGGCAATCAAAAAGTGTTAATCCGAATCCGGTTACCACACAGGGAAGGGCCTAGTGTGGATAATCGGTTAGATTTGTTACTCTTAACTTTGATTATTTTTATTTATTTAATAATAAGTTGACCTCCCCCCCAGAGAAGAGCTGGTTCGAGACGGGCGGGCAGGAGGCGGGCTCGCCCGAGCCGGCCGCGGCCGTGCCCAGCGTGGCGGCGGGCGCGCCGGCCCGCGCCGCCTGCGCGCTCTGCGGGGACGCCTTCCTGCAGTTCTACAACGAGGACCGCGAGGAGTGGCATCTGCGCAACTCCGTGCGCCACGACGACGAGAACTACCACCCGCTCTGTCTCGAGGACTATAAGGTCGGTCTCAACATCAGTAGTACTGTCTATGCGTACAGGAAGATTCACTAAAGCTGGCTAGAATGGAATGAACAAAAGTAATGTCACCTATCACTGTGCGAGTGCCGTCCTTTGACCCGACGTTCGAATTTCAAACCGAACATCTGTTATTATTTTACACACTTGTATACTTTTGTTCACTCATTCAATCCATTCGTGCCAGCTCTTGTGAATCGACTTTCTTGTTGTTTCCTTTGTATTATTTTTTTTGGATTTAATAGTAGTCTATCACTCTCAGATTAGAGTGCACTGCCCTATTGTTGGCTACCTAACAATTATTAGCCCCTTGATCTTAAATATAAGGTAATATAGACGATATTCAACAATCATTAGGTGCCAGTAACTGATATTTTAAAGGCCAGTAATTAGGTGTTTTACCCTATGTAATTAGGCAAAAAATATTTCAATATGATGTTTTAGTTGGATAAAAATAATCACATTTTAATTTTATTAATTATACCTAACAGTATTTTATCGCGAACGAGTCCGGGTATGATTCGATTGTTTTTTTTTTTTGCGTGATATCAGAATTACAAGGAAGATAACCGGGGTCGAGATTCTAGTATCGTATTGTCAACGTTTTAATATCTCTTATTCACTTAACAGTAATGGCGGCCAAAGCAATACCATAACATGTCAAAGACGATATAGTTTTTACCACCTAAAATAGAGGCCCTGTGGGCCTTCCCGATCCTTTTATAAAATCTGTAAAAACATGGAACCCAATGTAAAAATTAAAAACACTTCACTTTTTGTGGGGGCATTTCAGTAAAAAACAAAAAATAAGTCGATACCTTAGTGCACAATCGTACTAAATGATTTTTTTTGC
The DNA here is from genome assembly GCA_946894065.1 of Acleris literana. NCBI lineage: Eukaryota > Metazoa > Arthropoda > Insecta > Lepidoptera > Tortricidae > Acleris > Acleris literana. Next base: position 15,948,878 of record OX335686.1, on the reverse strand, counting down.
CAGTAAAGTTACGAACTTATTGTTTGTGCACAAACATACTAATTACAATAACTTTTCAAATGTAATCAGTACAATTGTGAACTAAGGTATCGAAGTATTGTTCAACATTTTAAGCCTTCTAAAACACAGGTCAATCCAAATATATGGCATTTAATTGTATCCGTACCTAATCCTTGTAAAATTGCATTATTCAATTTTGAAAACTTCTTTAAACCCATAAATCATTGTTTATAGTTGATTAATAATTGAAATCTCTTACAGGCGTCTCTGATGAAAGAGGAGCCTCCCAAGGAAGAGATCGCTGAGGAGAAGAAACCTGAAGAAGAAGAGGCGATCGAGATCAAAGACGTGGACGACACCATCGACCAGTCGGACAACGAGTCGGTCGTCGAGGTCATTGAAAATGACAAAACCGTTGAGGTAAGCATGCTTGCTTACGATCAACAGAATAAATGAAGCAGCAGATGTGGATAAACGAAATTATGGTAGAACTAGAGATTTCTGAGGACACACTATTTCTAACTTTTTTACTAAAGCTATCCTCATTTAAAAGGAATCATCGAGACCGTATTTAATATTAATAAGTCCAGTCGAACCTCTTGCATTGCACTTACACAGGCAATTTTATAAGCTATAAAAAAAATGACCGTCCACAGTACGTCTCATCTCATTCTATTACATCAAACTAGAGACAGCTATAGGTAAAAAACTTAAGTAAATGACCTCTTGCATGTAGTTGTATACAAAACTTATATGGAATTTACGTCAAATTTCAAATATAGAATGTCGAACGGTCTATACAGATGTGATACTACTACATGCAAGAGGAGCTTTACTTAAGTTTTTTGACCTATATTGATTATGAATTCATGAATTTTCTTTTTACTATTTGTGTTAAGAAAGACCAATAAGGTGGACGTAAAAGGGATATCTGTCATAAATTAGATGTTTTTAACGCAGCAACCCTCGCCAATGATCTTACGCCCTCGAGATGTGGAATTCTACTACCTATACCCCATTTGTTCAGGTATTTATTCACATTTTTCATGATTAACTCAGATCGACGATATCGAAGACACCACCGAGCCGCCGACGGTGGTCGAGCCGGACGACGGCGACGAGGACGACGTGGTGTTCAAGGCCGAGCCCGTCGAGGAGGTCGTGGTCGACGACGACAACGACACCGACGACGAGACCACCGCCGCGCGCGTCGCTCGGGACGACCAGCACAAGATCGACTTCGCCAGCGTGCGCGTCAAGCAGGAACCGGTTGATCCAGGTCCGTTGTGTCTTAAGACTTGGGATTATATTGCTTTTTGTTAGGGTATATGCTCACTGCCGCGTGCGCATGCTCATTAGGCTAATAATATTAGTTCACTCAATATTATACAATTTTCTACGTCTACTAGGCAAATGTATTGCATGGATTCATATTAATAGTAGTTTTGAGATACGGGCCTCTGTGGGCATGGCAGCTGTGCGGCTGTATGAGCAGAAACGTTTTAACTACGGTTTGTTGCTTGCGGTCAACTGGATGGTTGGATGTAATGCGGGAAACCGCACAGTGCGCCCTTCTCCGCATTAAAAGAGCTAGTTAATGACGAGGCTGCATTTTAACAAACTTGGAATACGACTTACTCCAAGATTAGTCTATACAAATTCGGCGTTTAATTTTATTGTTTGTTAAACGTGTCTGAGTATGGTAGTTAGTCTATTGCAATCTATCTTTGCGAAATATCGAGTTGTTTTAGTGTTCAAAGAGAGAATAGAGACACTTTGTCATTTATAATAATTGGATTATTAACATTTTGATAGAGACATAATTTGATCACCGTGCCAAATCTACGTGTATAAATATTCGTAACCATCGTACGTAAAACAAAGCGTAGTTAATTTGGCAGCAATTATAGGGACGCGATATTGCGTCGGAATAGAAATCATTCCGATAAACGAATCACTAGAGGCTATCGATAAGATGTAAATAAATCGACAACCGACAATCGCATCGAGGGAGCGTCTAACGAGAATGCGTGTTCCAGATGACGAGCCCATAATAACGGCGGAGGAGGAGGCGGTGCGCGCGGCGCCGGACACGTCGCGCGCGGCCGTGCTGCCGTCCATCGACGGGAACGTGCAGCCGCTGGCGCCCGCCGCGCCGCCGCCCGGCGCCGGCATCCGCATCAACATCTCCAAGCCCGCGCCCGAGCCGCCGCGCGCGCCCGACCTCGACGACGTCAGCGCCGACGAGGAGCCGCCGCCGCCCGGCGAGGAGCCCGAGCTCGACTACAAGCTCAAGCCGCAGCTCGAGGGGGTCGACTTCAGCCGCCAGCCGCCCGTGCAGAAGGGCACCGAGCTCTCCGGCCTGTGCTCCATCATGTGATCGTCGACGCGGACCGTGTACTCTTGCCGTGATTATGTGACTAATGACGCTCGGACTGTTTTTATAACTAGTAGTGCGAAGGCGATAAAGAACTGTTGTGAACCGCGATGTCCGCCCGGATCACCTGACGGAGAGCGATCGAGTGTTAATATCATTATATATATTGTAGTTCCGCGAGCCTCCCGGGTGATCTCGGAGGATGTATCCGTTGTTAATTAGTCGTTTTTAAGGATGCGTCGACAGGCATGTATGTAAGATTTAATAAATTAAGCTGTAATTTAAGTATGTTTGAAAATGGGTTTGATTTGTATAATAGAAACGTTAGACTAAGTCTGACTCTGGTGTAGAGGCCGTGCATAATGTTTCGCTGTGGTATTTGATCGCGATCGGACCAGAACCTTCGATAATGTATATTTAGTTTACAAAATGTGATATTAATGTTAAGTTCCTGATGTATTCAGCGAAATTGCGTTCTGTTTCCGCGGTACCTGGCATTACTTGATGATACTTGTAAATATATACAAAAATTGTATATGATTAGTGTAGTAATTATTTTATAACTTATCTTGAAAGTAAACCTCAATTGTACATAAATATAGGAATGATTCTGAATCTCCTGTTCCATTTACATAAGTTTTGTGTATTTTTGAACAAGTGACAACTATACTCTCTTTAATCAAGGATGATCCCTGTGACAGCCGTATTTCGTAATTTCAATCACTTACTATACTCTCTATGAGGTATTAAAAAACAGGCAATTCATTATTTAAATTCTTGAACGGCGTTGCTAGGTTTGTACCAATGTACTATTTATGTTAAAGAAATAAGTGCTAGATTGAACAGAGTATAAGGCTAAATATAATTTACACACAATGCAGTTTGTACCTCATGGGGATGTTATAAAATTTGCAATTAAGAAGAAACTGTACTTCTAGCTTTTAGTTGTCATTTGGAATGTTTAAAAAAGGGAGCTTTAAACTACATAATCATGTAGCAGAAACTATCACATCACTGAATTATTCTAGTTATCTCTTGCTCAAATCATTTTTAATGAAAAATAAACAAATGAAAATATCTTCGTTTTCTTTCTTTGCTATTTCCTTTGTTCTAACTTTTAGGTTGAAAACTATAATGAATTGTTTCTTTTACATCTGGTAAATAAAGTTTACATCCAAGTAATTTTGTTTGATTTATACACATTATAGCCAGTTATCTGTACACCGCTACTCGTCGGCACTGACGCGTTTTCCACCGGCAGGTCAGCCTTGACTAATCTGTTATTTCGAAACTATATCTAAAAGTAAAAGCGAGTATTGACCTATTATTGGCATGTCAGCGCCGACAGTTAGCGTTACTGAAAAGTTGGCCATAAATCCCACGATTGCTTTATTTTGAAGGGGAATGCACTGTTCTATGATCTTATAGGTAAAAAACTTGAGTAAAGCTCGTCTTGCATGTAGTTGTAACACATCTGTATAGACCGTTCGACATTCTATATTTGAAATTTGACGTAAATTCCATATAAGTTTCGTACTTTAAAACATTAAAAAATACAAGAAGTTCGTCACGAAATCAAGAATAAGAAGAAAAATAGACATTGGCAAATCCCATAGATTGCCATACCCCGGCAACAAGGGGAAGAAAAAAAAAAGTTTTGTACACAACTACATGCAAGAGGAGCTTTACCTAAAGGGCTTATTACATTATCCTAAATTTAGCATCCTAACTGAGTTAGGATCCTAGTTAGGAAAGGAGTTAGGAAGGTGTAATAACATTTAGCAAGTGCGCATCCTAACTAGGAAGCAAGGACGGCTTCTGCCGTCCTAAAAGGGGTATTACATTATCCTAAATTTAGTCGTCCTAACTGGCTTGCAGGGGAGGGGATAGTTAGGAAGCTCCTGATCACACTACACTAAATTTAGTCACTAAATCAGTTTGCAACGGCGTCGGCCGTGTCGAATGCGATGGCTCCAGTACTGTCGAACAATAAAAACTCGGCCTTGGAGTAGCCTTGGCTGTTGCAAGCATAGAAATAAAAAAAATAAAAAAAGAGAAGGACATGGATCAAGGAATATTTATTGCTGCGAAATAAATTGATGAAATTAACCCACATATTACTAAAACTTTTTAATATTTCAAATTGCACTAATTTTAAATATTATACTGTACTAACTTTAATCTGTAATCTACGAATAAATATTAAAACATATTGATTATATTATACGACAATTGCGGCGTTATAAATGTCGATACTAACAAGTGGGTTAAATATCACCAACGCTTTGGAACCCGAGGATTCCAGAAATTATTTTCGAATGGATACGACATCTTTTGACGAGTTATTAAATTTAGTTACACCGTTTTTTCAAAAACAAAACAATGTTCGGAGAGAGTTTAAGTAGGTACGTCGTCCCGTGATCGCACGCGCGCGACGACTGGCATTTCTAAATGTTATTACACTTTCCTAACTCCTTTCCTAACTAGGATCCTAACTCAGTTAAGGGCTTATTACATTGTCCTAAATTTAGCATCCTAACTGAGTTAGGATCCTAGTTAGGAAAGGAGTTAGAAAGGTGTAATAACATTTAAGCCTATCCAATTGCAGCGAGGAGTAAGACAGGGAGATGTAATATCTCCGAAACTGTTTACTGCTGCATGGGAAGACGCTTTCAAGCTTCTGGACTGGGGGGGTTTTGGCATCAGCATAAATGGCGAATACATCACTCACCTTCGATTCGCCGACGATATTGTCATCATGGCTGAGACCCTGGAGGACCTTGGTACAATGCTCGATGGCCTCAGTAGAGTCTCTCAACAAGTGGGTCTTAAAATGAACATGGACAAGACGAAAATCATGTCAAATGTCCATGTCGTACCCACTCCTGTCAAAGTTGGTGACTCTACTCTCGAAGTTGTTGACGACTATGTATACCTAGGACAAAAAATCCAGTTAGGTAAGTCCAACTTCGAAAAAGAGGTCAATCGTCGAATCCAATTCGGATGGGCAGCGTTCGGTAAGCTACGCACTATCTTCTCGTCCCAAATACCACAGTGCCTCAAGACAAAAGTCTTTGATCAGTGTGTGTTGCCAGTGATGTCGTATGGATCCGAGACATGGTCGCTCACGATGGGCCTCATAAGAAGGCTCAAGGTCACTCAAAGGGCGATGGAAAGAGCTATGCTGGGTGTCTCCTTGCGAGATCGAATCAGGAATGAGGAGATTCGCAGGAGAACTAAAGTAACCGATATAGCTCACCGGATTGCAAACCTGAAGTGGCAGTGGGCGGGGCACATTGCTCGTAGAACTGATGGCCGTTGGAGCGGAAAGGTTCTAGAGTGGCGACCGCGAACCGGGAGACGAAGTGTTGGCAGACCTTCCACAAGGTGGACTGACGATCTGATAAAGGTCGCGGGAAACCGCTGGATGACAGCAGCAGAGGACCGATCGTTGTGGAAAACCTTGGGGAAGGCCTTTGTCCAGCAGTGGACGTCTTGCGGCTGATAATGATGATGATGATGATGAATAACATTTAGCAAGTGCGCATCCTAACTAGGAAGCAAGGACGGCTTCTGCCGTCCTAACTGAGTTAGCATCCTAGTTAGGAAAGGAGTTAGGAAAGTGTAATAACATTTAGAAAATCGTAGTGTGATCAGGAGCTTCCTAACTATCCCCTACCCTGCAAGCCAGTTAGGACGACTAAATTTAGGATAATGTAATACCCCTTTAAACACAGTGGTACTCATACCTACAACGATATACTTTCGAATGTTCCTTTTTGCTATTTCCATATCAACTGAACCGAAATTAAAATGCAAGTCTTAGAAAGAACAACGCACATTGAATTTTTCGAAGCCATCAATGACTCGTATATACTCGAAAATCTAGTTAAAGACCAAAATCTGTCAGTTCCCATCTTGATTAATTCGTTATTTTAATATTATTTCATAAAAATATGAATGACAATTCGTGTAACCAGTAATATTAGGGTAAGTTTTAGTGATAAAAATACCTACACTTAAACCAAAATGCAGTAATCACAGCGAATGTGCGCCGGTTGAGGTTAGGATTTTGGTCTTAAATTAGATTTTCGAGTATAGGTAGGTACTGCGAATAGTTAAGCGAAGGTTTTAGTGCGTTTACGGTAAACGTATTGAAATTTCGCTTTTACCCCGCTTAGGATTGAGTTGATATTTCAATAAATATCTGACCGAACTTGAGATGCAAAATAGTTGAGAATAGTGGGAAAGAAAATACTTCAACATGAACCGAAGGAGAATGGCATCGTGATCATTAAGATCATTTTGTTAGAGGTCCGGCCACGGCTCTCATTCCTATTTGTTTAACCCAGCTTACTTTTGGTAGTAGCTCTTACCTTCAAGTAAATAAGAGCTAACATAACGTCAAAATGTTTTCATCACCCCACTTGTTCGGAAAGATTATCTTTGTCGCTCGAATTTGCATGCAAAAGGCTAATTTTCATGGTAATGTCGTCGATGTGTAGCGGTGGAGGCTGGAGTTGAGCATGAGCGAATATGAACAATAGCGTGATGCTTGTGGAGTTGTTTTTTAGCACCTAGTGTTATACTCGCTATGGTGAGATGAATATTGTTTCGCAAGGAAACGAATATATTTGCGTCTCGTGCGTTTGAATTCCTTCGATTGTTTTGGTTTGCCTTGCGTAACAATTTACTATTATGATATAATAGCAAGTGGAGTAAAATCTCAACTTATTATCTTTGTGCTAGAAGGTTAATACTTAAAGGGGATTAAAAACTCTTTTATAGTGTTTAAATAATAAACGCCTGATTATGCAAAATGTGGTTACAGAATTATCAACAAGCTTTTAGAGTTGTTGGCAATTCTGTAGCTCTGCCTACCCCAAACTGGGAATAAAGGCGTGAGTTTATGTATGTATGTAATAATAAACAATTGCTGAAATTTTATATCATATTCCATCTTATTTTTTTAACAATAACAATAAATATCCATAATCCTAGTTATTTATAACAAGAAACTCAAGATGTAGACCACTGATTTGATTCCACTATTAGACATTTAACAAAAATCTACTATTAATACTATAATTTCATATTTTATTCAACAAATTAACAATTTTCTTATTGAATCATGTGAAATAATGACATCCATACTTTACTTCAGCAAGCAATAAGATACACATTCAGCACAAACAACAACAAGCACTGATTTCCATACCAAATGGACCCCCATTTTGTATGGAAATCAGTGCTTAGCGTTGAATGTGTTAAATGGCCACATATATCTACAAACTACAGTTATGAGGCCATCTAGGAAAGGGCAGGGTGTCCTTAATATTGCTAACTCTGCACATGACTTGCAGGAGCCTCTCTAGTCCCAGACCGAAGCCTCCAGTGGGTATGTTGCCAAATTTTCTCAACTCCAGATACCAGCCAAGACTGTCCGAAGGCAGCTTTGCTTTCAGTTTGTCATAGTTTCCTTCTCTCAAGCTTCCGCCAACTAATTCTCCAGTTATTGATGTTAGGAGATCGAGTGCATCAACCTGTAGAAAACAATTGGTTTAAAAATGCAACAGTCAAAAAGGTTTCTAACGTTCTTAAACATACTTTTACAAATAAATTACCTTACTAGAATCATCTTCACATTCTTTCATGTAAAATGACTTAAGATCTTTTGGCCATTTTACCACAAATACCGGCACTCCATTGCAAAACTTTACCAATTCCAGTTCTTGTTCTTTATTGATTCCTTCCTCAGTTATGCTCATCTTTTTCTTTTCTAGAATATTCCGAGCTTCCTCATAAGTTAATGTAACAAACTTCTTGTCTAACCATGTAGGTGGTTGAGAGTTCTCCTTATCCAAAGCAACTAAATCTGCTTCATTACTATTTCTAGTTTGTACAAAAATATATTTTAATAACTCCTCAATATGTGACTGTAGATCTTCTATCTTATCACAGAATGCTAGTTCTCCTTCTAACATGTAAAATTCAGATAAATGCAACCTTGATCTAGAGTTCTCTGCTCTAAATGTAGGGCCTAGAGTGTATACACTGCCCATTCCTCTGCATATTGCTTCTAAATGCAACTGTCCAGAAACAGTAAGGAATGTTTTAGTGCCGAAATAGACAGAATCCCTGTCCCTCCCTTCCTGCATCATAGCTTTGACTGTGAGCTCATTATCTGGCTGCACTTTAAACACCTCCCCAGCTCCTTCACAGTCATTTGAAGTCAGCATTGGTGTGTGAATGTGAAGGCAATTCTTAGATGCATAAAAGTCGTGTATGTGTCTAGTGACAGAATTTCTGACCCTTAATATCGATGATACGTAGTTGGTTCTAGAGCGTAAGTGTAGGAATTGCCGGATGTATTCTGGTGGGTGAGTAGTTCGGGGGTTGAAAGGGTATCCGTCGGCGACTATACATTCCCCAAGCACTCTAACTGAGTCAGCGGTGAGCTCAAGCTGGCCGCGCGGGCTGCGGGACAGTGTCCCCGCGATATGTACAGAGCTCCCGTACGTAAGAGCATCTGTCTTCAAAGTTTTGGGAATAACGATTTGAAGCCTTTTGGCGCTAGAGCCATCACTCACATCAGCAAATATAAGCTCCTTCTGCACGCGGAGGTTTTTAACCCATCCCTGAAAGCTTAATATTATTTAGTAATGACGATAAACTGATAGTTATTTTCATATCGAAAAGGACCGAATCTAACCTTAACTTCGGCAAATTCGCCAACGTTAGCTTTCTCTAAAACCGATGCAATTGCGCTAAAGTTTTTCTGAAAATTATGACTGTTAAATATTTTAGAGAAATCTCTGTACTTCAAGATATTCTTACACCACATTTTCAGTTATTATTATCATAACAAAGTTTAGAGAAATGAGTACACACAGAATACAGATTCTGAATTTCTGATATTCCTACTTAGTGTCAGACAGATGGTGTCAGAATAACATAACTACATATTAAGCTTTTTATACACGACCGGACTAAAAAAAGTCCTAAGTTGAGTCATGGTCATCCAACCTGTTTCGTGCGTGTCACATCCAATCCAATTCAATCGTAAAAAGGTTGTATAGGTACATCACGTCACTATACTATGACTATACTTCATGCGCCTTGTCAGTGTACGTCACACGTCACAGACTTTATTTTCTTATCTGTGAATCTGTCATTTGGCAAATCATGTTCCATTCCGTCGCGTTGTGAGAATAATTGTGCGTTTTAAAATAGTTTAAAAGAATTAGTTGTTATTAACTTATTACTAGTTTAATATTTAACGTAAGTATTAGTCTTTAGTGTCACTACTGGGTACTATAACTTTTATATTACTGAATTTTATTCTTATAAATCTACTAAAAAAGTTCAACTTAATTATTAATAATTGAACGTGGAAACCAGTTTTCCTGTTTATATAAATCCTTGGTCGACGTTTTATGGCATTGGGTGTCGTCACTAGTTGTATGGTAAGGTTGTAGCTTGTATAAATCGAGAAATTTTCATCATTTACAAAATTACTTTCATGACCCACTAGTCCAATTTTTTGTGTGGCTTTTCACCGTTATCTACCAAATTATTATAAATTAGCTGTTTTCCTTGATGTTCTTAGTGTTTGTTCTTCATTATTTGATTGTTCTAATGAGCTAATGGTGAAATTTTGTCTTGCAATGTTGACCTCTTATCACTTCTATGTAGGTACTTGTCTAATCTAAAGATAACAGTGACACTACTTTATCAGTTTTTTTCGCAGTGACTAAGTATACTGTAATAACACTACACTTACAGGTGTACTCAATAACATATAACCAGTAATTACCAATGGAATAGATTTTTGTAACTGACCTAGTTACTCATAGAAAGTGAATGAAAAGTACACTTTCATTTTCTCTTATTCACAGAATAATTTGAACACTGTTCATAAAGTATGGTTGCCATATATTGTTTATACTTATACACACATTGGATTGTCTGCAGCAAGGTTTTTCATTGAGAATTTTTATTTGAGGTTATTGGTTTATACCAGTGATCCCTAAAGTGGTCTATATCAACCCTCAGGGGTCGAAGAAGATCTGTAAGAGGCCCATGTGAGCATAAAAAATAAATGGGGGTCTATGAGATGAAAATGGGGGACCATGATAGTGGATCCCATTTAAGTAGGTTGTGACTTTAATTTTGCCTTTCCATTAATGGAATAATGCATAGTCATACATACACAGATAGTACTTAGGTACCTAAGGTCTGTTCATCCTTACTTGTCTTATATAGTAAACTACTTTCTAACGTCAAAATGAACCTTTTTTGGCTAAAACAGCTCTTTTGTCATAAATAAATTAAACCGAGTTAAAATGTGTTTTTATAAATAAACAACTATCTAACTCTGTGTGAAAGATTTTATTCTGTTAAAAATATTTTTCCATGCTAAATTTTAATTGTAGCCTGTGTAAACTTTTACCGGGTAGACATCCAACATTCTACATGCAAAAAATCCTGAAGATTTTTTGGTTAGTTTTTACATTATAACTATTATATACTAGTGTATTAGGTAAGCACGGTCCACCCAAAACCGAAGAAAATTCCAAGTGGTCTATGAGATAAAAAACTTTGGTGACCTCTGGTTTATACCATTAGGTATTACAGAATGGTTGCTGTGTATTCAGCATACTGATGAGATATCAAACTCCATTCAAATGTCATTGATGTTTATAAAAAAAAACTACATGTTTATGATAATCTGTTTACCTACATTGAAAAAATAATGTTGATTGTTGTTTTTTAAACCACCTTTATTAGGTAGGTAGGTTTTTTTATATAAGGATAAAATAATAAATCATAATAGGTTTTTTGGGATTATGTATATATACCAGCAGGGTGTCAAAGGGTACTAAACCTACTTGGTGACTCTGTCCGTACTTCCACGTATATACGTAGGTACATACATCGTATATATTTATGCCATTCAAATCGAAATATAATAATACCTACTGTGCGGCGAAATCCTCAGTGCGCGAGTTCGACTCGCACTTGACCAGTTTTTTATTATATTTTGTTGTTCTTTTCAATGTATGCCATTTTTCTTTATATAAAGAGTTATAGTTGGCAGTAAGTAAATTGATGTTAAAATGATAACAAAGCCATTAGTTTAACCTCAGATTATTATGACAATCTACAGAATATTACAAATTTTAATTAGTTATTTGCTCTCTATATTCTACTAGAGGATGCCCGTGACTTCGTACGCGTAGAATTAGTTTCCCGCTACTCCCCCTATTTTATCCCCTTAGGGGATGAATTTTGAAAAATCCTTTCTTGGTGCTCACTTACATCATGAAAGGAACCCCTGCACCAAATTTCAAGTTTCTAGGTACAGTAGTTTCGGCTGTGCGCTGATATCTAAGTCAGTCAGTCAGGTTTGCCTTAAAAGACAAAATCTATATATTTATATATATAAATATATATATATAGATTAAGTTCTCAAAGTGTACACAACAAACCCTGGGGCTCCATAGTGCCTGTGTAAAGGCTCCATCATAATTTTATGTAGAGTAACTATTTATTTATTAATTTTCTTTAAAGGACTGATATGAAACCAGCTTTTGATTACTTAGGGTTCTGTGAAATAGTGTTTTAGGTGTGAAAGTGGAGAGTTTGAGAACCGCTGTATTAAGGAATTTCTATGAGTTATTCAAATGTTTTATTATTCAATTTATTTAGACACTACAAAGATCAAAATTGGACAACTTTTTAGTATTATTGAATAACCTATCATTAGGCCGAACAAGCGAAATAATGTTTTTTTTTTCTTATTATTCTTACTCATTAAAGCATAGATAACACAAAGCATATTCTCAAATAATTGTAGTTAATTTAGTAATTAATATTCAAAGTTATTAATGCTTACTGGTAGTGGTCACTCAGTCGCTGCAGCTAACTGTTTTGGTACTGTTACAACTGCCGTGGTAGTGTATTTGCGGTTAGTAAGCTAATTTGGAGAGCACCACTGTTTTAATGAACAATATAGGTGTTTTACGCGACGTTTAACTTTTTTATGGTTATCGTTGTCTTTACATAGTGTAAAACAAAGTCACTTCCAGCCGTCTGTCCCTCTGTCTGTACACTGAGATCTTTCAAACTATGCAACGGATATTAATGCGGATTTCATCAATAGATAGAGTGATTCAAGAGGAAGGTTTTTATGTAATTCTGCATTATGTACGGGTGTTCGAAAACTCACATAAACCGAAACAAAGGAAGGGAAGGTCACTTGTTAATGTAATCTATATATGTATATATATTGTGTAATTTGCATTTTCAACAATCAACTCAGTTTTTCACCTCGTAAGGCACAGTGTGCAATTGAATGCATGGCAATTTAATTTGAACTATGTTGCAATGGGGATAAGGTTTATTTTCCTACCTTCATAAACTGAAAATGGCATTATCGAATAAACGTAATTGAACTTTATTGCCTTGATTGTAGATTCGAAGTCCCGCTCACAAAAAAATCTCTGTTTGTAGTATGGTGGGCATTAGAGGTTAATAAGAATTATGGCTAGAGGTAGGGTCTATTGGCCACCCTTAGCCTGACCAGGTTATTGAACTTTGATGTTGTAATCATAGCCAATATACTACAAAATCTTTTCAAGCTATATGTTTCCAATGTTTATTTTGTAAGTGCTAGAAACACCACTATTGCCAACTCACCCACCTCCAACTCTGTCTACCTAATTATAATAAAACTAGAGGACGCCCGCGGCTTCGTACGCGTAGAATTAGTTTCCCGGTACTCGCCCTATTTCTTCCCGTTGGGGTCGATTTTCGGAAAATCCTTTCTTATTGCTCACTTACGTGCGTTGATATAATAAGTCAGTCACGTTTGCCTTTTATATATATAGATATTGTTAATAATAATATTGTTTGTGGTACAGTGAACAATGGAGCGCGAAGCACAAGGCGGAGACTCGGGGCCCCCGAAGGGCCTGCCAGCGCTGAGGGCCCACGTGACTGCCAACAAAGTGGATGTAGCGCTGTGGGCCATCCGGCTGCTAACAGTGCTATGTACTTTTGGTTACGTCCTGCCGCTGTTCAACAAGTAAGCTCTCGAGCCTTTCTGTTCCCCTGGTATTAGCCTTGCTCTTTAAGGAGGCTTCATGGTTGTGACTATAGTCTCGAGGCTAAAATCGTTCAAAACTAGGCTAGCATCCGACTTTTGGCCGCGCGGCGACCGACCGCATGCGGCTGGAGACCGTGCGTGCAAATATTCCTTGTTGCAAAATGATCAAGCGATCTGCAATTTTTATGTTACCTGTGTGACCTGTGTTAATGAAGACGATTCGATTTTCACTAGATGCATCGCTTGTAAAAAATCGAATAGCCGCCGTACTACTCACTACTAGCCATAGGGCAGAGTTCACCGACAATTAAACGGACGGTTAAGTCTTAATCAGCTGTTAATCAATACATTTGACACCCGTTAAAATCGCTAATCGTCCGTTTAATTGTTGGTGAACTCGGCCCATAGTCAATTAGTCACCCCATAAGGCACTTGTCCCACCGCCGGCCATGAGCGGGAAGCGATCAACTATTAATATATGTGTCTCTTTTATTGACACTGGATCTATATATTTTGTTTCGACAAACTAGTGGAGATAGTTCTCGCCAGCAGTGTGAAAAGCCAGCGATCAACAATATATCGCTCGTTAAATCCAAAAGTGGCACTAAATTATAAACACCAGCAACTCAAGAAGAGTTGTTGATGCGTTGCCGGCCAATACTACTAATGCCGCCTGCTAATACTCGTAAGGTAAGGTAATAGTCGTAAGGTCTATGGATCCGTCCATTCGCTTAGGCGCTTGCAGAACTTCCTTCCTCTCCACACCAAGATTACTCTTGTTCATTCCCTTCTCCTCCCTCTCCTCGACTATGGTGATATCGCGTATCTGGACTTAAATGAGGATCTGCTCAATGAGCTGGAACGCCTCCAGAACTTGTGCATTCGCTATATATTTGGGTTGCGAAAATTTGACCACGTGTCTCATTTTCGTGCACAGCTTGAGTGGTTACCGATTCGCTTTCGAAGGAATGTTCACGTCCTGTCGTTACTTTTTAACATCCTTTTTTATCCTTATTCCCCACCCTACCTTTCTGAACGTTTTAGCTTTCTGGCCACTGGATCTCATAATCGCTTGCGTTCGAGTGTCAATCTTTCTCTTGCTTTCCCATCTAATAAATCCAAAACTTACTCTAAATCCTTTTCGGTTCACGCTGTGCGGTTGTGGAATTTATTGCCTACTGGAATTAGGCAGTCTCAGTCTGTAGATTCTTTTAAATCTAGACTAAAGAAGTTCTGGCTTGACACTTGTTCTTAAACTTTTTCCTGCTTATTGTATATATTTATATATGTCTATATATTTTATCTATTCATATTTATAGCAATTTCTTTTAGTGTTGTACTTATTTGGCTATTCGTTGTAATTATTTATTTCGCAATCGCTCAAAGGTTAACTGGAAGAGATCCCTTATAGGGATAAGTTCGCCTTTGTACATCCCTGTTATATTTTTGTCTATTTTATAATTGTTATTTCTTTTGTTTGTACAATAAAGTGTTTACATACATACATACATAATACTACCTATTTGAATAGTGACATTATTCCGTTTAAAATTAATAAACTTGTATGAATTCAATTTTAACATAGTGTCACTGTTGGATTTAACGTGCGATATGTCTCTTTTACTGACACTGCATCAGCTTTTGTTCGTTTCTTGACCAAGAATACCGTCGATAGCTAATCGCTTCCTCGCTGGCAGTGAGACTGTCACCCGTATTCACAAACGTCACTATGAGGTGTCACAGCGCTCACGAACGCACAAGGTGGTTCAAATCGTCTCATAAACAAACGGTCGGTCAAAAAGGACCAATCACAAAGCTGTATTGAACGCAGTGCGCTTACTCAGTGAAGGATCCCTTAAGTATTGTTTGTGAATACGGGTGTGTCAAGCCCGGATTAGCGGTCTGTCGCCGACTCCCCCCGGCCCATAGCTAAGTTCCCCCCCAGCCCGGTGTCGGCGTTCTACAAGGCGCTGCTCGGCAACGCGGCGGTGTCGGCGCTGAGGCTGCACCAGCGCGTGCCGGCGCGCGAGATCGCGCTCTCCCGCGAGTTCCTCGCGCGGTTCTTCCTCGAGGACTCTGCTCACTACCTCTTCTACTCGCTGATATTCATCAATGTGGCGCCTAACTTGTGTATCCTTTTCAAATTTTACACCGACGCTTTAAGTTACACTACAATAACATCGTAATGAAATTGTTACTTATTTAGCGTCCATCGGTCTCGAAAGATCACCGCAGCTTAATCTCAGGTCCACCATAGATTGAAATTTGTCAATGGAATATTCATTCACAATAGATATTGTGAATGAAATAAAGTCAATTTTATAATTTGATCATGAGTCATATAAACAAAAGAAATTCCACTTTACTTCCTTTGCTCTAGATATTTATTTGAATGACCGTTATTATGTACAAGGGACCTCGGAAGGATAAAATTGCTGACGCTGCGTTATTTCTGGACTCCTAGTTACAAAATTCGAGGATTTGGAACTCTTAACATAATTTACATGATTTACATCAAGTAGTAGAGTTCAGTAGGTACCTACAGTAGAGATTCGACAATAACTTTTACTTTTCACACTTGACACTCAGGTCTTTTTTTACTGGGACTTGAAAATTGTACTTGATGGTGATAGACATGACACCTTGGCCGATTCATTTAAATTAATGTTTATAAATCTTAAAACTGTAAACCTTTCGTATTGTTCACTCAGGGTATTTATAACGTGTGTACAAGTAAATCGTATTAAATATAATTTAAAAAAAAAACATCAAGAAAAGAATATAGGTAAGTATGAAATATATCGCATTTCAATATAAACTACCAAGGTTACCATTGACTTTCCTGCTTAGAAACAACGTGTTCGTTGAATTTAATGATGATGCGACAGGTCGAAGGTTCGATTCCTGTATTACACACACATTTACCTATGTACGCGCATCCAACATACGCAAATCTTTGTATACTATACTAACACCACGAACATGACGATGCGACATGTTTTCTATAACGGTTTTCTATAAAGTAAACCGTTATAGAAAATGACTAAGTCTAAGTGATCGATCAACGCACAGCCGAAACCTCTGGACCTGGGGACTTGACATTTGGAGGAAATATTTCTTGGATATCCTAGGGGTGCAATAAGAAGGGATTTTTTGAAATTCATCCCCGAATAAGGGGTTAAAATAGGGGGAGTACCGGGAAACTAATTCTACGCGTACGAAGTCGTGGGCGTCCTCTAGTTTTCTATAAAGTCCTTTGTTTTTACAAATTAATCGCTATGGCTTTGTGTCTGTGTGTGTTACTTAGCATTTATAGCCATAAATAGAATACTTAAACTGGAAAAGAACCCGTTAAAGGATAAGCTGGCCTTTGCTAGGACTATCTTGAACCTGTACTTTGTGTAATTCTTTATATATAATAAAGAGTTACATACATACCTACCTTCTCGCAACTTAAATATTGATGATAGCAAACTATTACTTAAAGAAAACATGTCTTTACTTTTAGAAATATAAATGTCTGATTTAAAAATAACCTGCTTCTGCCAAATATCGAACCACATTATGTATGTACAGTCGACTACAAAGGGATGTATCCCACTTCTTCACCTTTCGCTCCCTTATTACTGACGTGTAAACGAGCCCTCATGTGACCAATTTACTGTATAAATATTTTGAATATTGACTTTACAACCACGTCCAAAGGCCATAACAGTAAAATATTCGGAAATATTACAACTCGTTAAAGATCACTTGAGAAGTTGTCTTTGTACATAATAATTATGGTAATTCGAATGTCAATAATGTCTATTCGAGTGCTCGGTTCAAGGTCGCTTGTCGTTAGTATCGATTTGTGTACAAGTACTACAAAGCATCGGACATATCGTCATTGCTTTGGAAAAACCTCGTATGTCATATTTCGTGATGTACGATTTCAAACTTAAACGTGAAGATAATTAAGTTCAAGCTCATACATCTTAAATATCAGATACGAGTTTTTTCGAAAGTAGTAACGATATATTTTTAACCGACTTCAAAAAAGGAGGAGGTTATACGTTCCACTGTATGTATTTTTTTTTTTTTTATGTATGTTCACCGATTACTCCGTCAATTGTCGACCGATTTCAAAATTTTTTTTTTGGTTTTATAGAGTATACTTCCGAGGTGGTCCCATTGTCACCAAATCTGTATCTGATGAGGGGATCAGTGAGGAATTGAGGGAACTCCTCAAATATTGTAGGCAAACATATAGCGATTTTAGTATTTTTAGTAACAAGTCCAGCATTTGCATTCAGAAAGTATCATTTGGTGAAGTGGAACTGATGATGAAGACCACAGATGGCCACCGGAACTCCTCAATGGTACCGATTTCAAGGGTGGCGATAAGATATCTCGATTAAGATAGTTGAGCGACTACCTACAACGAATAATATTTACTTGTTGAAATATCACTATGACTTTCCCGCGGCGTTGCTTGCGGCGCGCTTGATATAAGTTAAAGTTTCATTTTAACTAAGAAGTGGGACTACGTAACAGCGTATTATGATCACTAAAAAGTATAAAATAAAATAAATGTTTTAAAAAACAAAAAACCGCCTTCAAAAACGCAAAAAATAACTTCTTTAAAATTGTAGGCTAATAGGATAGTCCAACTGAAGTCGGCGACCACAACATTTTCAACAAAAAGCCGACATCATTTGGACTATCCTATTAGCCTACAATTTTAAAGAAGTTATTTTTTGCGTTTTTGAAGGCGGTTTTTTGTTTTTTATTAAATTGGTTGTCGTTCGAGAAGACTGGCTTTAAATTTTATTATCATCAAAATGTTTATTTGGCGTTAATAGCGGGGGTAATTTTACTATTATTTGGTTTGGTATTTTGGGTACCGATAAAAACCAAATTTGACGAGTTTAGCGTAGTTGGTAGATACCCTGTGAGGTTGTCCCCTGACATTTATTTATTTATTTAATCTCTATCAAATTGATTTTGTCTCAAACTAAGCTCTAGGCTTGTGCTGTGGGTTATAGACAACGATAAACGTATAGAGAAATACATAGTAAACAAATACACGCGCTTACACACAAATATTTGCCCGTACCAGGCTTCACGAACCGTACTCCAGTCACTACCAACTACGCTATGTATTTTCCATAATGTAGGTTTGTGTGAAATCTTGCCATTGTTGGCATCCTACTAATTATTGGCGTCGTGAACTTTATTTGAAGGTAATAAAGGCGATAATATTACAATTACTAGGTGCAAATTACTGGTATATTGGATCCTAATAATCGGGTGTTGCACCAGAGTAATACCAGGATATAATTATCAATGTAACCCATTGACTTTCTCCTGTTTAAATTATTTTTAGGTTGTCAACAATAGATAGTGATTCAAGAGTTTTTTTTTAGTATAATAAAATCAGGATTATGTACGAGTGTTACAGAAAACTCGCATAAACCGAAGCGAAGCGAGGGCGGGTGGGCGTTTTCCAAAAAAAGTGTACATGATTTGTTTTTCCAGAATTAGTTTTTTCTTTGTTTTTCTTACTCAGAATCGTTGATACTATCGATCCTCATACAAGAAAAAAAGTGTCCCAGATTTTGTTATGTAAGTTTTTTCTTCCAGTGCGTCACGACCATATAAATAAAATAAGACTGCATGCAGAAATGTGACGATCTGGACTGGAATATTTGGGACACTTTTTTTTCTTGTATGAGGATCGATAGTATGAACGATTCTGAGTAAGAAAATCCAAAAAAAAAGGAATTCTGAAAAAAAAAGTTCATGTACACTTTTTTTGGAAAACGCCCTAGTACTATTATTATAAATGAGAAAGTTCTCCATGGAATAGCGATTACCGTCTTCTTCGCTATGTAGATATATAGCGATATGTATATAGATACAAGATAGATAGATTAAACTGTCTGACTCGAGCGGCCGGCGTAGAGTTGATTCTCGTAAATATCTTATAACTTCATTTGTCTGTTGCATGTTTAAGTGTCAAGGTTGAGTTTACAAGGTTGCTTATTAAGATGGTGTCATGTACTCAAGTTAACTTGTATTCGGTCTACGTAAGTACTGTAAACGTACTTCCGTATAAAGTGGAGACATTTTAATATATTTCTGTGTAAAAGTTTTTTTCTGGCTTAGTACATACTCGTACTTCAATTGCCTAGCGATACCGTTCTATGAGTAGGTAGAACTGCTTATTAAAGACGTAACAAAAACGCAGGAAAAGATTTCATATTACATTAACGGGTAGGTACAGTCAAGGGTAAAAATAAATATACGCACAAAGGTGCAAAAATATATACACATACATATTTTTGAGACTGTGGTGTATACACATGTATGCACTTGACTGTATCTATAATTTTATCGAAATATTTCAACGAACGTATCATCACGCAGAATTTTCATTTCATCTAAAGGCATCTCTCGCCGCATAACCTTTTTTTTTGGCAGTCTCACACTCACAAGTTTAACCTAACGTATCCTACGTTATTAATGTTAAACATATCCTAAAACCATCACGGTTTTAGAAAAAAGCGTTCGCTGAAATGAACTGATTGATAGAGTAAGGAATGAAGGGGTCAGAGAGAAATGTGAACTAAAAGGTGTAGTGACTAAGATTGAAAAGGGCATGCTTCGATGGTTCGATCATTTGGAAAGGATGGATGAAAGAAGGTTAACGAAAGAGATATACGGAGCGAAAGTGAGTGGGAGGGTCGGAAGGGGTCGCCCTAGGCGTACTTTTTCGAATCAAATTGGAGAAATACTGGAAAAGGGCCGGATCTTATGTACCCGATGTATGAATGTCGAAGAAGCGAAAGAGATTTGTCAGGATCGTAGCAGTTGGAAAGAAGTGGTGTCTGCCTACCCCTCTGGGAAACAGGCGTGATTTAATGTATGTACCTATGTATGAAATGAAATTTAATGAAATGGTAAAATCGTTGTATCACTTTATCAAATTTTGGTTACCATTGTACCATTATTAACACATTAAGTGTTAACGAGTGTATAAATAACGTCGCAGTCAAGTGCGTGCGGCTTTTAATTAATCTTCCATTGTTCTAGAAAATTACACAATCAGGTAGAACAGTAGTATCACTAGCTACAGCCTTGATAATACTTTAAAATTAATAATTTATACTTATATACTTATACTTAATACTATAAAGAGGTAAAGTTTGTGACGTTGTAGGGGGTAATCTCTGAATCTACTGAACCGATTTTGAAAATTCTTTTACCAAAAGAAAGCCACGTTATTTGTTAAGAGTCATAGGCTATATATTAACCCCAGAAAATGTTTATTGCCCAACGAAGTGGGCACGGGAACAGCTAGTCTATATATAAAAGAAGAAACTGAATGAGCGATCAACGCACAGCCCAAACCGCTGGACCTAGGAACTTGAAATTTGGATGGAATATTCTTTGGATATTCTAGGGGTGCACTAGGAAGAGATTTTCGGAAATTCATCCCTTAAGGGGTTAAAATAGGGGGTAACTAATTCTACGCGTACGAAGCCGCGGGAGTCCTCTAGTAGTAGTAGGTAAATACTGCCCTCGTGCGGAGAAAAGGCACAAGTGCATTTAATTCATAGAAGAATATTAAACTCTCAAGGGTTGTAATAAGGTTGGAATTGCAATACAATGAATATAGCAGATGTGCCTTTTTCCGTAGCAGGGCAGAATATCAGAGAACCGTCTCACATAAATTGACCTATGTAGCCCCAAACTAAGCTCGAGGTGTTTACTAAGGATGGGTTACCTTTGTATGGGCGAAATATGTTTGGCTAAATGTATCGTTTCCTAACCGTTTCATTTGCCAACCCGCTTTTTTTCTGTAACCGTAAATATTTAACTAACCTAATCTAACCTAAACTAACCATAGGGTTCTACACGATGGTACTGAAATAAATCCTAAAATATATGCAGTTACAGAAAAAAAAATGGGTTGGCAAATGAAACGGTTGGGAAACGATACATTTGGCCAAACATATTTCGGCAAAAAAACAGGATACCACTATGGATACTAGACCAATGTAAAGAAATACGTGTTAACTTTTATAATTCAAATTAATATTTATACTACAGAATGTACTCGTATGTATGCATAAGTGGTATGTTACCTATGTAGAATGCGTTTGGTACCGCATAAAATGTGAAAGAATAAACACAGAACTTTAATGTTGTATCGTGCGCTGCGTTCCGAATACTCATAGCTAATTTGTGTAAACCTGCGTCATTACTAATTATATTACCCACGAGTAAATGAGAAAGAACTAGCTAAAATACAGTCTATCTCAATAACTTTTATAGTAACATTATGTAGCTCCACACTTTAGTACTTTGCCACTTTAACGTCATCTTGGAACCCCTGCACTAAACTGTCAACTGTCAAATGTGCAGTTATTTATAAAGCCGACTGTACATTTATTAATAAATAATATTACGATTATGCTCATGAGTAGTATTGTAAACAATATTCCTTGTTCTAACATCAATACTCACGTTTAAGTTTGGACATAATAAGTTGGAAATATGGAAATAAGTACTTACCTACATCTGGTACCCTTTAAGTATGCGTCAGACTCATTTATAACCGGTTTTTTAACGATGTATGTCCCGTTTGTCCACCATTTGAATGGTAAACTAACACTTCTTTATGGAATGTGAAATATGTATGGTTGTTTTTCATCTCTAACTCGTAATCAAACATAAAACTAGTGTACCTTTTGTACTCTAATTAGGTAGTAGTAGTAATTAGGGAAAAACTCCCTGTAATTGACAACCAAAAAACCATCAACACCTATTATTTTAAGGGCACGACGACAATACAGTTGTTTACCCTACATACTATTCCTATGTTTTACAAAACTTTGAATGTTATTCACGAATGTTTTTAGTTGTTATTCGAGAGTATATCCAAGTTGTTACTTGGACATACAAACGGTTTTAAGTTTTCCGCATATCGCAGTGAAGCCTTCTCCGTATGTCTGTGACAAACATTTTACGCCTTCGATCATTAATCGATCGATTAAACCAAACTCTAGCCTTGTAATATGGGTACGAGAACTACGAGACAACTATAAACACACATGCTATATAGAAAAATACATACTTACCTAAACAAAAAATAAATACAATTCGCAAAAATGTTTTGCCCAAACCGGGAATCGAATAACAAAGTTAAACGAACTCTTGTCAAACGTCCTCTATTTTTAACTTTTCGTCACTATTGAACTTGAACTTGGAAAAAAAATTACATTCATTTAAAGTCTATGTACGGTTATGCAGAGGGCTTGTTGCGTGTCCACCACTACACGTGGGGCAATAGTGTCATGCATGAATGATCGACGTACCTACATAGGTACTTATAAATTTATTTATTTTATTAGTATTTACCTTGGCACTTCCCACTTACCGTCAATCAATGTGTTCAAAGTTAAGCTACTTATTATTTATTTAACCTTAGTATTATTATAAATGCGAAAGTATGTGTGTTTGTTCCGTTTTCACGGTTGAACGCCTCAACCTACGTGAAATTTAGAAATATATTTCTTTTTGTCTTCGAAAATTTGGCTTTCCTCCAAATTGTCTGTCCTTAGGTCCAGCGGATTTGGATGTGCGTTAATCGATCAGTCAGTCAGTTTCTCCTTTTATATATCTGAGCTAATTTCACTAATCCACACAATAGATGTTTATGCATTTCTGTAATTTCAGCTTAAAAGGATGTTAGCTGAAAATATTTTAGACCAAACACATTAGGATAAGCAATTACCAAGCTGTTCGGGTGTCCCTCAGAATCCCTAATAACATTTGTCCTAAGGAATCGTTTGTCCGAATTATCATTTGTATAAAATTGGTTTTCAGCTGAGTGAGACAACTTTTAAAGGTTTTTTAGGTTAGGTTGTTTTGGCTTTAGGATAAATGAAAAATCGGACAAATGATGCATTAGGACAAATGACGACTAGGGATTCCATAGGGTTCCTTTTTAAATTAGTATATCAATAACTGCGACAAGGTACCAATATGTACAGTTATTGTATTTGACCGTACTACGAGTAGAATAGTTGTTGACGTTTTATTATAACTTGTATATGCTTGTTGTGTGCCTTCGCCCCGAGTTCTCCTTGACTCCAGAGATAGTGATCCTGACGCCGATCTTCCTGTTCGCCCTGCTGCACGCCGCCTCCTACTCGCTCACCATTCTTGACGTGAGTACAGTTAAAAAAAACGGTCAATCGCGGGTCGGACTCGCGCACTGAGAATTCCGTACCGCCGCACAGTAGCTATAATTATATCTCGATTTGAATTCGGTTTCGAATCAAATCAGCGCGAGCCCGACTCGAAGTTGACCATTTTTTAACTATTTGTTGTTTTTCTTCAGGGTTTGTTTGTACTATAATAATAAAAATTTGACAGTTGTATGTGTTACCGTTTTGACGATACAACAAAAATAAAAATACGTCGAATAAAACGTCCCATGATAATATTTCTCTCTCCTACGTAGTAGCGTTTTTACGATTTTTGAATATGTTGTAGAATTGTAGATACTATGAAAAACTAGGTCTGTACGTTTTCCTTTCCAAGACAATATTTGTTATTATAATAATGGTAAGAAACAAATAAAAAACAGAAACGTACAAACCAAACCTACTTTTTCATAATAACTACAACATATTCAAAAATATTGTAAATCGGACTTGATCTAGGGCTAAAAAACATTATCGCATGAGTTAAATTTGCATGGAACAATTTTGTTAATTTGTTTACTTCTTTGGCATTTCTATTGACATAGACTATAAAATGTCTCTGAGTATGGCGGTAAGACTCCACACCTAACTATCGGTTGTCGTGTTGCAGACGCTGGGCCAGAACTCCCTGTGGGTGGCGCGCCTGCTGATCTCGCTGGTGGAGTTCCAGTCGCGCAACATCCTGCGCGCCGCCGCGCTCGCCGAGATCGCGCTCTTCCCGCTCGTCGCCATCATGGCGCTTCTGTGAGTACACACACATGTACACTTTACCCTATCCTTGCCTTTTTACTAGTTGTTGTAGCTATGCAGCGATGTTGTTATTTTTCAGTTTTTCTTTATTAATGTTTTTTTTTAGGTAAGTGTCGTAATATACAGTGTGTGTATTTGGTCTTTGTTCCGATAGGGTTCACAGTGATCAATGTTTTTTTTAAACCCATAAAATATATGTTTTGTATATTTTTATCGGTGAAATTGCATCTAGTTTCACCCCTATTCGTTTGTGCACTTTATCCAGGGACAAATTGTATAATTTTCAAAGACAACGTGTCACAATATACATATAATGGTCATAAATGTCATAATATATGTTGTTTTTCCGAAACCGTTAAAATTATGAATGGCGAAAAATTGTGAATGGAAAAAGAACGAGAAGAATAAATTAGTTCGGTAAAATCTATGAACGGAGAAAAACGTTTCAGTAAATAAGTGATTTTGAAAACATGATCTGATCAGTCAAATCTACACCTCGGCGCGGTTCGGGAGCGACTTCTAAAAATGACCAAGTATAATGTATGCGATTCCAGCGGGTACTGCGGGCTGATGACCCCGTTCGTGTACTACTACTTCGTGACGTGGCGGTACGCGTCGCGGCGCAACCCCTACACGCGCAACACGTTCCGCGAGCTGCGCGTGGCCGCCGAGGCCGCCGCCGCGCGCCCCGCCGTGCCCGCGCCCGCGCGCGCCGCGCTGCTGGCCGCCGTGCAGCTGGCCTGCCGCCTCGCGCCGCCCATGGAGCCGCAGCCGCAGCAGTGAGCCGCTCTTACTTTCTAACCTTATTCACGAATCTAAAGCTGTGAACGACTCGAGGTAGCCTCGGACGAGGCCCAAAATCGTCTCGTTTCCCCAAATGCGTCCGCGCCCCGGCCCTTACCCTGCCGCGGCGCGAGCCGTCGGGAGTAGTTTTTCGACTGCGCTCAAAAGCGAGAGCATCACGTTGAGCGTTGTACTCCTCGACTTAGGTCCTGAGATATCACTCCGCCATTTTGACATCCTAAGACTTAGAATATCAAAATGGCGGAGTGATATCAATCAGCTGATTAAAACGAACGGCGCCATTTCGTTATAAACAAAAACTAAATAAGTTTTCCTTAAAATTTCCGTATTAATTTTATAATAATAATGAATTTTGTGACCTAGATATATTTATTAAAAGATTAAAATTTGGTACCACAACGAACCAGGTTGTCCCCGGTTTTGTATAAAAATAGTGGTTTCTACCCTAAATTTCCAGTATGTTTGACAAAAGTGCAATTTTGATTTTTTTTAATATAATTTATACCTGGCATTAATTTAAGTATTGTATAATTAAGACTTACATACTTAAATGTACAAAAAATAGTTGATTGAAGTTGAAAATTCTAGACGTATGGCGACCTTGTTGAATTTCCTTTTTGAAGACCAGTTCAGCCTATTCAGAACAGGACTATGGGTGGAAGCCTCTGCCCAATAGTGGCACGCGGCAAGCTCTTAATAATGATAAATAAATAAAATAGTAATTACGTACATAAAGTGCAAGGCATCTGGAAGTCTAGACCGATATTCCCTCCCCTATGTCCATTTCGTTACATAACATTCAAATTATCATACTCCTTCATGTTCATGAACAATTGCTTTGTAAAGCGTTCTGTTTACTCTTGCAAGGGCTTTTTCAGTGGTATTATAAAATAATCTTGACGAAATGCAGTCTTTTCTGGCGTGTCTATAGACGAGCAGCGAAAATTACTTATGATTAAGAATCTCAGTGAGTCAATCTTGGTACACGTCATAGTCTTAGGGCCGTATTATTATTTATTATGTAAGATGAGTTTCTTGGCTGAGATGCCCGTCACAATAGATAGAACACTCATTTTTGAAGTATCTTGAGACAATTATTTTAATTACAGTCGATATCAATTTATTAATACGGCCTTTTTCTCCATTATTGAAGAATATATATGTTTGAGATTTTTTTTATCTTTAATATTTTATGTTTGGCACCTAGTGATGCAACGAATACCACACAAATTTTACGCACAAGAAGACTAATTACAAACTTTCCATAAAAATACTAAGACTCGTGATAGTAATGTAGGTTATCGTGACCTGGTGGTTGCCATGTACAGTTAAGTGTAAAAATATGGTTGAACGCAACATCTCTAAAGTATGTCCCAATGCACCTTATTCCAGTTTAATAAGAACTTCGTGACGGTTCTCCTATTGTAGCCCGAAAAATTTTAACCCTATTTTCACTACCAGTAACTTCATTAGCCCTAGAATCAAAAACCCGAATTTTAATTTTTCCCAACTCTTCATTAGCCCTAATTTTAGTATCCCTAATTTGGGTAAGGACCAAAAAGTTGGGCACGCTAACTCACTCAATTAAATTTTCTATGAAACTTTTCCGTTGTGACACGAAAATCCGCCATACAATTGTAGGGATACTTTTCGTGTCACAACGGAACTTTTTTCGACTTCGTTGTTTGTATGGTTAACTGTGCTTAACTGTGGTAGAACTTTTTGGTCCCGACCCATTTACGAAATACCTATTTTTTATGTCCACGTCTTAACTTATCCGATTCCTCTGAACACCGAATATTACTATACCTTATATGTTTAAAACCTAACTTTAATTAATCCTAATTAGGTATGTATGTTCCTTAGGGACCGAAACGACCGTAATTAAGGTCGACGGAACTCCACGCAGCTGATGTATTCCACTAAGGTGAGGCGCTTGGCGCCTTGTCGGAACTCTAACCTAATCTATCTGGGTAAAATTTACCTAATTGAGTATTTGTTTTTTATTTATATCTTTCAAACAATAATTAGTTCAAACATTCATTAGAACTTATGACTATTAGGTCTATTAATCATTAGGAATAATCATTGTTAGTTTTAGAAGTATTAGAGCATTTAATGTTTAGTACAAGTAAACATTAGGATGAATAACTTTAGGTCTAGTAATTAATTCGGACATTCAAGTTTAGCTGTCATTCAATTAGCTTTTAAGATTAGTCTGTATGGGGGTAAACTCATAGATATACTATCTATTAGGTTAGTTACACTACTGCAGGGCAAAAGCTGGGTTGAACAATAAACAAGCAGCACTTTAATAACCAAAATAATTCTTAAGGCGTAATTGTTGCAGATTAATGGGCGGAATTTTTGCCTGTTTTTATATTTACTATATCGCTGTCTCCGGCTGGGGCACAGGCAATGCCGTGTGGTATTAAACACTAGTTACTGGTGCGTACTAATTACTTCGTCGCACACGAATATTCGGCAATTTCATGGTGTTAGTCAAATACGAATATTCGTATTCGTTTTCGTTGCATCACTACTACCACAAACACAAATAATATGCGCTCTATGTTAAAATACGACGACGGACGCAACGCACCGTCGACTCTCGTGTGTCATCTCTGTTAGCCATAGGTTACCCCTCCTATTCCCCATAGTAGGCGGATTGTATAAAAAAAAAATAACAGACCAAAAAAAAACTGGAGCAAATCTTAACATTGTTTATTGATTGATGGCACGGAATTATGTTTAATATTGAAAATATTGATGTTTTTTTTTAGGAATATTTTTAATCTTCCCGGAAAGAACAGAACAGCCAATTTTTCGGTTTCCTATGATAGAATCTCGATCTCAACTAACAATTCGGATTATGACAACCCTATCTGTAAAAAAATAAGTTCTCAAAATTGTGCATTAATACAAATTAACATTTATTTCCAGATAACGCAAAACAAGCTGATAGGAGATAAGTACATCGCCTCCGCGCGCCGAGCGCCGGGCTGCCAAACGACACAACTCCACGATTCATCTCAACACTCAATACCTCACTCTACGACAATCCTGTCCAAAACATATCAAGAGCATCTTTTCACGAAAATACGTAGCTACTATCGACTATCACTATACCCTACCCTATCTTCTTATGCCAAATTAACATCAATAAATTGCAAAGAAAATTTTGCACTAATGCTATTTGGTTCTGGAGTGTCCATAGATCGAAAGTTCCTAATGAACTACTCAAAGTTGATTTTTAAATTCTTTAATCATGGTGTGAGCACTCTATTTGAAATTGCAAGTGTAAAGATTCCATTACACCATCTGCCATCTTGGGCCGGTAGGATGTACGTCGACTGTTAGACGGAAATATAAGTATAGTTTGGAAAAAAGAGGTTTTGATGTGGTGACAGGCAGAAGTACAATATTCTCAATTGGCAACTACCATTAGGCAGCAGTTTTTGGGTAAAAAATGGATCATATTGCCAATTTTACTCGAGTCCACATTTTTTTTCAATGTCTTTTTTGTCAAGCTATATTCAGTATTCCTTTTGTAAAAACTTTCCAGTGGTTTAATTTTTTTTAATAACTACGTATTATACAACCAAGCACAAGTAAATTTTCGCTAGAGTGAAATATATATACCTATTGTCTATGATTTTCACGCGGTCAAGGACAGACTCAGAAAATGCAACTGACTTTACTAGGCTTCCCTTTAAAAACAAAATACATAGGCCATGCTTACCTATAGTCTAACCTCAAGGGGCATAGCCATAAAGTCCTGGGTCCGTCTATGTATTGACGCGTGTCACAAACCTTAATCAAGTGTAAATGTTTCCCAAGTTCTAAATGTTGGCAAGTGACTCTAACGTTGTGAAACGTTACCGTAAACGTCAAATATGCTTATATTTATAGCTATGGTTGTTGTCAATGAAAATGGGCTAAAATACACAAAACAAAAAGAACCAATCAACCATTATAATTAACTCCATAATCACCTACTTTTGAAGATCACCTTAGGTCTTTTTAATAATGTATACACTTTACCATTACTGCCATGATATTATACGCTTGTGTCAAACATCACTAATTTGTTTACATCTTTGCCCATAACAATTGACACCGACTATACGAACACTTTTGGCGTATTTGCGTCGTGTCCAAATGACTGAGTACAAACGTCGGTTGGCAACAGCCCTCGCTCACTGACTACGCTCGAGGTGCAACATATTTATTAATACTTCGAGTTTAATCCACATAATATTGATAGTATTGAAACGGGACAAACTAAGGTATTATTTTAAGTTTAATTTTAACTTAAGTATGAGAAGTCAACAATTTTGGTCCAAGTTGTATAAGGTGTGTAGGTAGCCTTCTAGGAATGTTTGTTTGTATGTCTATGCATCCCGTATCTTGCATTTCTGTCTATGAATTCATCTATTTGGTGTTATATGTCATTCCAATTGTACAAAGTCGATCCTTTTGGTTAGTTACATAAAATTGTATGCGTTAAGTTTTTACGACGACCGCACTTATTTGCTGCTAGCACTTTTGTATTAACAATATTATGCACTTGGTTTGGGGTGAATGTAGTCAGGATTTTTAAATAAAATGTTGATATAATGAGTTGTTTTTGTTACCACGTGTTCCCTGTCTGATTTATCAACTTGCGCGGTACACCAACAACTGTAATGGTGTTAACCTTTTGAACGCCATACGTCGAATACAAAATGTGCCACCCACACGCCAAACATGTTTGCTATGCTATGCAAATTACACCTTATTGCTACCAAACAAAGTCTCTTTTAATCTTGAACTCTTGTCGGCTGTAGCCGACGTGGCGCCAGTGGCACGACTTTTAGTTGACGACCAGAGCCGACTGTGGCGTTGAAAAGGTTAAATGTACCGGTTGAAATTTGATTAAAAATAAATCTTTTTTTGCTCGTGGTCCTACTGCGTAGTCCTACTGACCAATGATTTCTATTTGAATATCAAATTAACAGTAGCAGTTCCAGTTTCGACCTGTACAATTGTAACTTATAGTTTTATCAATGATAAAGAAACTAAAGGATCGGGCGTAAAAATACATACAAATATACATATCGTTATCTCTTTCTAACTAACCTGTATTCTCGTAAGTAAAAAAGGATCACTATACTTTTGTCGGAACCCAAAAAATACCTAATGCGGCAGGGTTTTGACAGGACAGCCATTTTATGTAACACCGTTCGACTGTACTTGAGTTGTCAATGCGTCGTGTTTGTGTTATAATTTATTAAATAAGCTGAGTTTCGTGGCGACATTACAACATTAAAGTACACCTAAGTGTGAAGAACATTTTTGTTATAATGACGAAATACAGTGTTACAGGATGTGGAGCAAGAAAAAGTGGAAATCAACAAAGTTTAACATTTCACCGGTAAGTTTCAAGTTTTTATTGAAATATCGGTCAGTATTAACAATTTTGCGTATTTTCAGTATGTAACATATTATTATTAAACAATAGATCAGGATTAATCATGCGTTATATTAAGATTGTGTTTTATTTTAGATATTTTCGTACTTAATTAAATAGTACTTTTGACAGATAGGGTTCTTCGTGAATCGTGATTGAAATATTGATAACTTAGTTACGGTTGATACATTCGGCCTATTCGTCAGTTTTTATTAAATTACTAGCTAGTACCCGGCGCCTTGCTGCCAATACTTTTTTTTAGTTTTCGGTTTGGTGACCAGAGATTTAGAGATCAGTGTCAACTGCCTGTCTAAAATAATAATAATAATATGCGATCGCTACCAAACTTCAGAGGATCACTTTGGATACCCCAGCAAGGGGTATCCGAAGATTGCCTGTAAACTTCATCAAAATCGGTCCAAACGTTTTGGAGTCCATAGGGGACATACATACAGATAATATATATATAATAATTTTCTTTTCAGCCACATGCCACTCAAGATAATTCTACTAAATTGACTGAAAATAAGCCAGATCTTACTCCTTTATATTTATAACGTTTTATGGACGCCGAGGAAGCAGTGGCTGCGTTTGACAAGGCCGTTGAAGACACCCCTAAGGACGCATGGGCAAAGTGATTTTCTCAGTGGTTCCATCGGATCCTCCGATTTATTGATGTGAATGGACAATATTTTGAAAAGATATAATAAAACTAATAACTTGCTAGTTTGCTCAGTTTTTGATATTCTAAGAACTTTTAGTTTGACCCTATTATAAATTAAATTGATTGAGCTGCATACTACTTTACTTTATTCCTTTTTAGCCATTTGTCTTTTGTTTTTTTTAAAGCGTTAGATTTTTTTTTTAGATGTGCTATTCAAAACACTGACACACACAAAGTAGGTAGGTTAGCTTTGTGAGGTAACTTCAAATGCCCGAAGGGTAAACCGCCCAGATATAAGAGCCCTGCACAGCGGGACTCCGCCAACTTGTTGGATAAGGAAGGAATTTAGAAAATAAATAGTGCAGTTGCGAACTTAGACCACTTGCTACCTGTTAGTTAGTTGTTTAGACCTGTAAAATTGTAACTTGTAGCTTTATAAAACGTGCCCCAGACCAGCTGCGTTCTAAACCACTTGCTACTTAGACCAGCTGCGTTTTAGAACACTTACTGCACGGGTAGCACAAGTTGTATTTTCTCGCTTGTCGCTCAGTGCGTCTCTATCGTTACGGACTAGATAGCAAGGGAGATCCGAGCGACAAAGAAGTCGCGGGCAACTTGTGCTAGCCGTTCTGCTTAGACCAGCTACGTTTTAGACGAGACGATACTTACCCGATGAAACTACGACGCCTGCCTATTATTATTATTATATAACAACGATCCCGTCCGAAATAAATAATTGATATTAATGTTATTATAAATAAAAAATTAAGACTTAAACCGTAATTCAGATATTCGTAATTAAATCATGACTGTTACTCGAACGTCAAAATAAATCTCTATGCAGTACGTAATCTGGTTTATCGATAAACATGATTACTACCACCATCACTATAACAGCTGACAATCCGCCATTTTATGTTCCATAAACGTCAAAAACTGGCACGTTTTTTTCGTAGGTATTTCGGGTCCTTTAGTTTCTATAGTCAAAGAGTTTTATAAAACGTGCCCCTGTGGCCCGTCTACCAGAGGCCCGTTTCACGAAGCTACAAGTTACAAATTACAAGCGGAACTCTCTTTCTAGCAAAAGGAGTTAGAAAGAGACTTCCGCTTGTAATTTGTAACTTGTAGCTTCGTGAAACGAGCCTAGATAACACGAAATGCATAGCGACGATAGGTACTCATAATGTGACAGCTTGTTTCATAGTTAAAATTGTTGCAATTGTTTGAGAAAAATGCTTGTGTCACCACTCGCTAGTTGGATTCTATTCGCGTAGGATTCGCGTACAGGTTAGGTAGGTTCAGGGATTCATTTTTATTTATATATATTATTAATATAGTACTTTGCATTGTATACATACAAAGCTGAGGCGGGTCGCTAGTACTAGAATACTACTAGAATCCAGTATTAAAATCGTTGAATATGATCAAATATTCAACGATTTTAATACTGTTAACATAACTTCAACGACAAACACAATGTTCCTTTATTTTACTCGTTTTTATTAATGACTTAAACAACCCATACCGTACGGTCTGAACATACTTTATGAAAAAAATATTTTGGTAATCAAAAGAAAACGCCAATATCTACAGCTAAAATAGTATAAACTATTAAAATTATATTAAAAATATAATTCAATAAAATTATAAATAAACCGATACATATTTTCAAATCAAAAGTAGTTTTTTCGAACTAATTATTATTTGTGTGACGTGATTTTGCAAAATTGAGCTTTAGTTTTGGAACGTAGCTATCAACTTGACGTTGACGTTTGTCTTGTCTGTTTCCGGCCTTTCAAGTTTTCTCAGCCCCCGTTGCAATCATGGCGGTGACCAATATTTCCAAAAAGCGAAAAGTACGTTGAAAATTGACCATAAATGTTTAAAATATAGGTTTTAAAACGTTTTATTAAACATATCAAATGTATATTTATCCGTTCTAACTTTGTTATATTAGTGAAAGTTGTGATGTTTTCGGATATGTTTGGACAAAATAAGTGAACCTTTCGTTACTATTGTATCAAATTATGTGCAGTTCTCGGTAACATTCCATGCCCTACTCAACACGAACAGTTTTCTACAAAGAAATCTATCGTCCGGTTGGATAAACATCTAAAGTATTCGACATAACCTCTTGCTAACTTTTCAGTTCGTCGGGGACGGAGTTTTCAAGGCGGAACTGAACGAGTTCCTGACCCGTGAGTTGGCTGAAGATGGCTACTCCGGTGTGGAGGTTCGCGTCACGCCGACGCGCTCCGAAATCATCATCATGGCGACCCGCACCCAGAGCGTGCTCGGAGAGAAGGGCCGTCGCATCCGTGAACTGACCTCTGTGGTCCAGAAGCGGTTCAACATCCCAGAACAGTCCGTAGAGCTCTACGCTGAGAAGGTCGCGACTAGAGGTCTCTGCGCCATCGCACAGGCAGAGTCTCTCAGATACAAACTTATTGGAGGTTAGTTTTGCTGTAAATATTAACTTAAGTTTATTAAATTTATTTTGTTGGTTAGAGTAGCGGCAGTGATCAGTATCCTAACCTGTGTAAGCAATCACAACAAACACAGATGTTCTGTCTGTATCATGTAGCACCAGCTTTAATACTTACCAACAGTCATCCGTATAGATCTTCATTATGGTTTTCCCACTTCCTGGATAAATGCTTTCTCTTTGTATTCCAGAATATAGGCATGTCTGTGACTTCCATCTGAATATTTAACACTGGGCTTTTTACATATTGTAAATTTTTACATTAATTTATTTAACTTTTTTGAATGCCTACTTTTACATATTTTTATTATTTATACCTGAGCCGCTAGTGCGACTTGTATTTTCTCACTTAGTGGTCAACGTGTTTTTATCATTATAGACTAGTTAATAAAGGAGATCTGAATGACTATCAAGTTGCCGACAAATTGTGTTATCCCCTGGTTTTATTAGATTCAGTTAGTAACATAGCAATACCACATAACCAGAGATCGGAATAGGTAGAGCTAATTTGCCTAAACTTGATGCATGTTCATTCAATAATGTATTCCCATCTCTCTCAGGCATGAATGAATATGCGTCAAGTTTAGGCAAATTAGCTCTACCTTTTCCGATCTCTGCACATAACTAACAAATTCAAATGTAAAAACAACTGAAGTAAAATAATGTTGCTCCTTATTTGCTATAGTCTATCACAGTTCATATAATTAGTATCTATTCCTTTATAGCATATTGTCTCTGTAGACCCTAATTAACCTGACAGTGTGGCTGTGTAGTGGCATTGTTTTTCATTGGGGTTATATTGTGTGCCTTTGAATTTGTGTTTTCTTTTAATTGAAGCCAACACAGTGTACGAAGGGAACAAGTTCACATTCCACTAACTTATTCATACAATATTATTTTTATAGTTAAAAGTAGTTGGTACTCTGTAAGTGCCCAATTTATTGGGATCATATTGATAACGTTTTCCTATTCTATAAACTTTTAATGATTGTTGAGTAATCTTTTGGTTCAACAACTGCCAAATTATTTTTTATTGTATTCCTTGGGTGACTGGCAAATGCAATGAAAAGCTTAAAATACAAGACAGGTCTTTTCTTTTATTAAAATTTAATAAAAAAAGAACATTACTACATTTCAGAGTAATCAATTAAATAACAAAACAATTTGACAATGACAATTTGTAAATTATTTGGAAAAGATAATTTGAAATAATAGTTATTTTTATCATTAAATGCCATTAAATCGTAAAATTACAGGATAATACCTAGTCGGGTCATAAGTTCTGTTACTGAGATTTATTACAATTTAAAAAATAAATTGAAGGAGTTTTTTATAAATCTGTATATTAATCAAAACATTGATTTATGTAGAATGAAAATAAAAAGAATGTATTCTAAACTATTGCAATTATTTGATGTATGAGCTTGAAGTAGGTATTCCCATTTCGGACTAGAAAATCATAGTTCAATTTACGCATGACGATTATACTGATAAGGGCCAAAATTTTTGTAAGAGTTCTTGTAGACAGTTCAAATTTGTGTGAAATATTGATCAGACTTTTAGCTTTAAATTCTGATACAAATGTATTTCAAGCAACTTTTAAGAGCCGCTTGTACACCGGTCAATCTTGATGTCTCATTAAATCGACTTTACGATTTCACATGAATTCGCAGCAATACGAAAACACACCAAATCTCATGCTTCATAAGTTGGAATTGAGTCTTGTTGAAAAATATAGTTTTGGTCTTTAAACATACACAAAGATAGGAAGTTTTATAATATTAAACAAAAAAGTTCTTTGGTAAACGAAAATTAACTTTTAAGCGTTTTCAAAAAGTGAAATTTACAGATAAGTCATGCATAATTTCATCATTGCCGGCTGTGAATGTTTAAAAATCGTCTCGGAAATTGCGGCGACTATTTAAAATGATTATTTGTTCTTCAAAATGTACATTAATTGAGCTTTTAATTTTTATATGTATTGAAATTAAAAAAAATAACATTAGTTAGTTATATTTGACTCAACCTTAGTAACAGAACTTATGGCTGGACTAAGTATACTATTCTGTAAAAATCTGTATGGAGGCCTTTGTGTTAAAAGCACAAGCAAGTGAGAATGCTGCTGTGCAAATTTAGATTAGTTTTTATTATAGTAAAATTTTTAAAGCTTGCCGGAAATATGGGACAATCCTTAAAATACATCTGGTCACCCTGGGTGTTCCTGTTGTTCTGACTTCAGTATAAAAAAATATAGAAGTTACCCACTATCAAATTTAAAACAGCTTTTCTAACTGCTCTTTAGAAGAATGTTTGATATCCTCTTGTATATTTATTGACAAATAATTACAAGAAAATTAAGAATGCTATTGATAAACAGTGGTATCTGCCAGGTCTGGCCGTCCGTCGCGCTTGCTACGGTGTGCTCCGCTTCATCATGGAATCGGGCGCCCGCGGCTGCGAGGTGGTCGTGTCTGGCAAGCTGCGAGGCCAGCGTGCCAAGTCCATGAAGTTCGTTGACGGCCTGATGATCCACTCCGGAGACCCGTGCAACGACTACGTCAACACAGCCACCCGACACGTGCTGCTCAGGCAGGGCGTGCTTGGTATTAAGGTGAGAACTATTATTGATTGTTTAATAATTATAAAAAAAAAAATATTAGGTCATGTAAAATTATAATAGGTCATTCACACAGTCACCATTAAAAAGGGCCTTTCTAAACGAAGTTCAAGAATTACTAAATAAATAACACATCCAAATGTAAGATCTTAATTTATTGATGGTGAATGTTAATACTTAGTGCTAAACTATTAAGTTAACCCACTCACTGCTGGCATTGTCTTACGAACGTTTATCCAGGTGCCGCATATTTTATTTTATAGCATGCATACTAAAAAACGCACATACGCGTTCAAGCCACTGGTTAAAAGTCGGAAGAACACTTAAAGGCTGGACAGACGGTCTGTGGTTGTCCGGTTCTTAAATGTGTTGCTGGCAGTGAATGTGTTAGCCATCAATTTAAACACGAATCTAACCAAATTAACCTTCTTATTTATGACCAAGCTAACTTATTTTTGTAGAATTTGCTTTGTCAGTTTCTGTGAGATTCAAATGTTGTAATGTAAAATAAAGATAAGGCCAAAGCATATTTTAATACCTTAGCTATTGTACGTTTATCAACAGAGTTAGCCTTGTTATAGATATCCACGGTATCAGGGATTGCTGGCCCCTCATGGCCGGGGGTCTAATTTACTGTGGGACAGCAACCAGCTTGTTTATTGGAGGGTCTGTCTGTATGGGCTCTTGTACGGTGCAAGTTGAACATTTGTTTTAGTTGCTAGTAATATATCCTGGGTTTGATTCGCTATTTGATAGTGCTTTCAATCCACAAGCCGCACCCCACTACCTGATTAAACTTAAATTAAAGATGAGAACGGCCAATTGAAATGGTTGGAACACCGCATGTAATGTAAATAGTACACTGAGAAATCTGTGAGTGTGCCTGAGAATTCCATGGAGGTTTTAAATCCATGCGATAATGATGATGTTTTAGTCGTCGGGCGAGGTTTTTGTCCAACTAATAGCAGAACAATCTACTATTCCGCTTTGCTGGACAACTTTTTTGTGGCGTATGGAGTTTTACAGCAATTGACGACATTATGCGTCACTGCCACGAATTCCCGATGACGCGATTGGCGCACAAAAGATTAATAATAGGAATGGTTCCCCAGGTCAAGATCATGTTGCCGTGGGACCAGCAGGGCAAGAACGGCCCCAAGAAGCCGCAGCCCGACCACATCCTGGTGACGGAGCCCAAGGACGAGCCCGCGCCGCTCGAGCCCAGCTCCGACGTGCGCTCGCTGGCGCCCGCGCCGCTGCCCGCGCCCGTGCCCGCCACGGCCTAGGCTTAAGGTTAACACAATAAAAAAAAGGAAAAACTGACACTTGGTTTTATTTTGTAACTTCAGTAATAAGGCAGGAGTTTATAGTGGCTGCAATGGCCCGGGATCCCCACTTTAATTTTTCATACATTAAGGCAACTGCAACGTGATTGACGGTAGGAGTTTTTTTAAAAAGGCAGTCTGATAAAAATCATACATTCATTTTTTGATTATTATTTACTGAGAAAAAAAACATTTCATAATATTAGTGTTTGCTACGCTTTGGACTAGTGGTCGGAATGACGTAATTTTGTAACTGTGTTTTTATTTTCTCAGTAAATAAAGAACAAAAAAGAAATGTATGCTTTTGAGACAAACCTCATAAGCATTTCAGAACATCCGTCAGCATCCGTCACTCGCACTTACCTCCCTCAGGGGGTCGATGTTTTCGCTCAGGTTCACTTTGTCCATATTCCCATCTCGTCCACATTCTCATCTGGGCCACATTCCCATTTCGTCCACATTCCCATTTCGTTCACATTTCCATCTCGTGCACATTCCCATTTCGTTCACATTCCCAACAGTAGTGAACAACCGAGTGATCAAATTCATATCGAACAGCCCTACAGTCCTAACTTAGGTTGTAGACGAGTTAGGAATGGGGAAGAGTCGGGAATGTGGACTAATTGGGAATGCGGACAAGTTGGTACTGAGGACGAGTCGGGAATATGGACGAGACAAGAAGTGGACAATTTGCGATTGGTATGTGGACGAGTTGGGAATGTGGCCGAGATGAGAATCTGGACGAAATGGGAATATGGAAAAGTGAACCTGACCGGATTTTGTAATCTTATTCAGTGACTAAAGCTCACCAAAACGGCCGATCTTCATTGATTTCTACAAGTTCGCATTTCCTTTTTCTGTTAAGTTAATCCCTATAAAATTCCGTAATCCCTATAATATTGTGTATTCATTTGTACTTCGATTTCAAGACAATACTTTAGTCACTTTAGTTCAATAGAGAACACAATAATAGTAATGAGGGCGCCACTGGACGCTCGGTGGTGACAACAACATCAAATTCCATATACTTCCTTCGTAGTTCCTGAGATTAGCGCGAATATACATACAAACACACGCAGTGGAGGGGGGGGGGGGTTTAAATTTAGAATTTGTGATAAATTAAAGTCGAACTGTCTGTTGTTTTTCGGGATGTTTGGTCAAATAAATGTGAGTTTGAGTTTGGAAAGCTGTAAGCTGTATATCGATACCTTTAGACTCAATTGGCGTAAACGCCATTTCGGCCAAAATGAGTTTTTAATGCAGTTATACTCAATTTTTCATTCTCTATCGATCTGTGTAGTTAAAGTTGAGAAATTCCCAAAAAAAAGTCGAATACGACCCAGAATATTTGGCCCAAAAAACATGATTTTTGTAATTGTTTGGGCGTATTTGCTGTATTTTTTTATTTTCAACATTTCAAGGTCGTAAATGATATTGTTTTTATAGTAAAAGGATGTATGATGATATATGTAAGTCTAACGTGACTTATACGACCCTATTGTTTCTGCAAAAAATAATAGGTGGCTTTTACGACCCAATATAGAAGAGCCACAAATAATTAAATTGAAGGTCGTACTTTATAATAGTCGTATAAAGTGGATATATTTTTGCCTCTTATAACCTGATCAGAAATAGAAAACAGTAAATCTCAATTGGCGTAAATGCCAAAACTCAACTTTTCAGGAGAGCTAACATTAAAAAAAAAGTATTATTTAAAGTAAACCCAGTATTTAAGAAAACGGAAGGCTTATACGCCGTGGAAAAAATGTTACTTACGCCCCAAAAAAATACTGTTTCTGTGATAGGTTTGGGGTGTAAAAGCCAGGTGGACTATTTTTTAACTGTAATAGGGTGTATAAGAGAGACACTCATCTGTTACCTCTGTCGATATAAGCATAAGAATAAATAATAACTACACGTAGGTGCGAATCTCCTTGACCAGGCCCCAAATGCCGTGCTTTAAATACCTAGTTCTCCCTTCACCCCGCTACGCCCGTCTGTCTTCCGCGCCCAAAGTTAGGGCTGTCACTTGCGAAATATTTTAATCGGTTTATGAATGTGGTATACAAGTTTAGTCACGAAATGTTATTTATGTTTTACTTCAACGTGGAAACATTGTGGCAAAATATGTTTTTTACATTTACGTTAAATTAGGTAATAATATTTTTTGATGATATTAAGATTATCTCCAGAAAATTACATGGCTTATGTGGCTATTAATCATCTCTATAACACGGAAACGAGTCTATAAACAAACTTTAAAATATTAACTAAACACCTCAGGTGCCGGCGGTAGGTATCTATCGCGCCGAGTGCGCTTCCGGAGACGCCAGGAGTTTCGCTTCTACGTCTAGGTATTATTTATTCTTATGATATAAGATTGAAGGTGCCAACAACTGTTGTAGCACTATCAAACTGTGGGACCCTTACCAGAGGGATTGCACTGGGCGTGTCGCGCCGCCTTAGTAACCTTCCCGCTGGTCCATTCTGAGAATGGATATCAGTCCGGGGCCGGCACCGACCGAGCGAGCACGCGTGCGCCACGATATGCCTTCCGCCGTCTTGAACGATCGATCTCGGGGCGTGCCGTAATACGTAATGAAGTTAGTTTTGTGAATAACCTTAAACTTTTTATTATTTACTTGTTATGTGGTGTTGATTGATAGTAAAACACACGATGAAATGAAACGCACTCCGAAAAGCTGTTACATTGTACTGTTGTGTAGGTAAATGGTTGTTTGAATTAACAAAAGGACGTAAAATATTCTTTTTTTTACGTTGACTATGAAATTACAACACCTACTTAGTATAACCAAGATTTGGGTTTTTGATGACCCGCCCGATATTTCGACGATGTTACAATCGTTTATACTATATTTATATATAGGTACTGTTATTATATTAAACACGTTGTTAACGGAACATACATATAGAAATAATCCGACGAATGGAGAACGTCCTTTATTTTGAAGTCTGTTAAAAACACGTCGATACGACCTTATAACGATCGGCATAAGCGAGCGAGCGACATCTGGTGATCTAAAACATTTTAGCCCTCATTGATGTATTCTAGGCGTGTGACAACCCTAGCAATACACGTGCCGCGTGCGAATAAATACAAGTTTACGATAGTAAGAGAGTAGTAGATACAAGTGCTTAACTAATTATTAAATAAATGAAGATTAGCTGACTATAATGTCATTGGAATAAAGATTTTCGGTACCTAACTCATATTTCGTGTGTTTATTTCACCATCCTATTTATTTAAATGAATAATTATATTCCGAAAAGATTATAATATATGTATTTATAAACACTTAAGTTAAATGTAAAGTATGTGTTACTTTGTACAAGATATTAGTATTATGGCCCGCTAGAAAGAAGATGGCCACCGTAGCCTATGAAAGTTTACATCATTGAACCATCATTTCTAGGTCTCCGACCTACCAAAAATCTTTTACTAATTCCTTTTTGAAGAAACCCATATTGTAAACTCTTCGAAAAACAACCGCTGGGAGCTCAATCCACAACCTGAGCGTTCGCGGAATTACATAAAATTTCTCTTATACACCCTATTACAGTTAAAAAATAATCCTCCTGGCTTTTACAACCTAAACCTTTCACAGAAACGGTATTTTTTTGGGGCGTAAGTAACATTTTTAGTATTTTTGTAGGGCGTATAAGCCTTCCATTTTCTTAAATACTGGGTTTACTTTAAATATTACTTAATCATATTCTTTATCCTGAAACTATATTTATTATGTCCAAAACTGAGCTTTATAACTCAAAAAACCAAAATGAAATGATAAAAATAATTTAGAAAAAAAAGGTTTTTTGCTCTCCTGAAAAGTTGAGTTTTGGCGTTTACGCCAATTGAGTCTAAAGGTATCGTATGGGCGGTTTAGGACCAAACGTAGTTAAGGACCAAAATTAAGAAACCGTAATTATTTTAGTCAGGTGAGTCACGAAAATTAATTATTCGTATAAATACTGCCCTTATAAGCCAAAAAGAATAAACGAAACAGATTCAATCCTCGCCCGTTAGTAATATGGTCGCACTTCCTACAGGAGTTTTTTATGAGTTACCTCGATTTGTTTCATAGAGGTATAGTTAATTTTCGTGACTCACCTGACTACACTCGCGAGCTAAAAAATCGACTCAAGCTGCACGCTTGGGTTCTCCGACCAGTATTTCTTGACCCATCCATGATATATTAATAAAAATGGTATCAAACGAAAGGTGATAATGTAACGATTAAAAAAATGAAAAACCGTGGAAATCCATCCACGATTTTTCAAGTTATGCCTTATTTTCCGATATGTGGGTCATTTACTCCTTCCGAAACGTACGAGTTGTGCCCCCTTTGACCCCTATAAATAAGGGGGTGGAGGGGGAAATGTCATCATCATCAGAAGTTGACCGGTACACATCTCTGCTAACGACCCTACTCAGAAGCCTTGGAGAAAATGGATACCACCATGACTGAAGCCGCCCAAGTCGTGGCCTTTGCTGGAAGAGGGACACAACCAACGCTTTGTGGCTGACCAGCTGAATTTAAGCCAGTCAGCAGTATCCCGAGTCTACCGACGGTATCGGGAGACTGGGGCCTTGGTACGAAGACCAGGTTCTAGCCGCCGGAGGTGCACATCTGAGAGGGATGACCGCTTTATGGTCACTACCTCTCTCAGAAATCGGCACCAGACCGGCGTTTCCATCCAGCAGCATCTTCAGGATGTAAGAGGGGTTACTGCCAGCGAGTGGACAGTAAGGCGAAGGCTTAAGGAAGCTAACCTGACCCCGAAACGGCCCGCCACGGGCCCCAGACTGCTCCCACGTCACCGCCAAGCACGCCTGGAATTTGCTCATCAGCACAAAAACTGGACCATTGAGCAATGGACCCCAGTTCTTTTTTGCGATGAGTCCAGGGTGTGCTTGAATGGCTGTGACAGACGGGGGAGGGTCTACAGGAGGTCAGGGGAACGGTACGCACAGTGCTGTTTCAGGGAAACAGTTGCCTATGGAGGGGGTTCCGTCATGGTGTGGGCGGGCATTTCCATGGAAGGGCGTACCGAGCTCGTTTTTGTACCTGGTGGGGGCCGTGGCGGTAGTTTGACCGCTGCCAGGTACATCACCGAGATCCTTGAGGAGCATGTTGTTCCTTACGCCGGTTTTTATGACGAGGGGTTCGTCCTAATGCAGGCTAATGCCCCTTGTCATACCGCAAGGATCACTCGGGCCTACCTTGCCGAGGTCGGCATACCCACCATGGACTGGCCAGCTCTCAGCCCGGACCTGAATCCCATTGAGCATGTCTGGGACTACCTGAAAAGACAAGTTCGGAAGAGAGAACCAGCTCCGTCAAATGTTACGGAGCTGAAGGCAGCTCTGCAGGAGGTGTGGGATGTCATCCCCCAGGAGCTTCACAAAAAGCTCATCAGATCGATGAAAAACCGCCTGGATGCTGTGATAAGGGCTAGGGGTGGAAATACAAAATATTAAATTAACAAAAAAAAACTTATTTTTCTTAAAATGCCGTTTATTTCACGACTTCCTTTTAATTTTCATAGTATTTTTTAAATTCGTCTTTGCAAAACCTGGCCCCATCAGTTGTGGAACCTGGCATGACTGAAAATTATACATTTTTGAAATCGTTACTTTATCAGCTTTCGTTTGATACCATTTTTTCAAGATATTTTGGATGGGTCAAGAGATACTGGGCGGAGAACCCAAACGTGCAGCTTGAGTCGATTTTTTTGCTCGCGAGTGTAAAGTTACCGTTTCTTAACTTTCGTCCTTAACTATGACATACACTTTTTTGGAAACTGCCCGTATATATACCTCTTTTACGATGGCCTTCACATATTAAAAGATAAAACTGAGTAAATTATTTACGTAATAGGTTGCAAAAAAGAGTTCGGTAAAGAGAGTACGCTGTTCGGAATGAAATTGGCAACATGCACGGGTAGCACAAGTTGTATTTTCTCGCTTGTCGCTCAATGCGTCTCTATCGTTACAGACTAGATGGAAAGGGAGATCCGAGCGATAAACAAGTCGCGGACAACATGTGCTAGCCGTGATGGCCTAAACAATAATGCTTAGTGTGGTGGTTGCCACGGGATAATATTGTAATTCCACCAAATTAAAAACTCATTTTCGCCAAGCCATACCATTTAATACCAGTTAATAGGTACTAAGTCCTTGTAGATTTCGAGGATTTTTAAGTAGGAAGGAA
This sequence comes from Acleris literana, assembly GCA_946894065.1. Classification (NCBI taxonomy): domain Eukaryota; kingdom Metazoa; phylum Arthropoda; class Insecta; order Lepidoptera; family Tortricidae; genus Acleris; species Acleris literana. The sequence continues at coordinate 15,904,802 of OX335686.1, read as the reverse complement.
GACGTTCCGTGTCGACAGTTTAAGTCGTGTTTCAGTAAAACAAACCTTAATCAAGTTAACTTGAAAGTGCATACAGCATTAACATGAACTTAGGTTCTTGTTTTTTTATTATTAAACTAGAGGACGCCCGCGACTTCGTACGCGTAGAATTACTTTCCCGCTACTCCCTCTATTTCTCAACCCCTGTACCAAACAAGTTTCTAGGTACAGTAGTTTCGGCTGTGCGGTGATATATATATATATATATATATATATATATATATATATATATATATATATATATATAGATAGATAACCATTTATTTTCTTAATAACTAAATAGGCACCTTAAAATTTATTTCTTAATAAATTAAAAAGATACTTAATATTTAGCATTGATCGCCAATATTGAATGGATTGCACTCTAAAATTAAGAATCAAATGTATCTTTTTTTAATTTTATTAGTAGAGATCTCTCGACGAATATTGGCCTTTTCCAATTTTCTCCACTCGATTCTGTCTTGGGCTGCTTCATGTTTAATAAAATGCCAAAAATCCGGTAATAAAAAACAATTTATTCAATGCAATTTATTTATTACTCAAGATCCTCTCGTTACATACAAACGCACCATATACTTAGCATACCTAATAAATAATTAATAATAATTTACTGTGAACAATGTGGTAATCGAATAAGACTTCGCAAATTAGTCAGAAGATTCAGCCGACGACATACCGAAACGGCTAAAGTAGCTAATTATCTAGAATAAATTTATTTTAAGATGCACTAGAATCCCTGATGAGTTGTATTGTTGAACCCGTTGTTAATAATGCTTTGCACACAACTTAATTTGTGTCTGCTCGAGTCTCACTACGGTGTACATAGGTAATTCATTTACCTAAGGAATAATTCGTAGTTTTTTTGTAGTTTTTAAGTCAAAACAGCAACATTATTTGACTGTCCATGGCCGTTTTGTAAAGGAAATCAACCGAGTTGTACAGTTTATATAGGGCTTTCATTGTATAGTTACCATATTAACCGCTAAAAGTTCACGTTATATGACTTTTACGTATTCGCTTATATTACGGCAACCTTAACTAGTTGCTTTTATGGCGTGAGCAATAGCTACAGAGATTTTTGAACTTTGATTGATCGCAAGGTGCTCCTAAATTATGTTTAGAGAGACCTCAAGCGAGTATAGGTAGGTACTCTGTACTCAAGTCTTATTAGTTTCATACCACCATAACCATTACGGTGATAGTTGTCAAACTTGACTTTTTAACTCCACAAAGTCGCGCGCCACTATTAGCACCAAAAATGTTGGGGTGGCGCGCAACTTTGTGGAGGGAATTTCCACAAAGTTGCAGCGCCACCTCTTAATTGCCTCGGCAATTAGCGGTTAGCATCTTTGTGGGTTGAAGTTTTGAACAGGTAGGTACTTACTGGCACTCGCTGGCAAATCTACTACCTTTATAGTTGGGTCCATCTAGAGGTCCCTCTGACAGCTCGCATCAACACTACAGTCGCGCCGTTCTTAAAGGTCCGATTTGACAGCTGTCAACTCAGTACAAAATATGTGTTTGAGGTTATATTTTATAATGCGTTGACAGCTGTCAAATCGGGCCTCTTAGAACGGCGCGACTGTAATAACAACTTTGTCTTTGACTGTTACAGACTTTCCGACGACGTTCAGGAAGTAATGTAAAAACATAATAAACTCATTTTATACTCAAGTTTTTCACCTATAGGTGCCTACTTCTTTGACACATAGGTAACTTCAAATTATTTTCGAGCGTGTGTAGAAATAACTTATAAGTAGAATAGTTATTTTTTAAAGCTGGATGAATGCCGTAAATGCTGTGCCGAAAAGAAAAAAAAAAACTTAATCTAACGTGAAAGATAACTAATAAGACCTCACTCGATCTTCAAAATCCGTTTTTGTTGAGTAATAATGGTAAATTGGTTCGTTTGGTTTCCTTTACAACTTTGGCCATTGCGATTGACGCCAACTTTACCGCTGCACGTTTCTATTTTTTCATTTACATCATTTATCGACTTAATACACATAAACCATTTAAAAAATACATAACAACGTGTATAACTAACAACAAATACCTATACAGAAATTATTGATGTCACCTAAACATTGCATTATGTAACTAATTCTAGATGGTGTGCAAAATCAATTTCGATATTAGTTACAAAAAAATTGTTAGAGCGGAAATTACTAAATCTTGTAGTACTACCGCGAGTTGCTACAATTCTTCTAATTTATATTATAATTATAATAGCAATATACGGTCAACAACAATTCAATGTAATAAGCTAATAAAAGTATCCCTATTGTATTTCACGAATGCGCCTGCCGAAGATCTTATTATATCGTAAAAAGGTTTAAATTTGATTCACGCGCGCTCAAGAAATGTCAGAATTAAATTTCGCCTCGAACACGATTTTAAACGACGCTTGTGGTGCATAAACGGAACGGGGGCCTATTCTTCTATCTATGTCTATCGTTAACATTGAAAACATTTCATTTGTCTCGTGTAAAGCTAAATCCACAATGAGGAATTGCGCGCGTTAAAATAGCTACTATAAATCGCGAGGTACACCTTAAGGTGGGTTCACAATGGATTTTGCACGCGATAAAATACCTACCACAATTCGCATCCAAAACCGTTTCGACCAATCAGAAGCACCGATAAGATGAACCTCGCGATTTATAGTAGCTATTTTTTACACGTGCAACTCCTCATCGTGAGTTGAGCTTTATCGCTGCTTTTGATTGGTTGAAACGAAAATTGGCATCATAATCCAACCTTTAGCCAACATCGAATGCTTAATGTGATGGTTGCCGCTTGAATATATTGTAATTCCCTCCTGTCACCACCTTAAACTTTTTTTTGCCAAGCGGTATCAATTTTATCGCACGCAAATGATCATTGTGAATCCACCTTAAAAATCGTCGTGGTGTTCGAGGTTTTTGAAAAAACGATCAACCGTTGTATGTTAATTATTAATCTAGCTTAATATAAAATGGACAGTGATTAGTATATACAAAGTGTACCTTAAAACTATTGAAATAAAAACGTTATTCTATTAACATTCACGAACTATGCTAGGTATCTTATTATAATGGACAGAATTGCGTGTACCGTCGAAGCGACGCGATGCGTGCAGAAGGGTTCTTGAGTCCGATGCGAAGGAAATTGTTTGATTTTGAATTCGTTTTTTTAAAGATGGCCACACAGTTAAGAACATTCATAGATGCAGAAGATATACACGGTGCAGTATTTATAGTGAAGAAATGGATCTATAGCTTTGTAATTTCGGCAAATAAGAGTTTGGGAAAAGTGACGGCGGTGTTATAAGTGAGTTGGCAACATTATTTTTTTTGGCAAATCGTTGCTTCTTTATGTGGTTTTACTTGAAACTATTTGTAGGTGTAGTAGTTGCATCGGGCACCACGTCAAACTCTTTTTTGTCAAAAATAAGTCTTATTTTTTATTAGGGACGGAAAGCTGTCGATTGAAAGCAGGCAACACTGAAACATTTTTATAAAAATACTCCTTAGAGCATTACTAGAGTCGTCATTACCACAATTTTCGAAAGACACGAAATTTGCAAGTGTATCAAGCAATTGTAAAATATATATCATTGCAATACGAGTTTTGATGTAGCTTAGTCTTATTATAATGTAGAGCAGTGGTTCTCAACTTTTTTAGCGACGGACCCTTTGGAAACATTATATCTTTTACGGAACCCCATATGAGGCAGGACCTTTATGTTCTTTAGTAAAAATAAAACCTTACACACTACATACCATTCCTTTAAGTTGTTTTCTCGGCGGAGCCCCAGGGCTCCACGAACACTTTGAGAACAACGGATGTGGAGAAGAATAGTTTTCTGTATCATAATAAGAACACGCTACACCATATTTAACAGGCTCATTGGTTGGACCGACTCAGCAAACGTTACACTGTCCATAATGAAAAACACGATTTTTAACTATTTTACGGATTTTCCAGAAAAGAACAAGTATGGCTCTACATAGCACTAATTAGTGATAACTATTTAGCACGGTTTAGCAACATAACTTGTTACATTATATATCTAATCGGGTGCCCCTCGGAATCTCTAACAAAGTTTGTCCTAACACATCGTTTGTCCGAATTTTCATTTGTCCTAAACTGGTTTTCAGATGAGTCAGGCAACTTTTTAAGTTTTCCAATTATATCTGCGGTTCGGTTAGGTTAGAGTTATATTATAACAACACTAAGAAGTTTTTAAATTTAAGCGCAAATGGCTTTAGGATAAACGAAAATTCGGACAAACGATGCATTAGGACATACGACGATTAGGGATTCCATAGGGGAACCAACCTGATTGTATGGTTTTCTGCCCACGACGGTACGCCCCTCCAGTCAAATTGACGTTGCTGTTGCATCAATCTATAAAATAATAAGTAGTGGGGCGGAACGTCGTGGATTTAAAACACTATAGTTGTTTATCCCTTTTAGTCTTTTTTTGCAAAGCAAACAAGCACACCGGCCACCTAATGGTAAGCGGGATCCTGAGACCCATGGACATTTGCATTCTCAAAACTACAGACACAAGACTGCAATCCTAAGACCGCAAATACGTAGCCAACTATGAGGACTAAGATAAAATGCCTCTGCTGTAATTTCCCGGTTGCCTTATCCCCACACCGGAACACAACAATACGAACACTGTTGCTTGGCGGTAGGTTTAAGATGGATAAGGATAAGATGGTGGTAGCAACCCGGACGGACCTTGTAAATGTGTGTGTGTGGCCGGCAACTATTGCTGTCTTACTCTTATTTCGTATGTTAGAGCAAGACGCGTATAGTTGCCGGCCACACATTGCTGTGAAAATGTTGCTCGTCTGACCTAACGGCGACCGTCCATAGACCCTACTTTGAAATTCGAAGTTCGAAGTTACGTTAGCTCCATCCCTTTCTTTCGATCTAATCTCAAATGACGAGTGACAGGGATGGAGCTAACGTAACTTCGAACTTCGATTTTCAAAGTAGGGCCTCAGTGGCGCCCTCATTGCTTTAATTGTGTTTTGTGATAAACTAAAGTATTGTCTGGAAATCGAAGAATGTTTTTTGTTGTACAAATGAATACACAATTTATAGTGTATATGACAAACTTATGAGTGAGTAACTTGACTGAAAAACAGTGGCGGTAACGGAAAAATACTTCATTTTATTAGAAAACACAACAATAGTAGTGAGGCCGCCACTGGACGGTCAGTTTGCTAAAAGGGCTAAGGTACATCTTAACAAGTTTTGTCGCTAAACGTTTCTACAGGCATGCGAATAGTTCTCTATAGTATGAAATAATCCAAGCAGCTACGCTAGGCCTACGATAGTACCGTCGGGTATAGATACTCTACAGTGGGACGTGAGAATAAGGGTTCAGAGTCAATGTACAATTCACTAGAAGAAGACTACCATAAATTATAATTTAAGATAGAATTTTCTAGAAAACAATGTTATTTATCTATGCCTAGAGGGCGGTATACGACAGTTCAGAGTCCTATGGTAACACTAATATTTTTATATTATTTGAATAGTACTGCACTATGAATACGGATAGATATCCTCAAAGCGGGCGCAGTAGAGCGGACTCTATCTTGTTCGCCACAAGGTTGGTTATTGCTAGTCCTTTAAAATCGCTGAGAATTTCCGATGTATACAGTTTGGCACGAGATAGGAAAGAGGAGGGTTACGACTACGTGCACGTTAAGCCTAAATCACAGAACGGAAGGAGCGGTGCGGGTGTGTGATGCAAAAATATAGTTTTTAAAACTCGATTGTACAATAAATACAACGTCACACGACTGTGTTGCGTAAAAAACTATTATTTCATACCTCAGCCGTAACACAAGTTATATTTAGCGTTAATATTACGTACATCTAGATCCCCTACATGCTTATTGACATAGTATAATTAGCGAAAATGTTTACGGTATTGGCACTTTCGCGTTCCTTACGTTTATTATGCTCACTTTGATAACTCCTTACAAACTTGCGGAGGAACTTCGCGAGTCATGCGAGCCTAGTACATAAGTGTATACTTACAAGCCAAAAATTGAAAAAAAGGAACAAAAAAAACAAAATAATTTAATGTAACCATTTAATAAAAACCAAAAAACTATCTTATAACAAACATAATTCATAATAATTTTCTAGATAGTTTATTAAGTACATAAGAAGAAAGTCCCTTCACCATAATAAGAATAGAATTTTAACAAAATAAAAAAATGCAAAAAAAATATTGATTTCAAATAAATTATACTTAATGGACAAATTAAAATCTTATAATACATTTAAAATGTAGAAACACTCAAACAATAATTATTACAATAAATAAATTGAAGAGAAATTATTATAAATACTGAATTGAAGTGAAATTAATATAAATACTGAATACATCAAGCGAAACCCGAGTGTAACTAAAATTGCACCAAAGTAAGTTAAATTAAGTACAATGGCCGTCATAAAATGTCAATAGGAAATAATGGACGCGAATCAGGAGATCACAAAAATACATAATAAAATACTTCATCAATAGTCAAAAATTAAAACTCATTGCAGTCAATTAATAATCCTATGGCACTACAAAATAAAATGTTGTAAATACAAAATAAAACTGTACTTAAACTAATTGATACTAAACGATCAAAATAAAAGTTGAATTAATACTTTAAAAATGGAATGTAAAATGTTAAGTCGGATGGTCGCAAATTTGCCGCCGGCTCGCGCTCGGTGGTGTTGACGAACGAATTATCAAACAGAGCATTCACTTGTTACTATAGTTTACAACCATGACCTCGCGCAATTATGTATATAACTTATTAATAACTATCGCTCCGGACTATTCACACAAGCCTCGAACCTACCCATTGTGCCTAAAATTTAAATAATATATTGCCGTTGATTCCGTTTCACGATTAAATCGTCCAGTCAAAATGACTCCGTGTCAATAGTGCGAAGCCTCGTCTAGAACGATACAGGCGGCTAAACCCTTTTCGAACTACATATAAATAGATGCCAATCTCGAGGTCGTTCGTTCCAATAACAGATAAAAAATAAGTTCCACTACATCAAATTTCCAAACGCTTACCGAGTTTGAAAACTTGAAAGTAACCTTCTTATTTTTATCCACTCCTGGTAGCTCCCGGAGCGGAGTAACTCGAGCGTCAAAACAAAACTTATCTAACGCGACGCGAGTACTAAATTCTTTCATATTACGTTACCTAGACGAGTTAATTGAATATTGTTTAATTACAGAGCGGCTCAGTACCGCTGCTGGTACTCGTGGTGCCAGCGGTTGAAGTCGATGTGGAACACCACGAGCGAGCCGTTCTCCAACCCGGCTAGCAGGAATCTGGAAAAACACGGGAGGTTTTAGTTAAGGCATCAGGACCGGGGTTAGATTCAATGAAATCTTAAAACAAGTGTAGCGTATTTATTGGTCGGTTCAGGGGCCCGTTTCTCAAAAAGTATTAGTCTAATAATACTAGTGTTTTGTCTCGTAAATAAAACTAAAAAATGAGACAAAACACTAATATTATTGTACTAATACTTTTTGAGAAACGGGCCCCTGGTAAGGTCATTCCATATCAAGACCCACATTCTGCCCTCCTAAGCCAATAAGCAGTATCTTAAATTCAATCACCAAAGCAGATTCAATTCTATGCTGTTAATAATAAGGTTGATATTACTACTGGAGGTTTATGATAGTTACTGCGTATTGGCTTAGGATGGCAGCATTTAAGACAGATTGTGCTAATGTTTGCCCTAGTAGTCGATACCAGGCCCACAAGAACTGTAAGAGTGCGGATCCACTATCCGATACCTTGCTGGTGTCAGTATGACAGAATCGTACCATTGTTAATTGAGAAACAGTACCAGAGCCGCATCACCTAGCCTGTGGGTGGTGGCTTCGGAACTTATTGCCAAAGTTGTAGCGTAGAGTTTCCATTGATTTGTAATAAGGTGGGTCGGGTCGGTTGGGTGAAGTAGGCAGCCCTATTTTTCGGCATCCAAAATACCATATTAGCACCTATCACCTTAAAATAAAGTTCATGGAAGCAACAATTAATAGGACTCGTTTCTCCTTTATTTTTTATAATTCAAGAATGTGCGCGGTAAGGTTTCGGAGCGAGTGCGCCAATTCTGTAGTAGCAGTACCAGGGCTACGTAAGTCGGCAGGAGTGACTCACTTCTGGTCGTGCGAGAGCGCGAGCGAGCAGACGGGCGCGCCGGCGGGCGGGAAGGCGTAGAGCGGCGCCAGCGTGAAGGCCCGCCACACCTCCACCACGCCCGCGTCGCCGCCGCAGACCAGGTACTCGCCGCAGCGCGACAGTAGCAGGCACTGGAACAACACACTATACATCAGCTCTGCGCTCCTGGTAAAGCTGGTCCTATCATCAGGGAACTTACTGCCTGTATGGATCATGCACATTCACAGAACTATACCAAATACCAATATTATTAATATGTAAAAACTTTTAATATTTCACTTATTGGAAGCTACATGTACACTATTACAATTATAGGCTATAATTTGCGCACTCCTAGTAAACAAAATGCAGCAAAATTATGGCTGTGTGGGATTACTTTACTAAGTTTAATTTTAAAGAATTCAATAACTTTGAATTGCACATGTCAAACCATATTTAAGGATGAAGGGTAACTTACAGCCGCACTTAAAAACGTCAATTAAATTTAGTGGGCTCTGAACTCTATGGACGGACTAGAGCAGTCAAACGAGCCAGCGGCTACCAGATGGAAACCAATCACCACAGCCTACGGACATTTGCAATACCAGAAGAGAAACCTTTGAGAGTAGTATGCTTTTCTAACTTAATGAAAAGTCCTAAGTTGTTTCCACTAAACTGTCACTGATAATCAAAATAAAATTTGTCATAGAAAACTGCTTCGGTATGCGTTTAGAAGAAAAGAAGAAGTATAATGTATGTCTCACCTGGAAGTTATCATTGTGCGTCTCATGCCGGAGCCGCCGGCCGTTGAGCGTGTAGGCCGCGAGGTGACCGCGTGAGTAGGCCACCACCACGACGCCCTCGCGCGACAGGGCCAGCTGACGAGGCGCCGCCACGCCCTCGGCCGCCGGTAGCGCGCGCAGCAGCTCGCCGAACGTTGTGTGGATCAGCACTGGCCCGTCTGTGGACAGAGCTCTTTAGTATCGCTGCGAGCCTGGTACTCTTTTTATAAGGTTTCCAGTAAATACGATTCAAAATTTAGCTAGTTAAGGAGACGAGGGTGCATTGTATGTAGCACTTAAACACTCGGTAGTCACTTCGACATTGATGCGGTCCTGGTGTGTGGCGCTTCCCAAAATTAACAGTTTTACATAAGTAGCGATATGTGAATACGCCTCTCTCTGATCATCAAAGGGGGGATGGATACAAGGATAGGAGAAAAAAAAGCAGCATCAAAATTACAGAAAGTTATACCGATACGGTGTTACGATACGACGCGTCGTTATGATACGGCTTAGTGGCTTAAATATGGAAGTGTTTTCTTACAGGACACTAAAAAACTACTCACTGATAGAGGAGGAGATGACAAGCCCCAGCTCAGCGGAGACCAGCACGCCGTTGATGGGCGCGTCGTGCCCCGTGAGCGTGACGCGCGGCGCCGGCGTCTCGCCCTCGCCCACGATGCCGCCGTGCCGCGCCGACCTGACAACACACACCATTCATGTACTCCTGGTACTTTGGATTGCGATGACATTTTAAGTTTCCTTCTTACCAAAGGGTTTTCTTGATATCCTATCTGAACTCCATGCTCGCAAGTAATTTCCTAAGTGCCTTATTCATGTTTCAAATTGTTTTCTACTAGTTATCAGTTAGTATAGCTAGTTAGTCTTGTATAGTTAGTTGGTCTAGGTACCAGTGCCACAGAAGAACCGTGCAGTCTTCAGACCCGGATGCGATGTAGCAGTCGGAGGTGATGTTGCACTCGGAGCGACACACGCACGTCACCACGCCGTAGTGCCCGAAGATTATCTGCACGATCTTAGCTGCAATGCACAAACAAAATAGAGTTATTACTCAATACTCAATGCTTTCTTGTAAAATGCTATCTGGTGGCAGATGAGCAGAAAACTTGAGAAGGTACTAGCACCCGTTGAGACAAGACAACCATCTCTAACAGGCAGTAGGACAATGCCATTGTATGCAATGTATATTGTTTCTGAATAAATGACTATGACTATGACTATTGAAATGTTTCATTTCATGCGAACTACTGTGGACAAATTATGTCGAGGGTTCGGCATTCAATACCAGATATCAGTTTCAAAATCTTAAAACGAGCTAAAAGCCTAAGCTCGGATCGCTTTTAGGCTGATGATTGTGGTAATGTATCATGGACGCGTGTTGAAATTTGGTACCCGGAGACGGAAATAGGGTACCTACTTTTTATTCCGGAAAAACGGACTGTTCCCGAGGAATGGAGTCGCGATTAAATAAGGTGAGACATATTTCATGCATTTCCTGAAAAATAGGTCGTTCTATCGTCTCCTGCTACCATAGTCCTTACTTCGGTTTCTACAACTGATATGACGAGTTCTCGTCTATTTTTCTTCTGCTATCCTGGTTAGTACTAACCGGTCTCCGTGGAAAAGACGCGGAAGGAGTTGTCCCAGAAGCCGGCGGCGATGAGGAAGCGCGAGTCGACCGTGGTGACGAAGCAGTTGGTGCGCGCGCGCACGCGCTGCGAGAAGTTGTCGCCCAGCTGCCGCCGCGCCAGCGCTGCCGCGCCGCCGCTCGCTGCACGCACACACACACACACTCGTTGGTAATTAAGGCTGGCATCGCGATTATTATAGCATTTAACTCACATTATCAAAGACTAGCGAGCCAAGTTGAGGGAAACGAGTGATGGTTGACCCAAGATGTAAGGATAATAAGGACAGTAATATTAAGAACTTAATCTTTTTCAATAGTAACAATAAATTAAAAAAATATGTTAACATAAACAAATACATAAGGCGTACTCAGAAGCTAATAAAAAGTCAGAGGTGTCTCAAAAACTATTCTAAAATGAAATTAGAGTTATCGGTTATGAAAAATAGGGTGCAAAAATGCAATAATAAATTAGATTTAGATAGGACTGAACATGATTTAAATGTTCACAAATTAAATGCAGAGATTAGTAGATTAAGAAAAAAACTTGAGGACATGTCAATAAAATACGTAACGGCTCAAAGTGAAATCAAGGAGCACATGCTGGCATTCACACAATTGCTGGAGAGTAGTAAATATAATGAAGACCGTTTTAATTCTTTAATTAATAATGGCATTGGTGATTGTAATTGTATAGGAACTGTACCAACAGCTGTGGTTCAGCCAGATGTGGCTCTTGATTCTTCTAAGCTAAGTGCCCCAAAAATAGTTTTAGATGAGTCCCCTAGACAAATTAGCAATAATAAAACTATTATTTATTCGGATCAGATAGGGTCTGGAATGCGTTCCATGTTAAGAAACAAATTGACACAAAATGTAACAAATTTTTGTTATCATAATGCAAATCTTATGCAATTATGTCATTTAATATCAAAGGGAAGTTATGACAGTTCTACTACTCTAGTGATTCTAGTAGGAAACAGTCTTGGTATAGATAAGTCTAGTGTAGGTAGATTATTGTCAACATTAAACCTTATTGAAGAGGCAGGCATAGGTAAAATTATACTTTGTGCATTACCATATTCACAAAGTATGCCATACAATTATAATAATAAAATAGCATACTTAAATTCTTTAATGTATAATGCTATATGTCATAATAGTAAATATCATTTCTTCGACTTAAATAAATTTATTAAGCACCTCACGCTAACATCTGAAAAAATTCATTTGCCAAAGAAATATATTTTGACTTTGGTAGAACTTTTGGCTTTTAATATAGAACCAAATAGATATAACAGTGGTACAAATTCCATTCCTAATCATTTAAACTAAAGTATAGGACAGCGGAAACACCTTTGAGTATAAATATAGTTCATCAAAATATTCAAGGGTTTTCCAGCAAAGAATTAGAAGTAGGATTATTTTTAGATACTGAGAATGTACACATTATGTGTATTACTGAACATTGGCTTAGACCAGATCAATTAATTTTTGATTTCGTTAATTTTAAATTAGTTAGTTTTTTTGCCAGAAAATCCGCCATTCATGGTGGTTCGTTAATAATTGTTAAAAGTACCGTCAAATCCAAAGAAAGGAAAGATATTGTTAGGCTATCCATAGAGAGGCTTGTAGAAATCTCATGCATAGAATTAGAAAATTACATAATTATCTGTGTTTACAGACCACCGTCAGCTGATTTTAGCACATTTGAATCCAGTATGGAAAATGTGTTAAAATTAGTATGTAAAACCCAAAAGCATGTTATTGTCTGTGGAGATTTTAATGTTAATTTACTGGAATCTTCAAATAATACTATTAAGATCTTAAGTTTATTTAAATCTTTTAACTTAGGTAATTTGTTCTTTGAACCTACACGGATAGGAGTTTCAAGTGCTACCTGTTTAGACAATATTTATTGTAATTGCGAGTGTTTGGATAAGGAAATATTTAATTGCTTTAATTCTGATCATAGTGGCCAGAAGGCTTCTTTTTTAAATGATTTTCATCAAGAACCGCAGGCAATAACATACAGGCCCATAACTAGCAATCGTTTAGAATTATTCAAAAATAAAGTTGAGAGCAATCTCTGTGGGTTATCCTTTTCAAATAATGATTCTAATAGTATTTATAAAGATTTGTTTGATGTAATTCTTCATCAATTTAACAACAATTTTAAGATGAAAACTGTTTCTGGGTCAAAAACTAAGTTTAGTGAATGGGCTACTGTAGGCATCCATAGAAGTAGAAATAGGCTTTATGAACTATATAGAGAGAGGGAGGAGAACAAGAATGCTGACTTCTTAGTTTACGTTAAGAATTATTCGAGGACCTTCAAGCGAGTTTGCTTAACTGCTAAGTCAAACTTTTTAAGTCTTAAACTCAAAGCTTCTGATAATAAGGTAAAAACGGCGTGGAAAATTATAAATAGAGAAACGGGTAAATCTAAAACTCGTGATAATCAAGTCACCCTAAACAAGGGTGACAAACAAATCACGTCAAACAAAGACGTGGCCTTAGCGTTCGAAGATTATTTCTCCACTATAGCTATTAATACAACGAAATGTCTTCAATCATCTGCGATTGTAGCTCAAAAACTACTTTGTGCTAATGTTACTAAATGTAATGTAACCTTTGATTTTAGCCATGTAGATTCAATTTCTATTGTTAAGGTATTTAAATCGCTCAGTTTAAAAAAACTGAGGATTTATGGGGAGCGTCAGTTAAAGTGATCCATCATGTCATAGATATAATTGCACCTCACTTAGCTTTAATCTACAATAATTGCATTTCAGAGGGGGTTTTTCCAAATCTTATGAAATATAGTAAAGTCATACCACTTTTTAAATCGGGCGACATGTGTGATTTAACGAATTTCCGTCCCATTTCTATTCTACCGGTTTTAAGTAAAGTTTTTGAGAAGTTAATGTTAAAAGATATGTTAGGTCACTTCAATAGAAATAAACTGCTTAACAGTAATCAGTTCGGCTTCACCAGAGGACGATCCACAACTGATGCAGCATCTGTACTCATTAAATATATATACAATATTTGGGAGAAATCCTGTGATGCAATAGGATTTTTTTGTGACCTTTCCAAAGCTTTCGATTGCGTAGATCATGCGACTCTTATATTAAAATTAGAACATTATGGTCTGTCAAATAATTCTCTAAATCTTATGTCTTCATATCTTAGCGATAGAACACAAACGGTTGTTGTAAACCAAACACAGTCCATTGGAGCAACTGTTAAATTAGGTGTGCCTCAGGGCTCTATATTAGGTCCTTTCTTATTTCTGGTCTATATAAATGACTTACCACCCACGGTAGATAACCTTTGTGATATTGTGCTATTTGCTGATGATACTTCATTAATTTTCAAGGTGGACCGAAAATCCGTCGATTACAGTAGGATAAACGCCACGCTGGTTAAAGTACTTAATTGGTTTACTATTAACAATTTGCTACTTAACGCTAAGAAAACTAAATGTGTTAGGTTCGTTTTGCCTAATGTTAGACCGGTAAAATCTAGTATATTTCTAAATGATGTGTGTTTGGAGATGGTGGACAAGGCGCTTTTCTTAGGGATAACTATAGACAAAAACTTGCAATGGAGTCCCCATATAGCAGTACTAGCAGGTAAATTAAGTTCGGCAGCTTATGCTGTTAGGAAAAGGCAACTTACCAATGTTGAGACAGCTCGCTTAGTTTATTATAGTTATTTTCATAGTGTTATGTCGTACGGTATTCTGGTTTGGGGAAAAGCTGCTGACATACAGACTATATTCGTGTTACAAAAAAGAGCCATTCGTTCCATATATAACCTAAACTCCCGTGATTCCTTAAGATTACTATTTAAAGAAATTAGTATTTTGACAGTAGCGTCACAATTTATTTATGAGAATATTATTTATGTCATTAAAAATCAAGACTCTTTTGTTAAGAATTGTGATATACATAATTTGAATACAAGAAATAAAAATAAAATTGCTATTAAAAAATTTCGTGTCCGTAAGCTATATAAATCATTTGTTGGTCAATGCATTCATTTCTATAATAAATTACCTGACGAAGTTTTAAAGTTATCATTTCCAGCACTTAAAAATTACTTGAAAAAGTCGTTGATGTCGAAAGCTTATTATAGGATCGAGGACTATCTAACAGATAAAAATGCTTGGCCTAAATTAAACACCTAAATAACTTAGTAATAGCTTAGTCAGGAAAATATCTAAACATTGTAGGTATAATTATTGTTTAGGGGACACGGTTTCTGTAGGAGAATGTATCAAAACTATGTGGTTGTTTTGCACCGTCATGGGTAAGTATATGTATATATATATAATTATTATTATTACTATTTAAGAGTTCATCTGAACATACTGAGTTTTGAAACATTTTCCTGCTCAACTACGCATGATATATATATTTTAATGTTAAATTCATTGTTTTATATAATGCTAGGTTAAGTTCTATAATTGTATAAGTAATTTAAAAAAAAAACGACTGACTGTTGAGTTTCTTGCGGCGTTTCTTCTCAGCAGTGGTCTCTTGCGAAGCGCTGGTAGATTTTTGACGTGTAAAAGTGCCCGTGCGGCCTACTTACTGAATAAACATCTTTTATCTTTTTTATCTTTATCTTTTTGTCAAGAATCGTAAACATAAAGAAATAGACAGAGGTCGCTGCAGTCAGACATTATGACTTCAATTGTTTGATTATTATTTTGATTTTTCGTATATAAATATTAAAACACAAATTTTATCGCGACATTGGATGCGAAGTGGCACCGTGAGGCTATTGATTCAGAGGGCACAGTTGTATTTTTTTGGTTTACCCCTTTTCCGCTTCTATTCATACTTCACAAAAGTAGAGTATTTTTGGACTGCAAATGTCCCCGAATACTAAGCTGGAATGGCTCTATTGACACTAGTTAAATGAATAAAAAGACATAGTATTGCAGTGGTAACTCACCCCAGACCGGGTCCATGAGCAGCGGCGCGGGCGGCGGCGCGGCGTGGTCGGCCGCATGGCGCGCGCCGGCGTGCGCGCAGCCGCCGCCCACCCAGCGGTGCGCCGCGAACGCGCGCGCCGCGCTCACCTACCAAGCGGACAGGACAATAGTAGAGCTCATTAAGTAGATCACAAACACAGATATCCAATATTTCGGATTACTTATAACTTTAAAACTTTACTTTACTTAAAAAACTCAACCCAAAATCAATAAAGAACCCTATATCTATAGAAATCGGGATCTAACAAGGGAAACCTTTCGGATCATTAAATCTGGTTAAATTGTATTTCATCTTGCATAGTGAAGTGACATTGAGAACCAGGACTGAGCTGCGGAGCGATTACCGCAATAGCGTCCGGTACCGCAATTTGTGGATTATGTGTTGGCAGTTTGAATCTGATTTACGTCATGAGTTGCTGTGTACACAAAAATGCATTAATATCCCAGTACCAGTATCCCATAAACTATAAGGTCCTCACCGTGACAGCGGCCGGCATCGCGAGCTGAGGGTACGTATTAGCCGACACGTGGATAACAGCCGCGTTAGAAGGCAGCTTCAGCCTCAAACACACGTCATCCGGCGCCGCGGCGAACATGAGCGGAGCGAGGTGCATCGTCGAGGCGCGCGGAGGGTGGGGTTCACTCAACAGCTGGGCCGGGGTCTGGCCAAAGCTCCTGATCTGGTCTTCGATGGCTGCGCGAGTCACAGGTTCGTTGATCTGGTCGAGTCTGACACCGCCTTCGTAGGTCAGGTAATAGAAGACGTTCGTTGCGCGTACTGCTTCAGGGCCTGGAACGAAAAAAATATTCTATTAGAAAGTTATCACTTCAAATTCGAAACTCTTTTACCAGACCCGTACAATATAAATAAAGTGTAGATGCATTTGGAACGTCAATTTAGTATTGAAACTGCAAATCGCTGCTTCGAGGAGTCCGTCCGATAAATCTAGTCCAAGCCGTACCTCTCTGCTTGTATCCGAAGATGAGGTCAATCCACTGGTGTAGCTGGCAGCTCACAAACTCGCTCTCCAGGGCCATGCGGTTGATCCGCACGAACTCCTCGGCGGAGGACGCCCAGGGCGGCAGGAGTACATCTCCCGACGGGGAGTCAGGGATGCCCAGCCGGTAGCCGCTGCTGTTCACCAGCATTTCAGGCAGGAAGAACAACTCTGGGATCAGCTCCTGCCAGTATAAAGTGCAGAGTTAGTAAAATATATTAAACGTTCTCGCTGTGAAGTTTGGCCAGAAGAGATTCTTTAAAGGAATGACATCGACCAATGACGACATTTGAAAACATTTATAAAAGTTATCTTTTGCACTTAATCTCTTCAAACAGGGAATCCCATCTTTGCCAATTGCACATAAGTGTTCTGCCATTAAGCTGTTTAATGTGACGTTGATTCAAGAACGTCTCGTCAGGTTAAAGTAACGAAGGCAAAGGTTCGTGTGGCGTTTTAATGATACGCTCTTATATCCGCTTCGGCGGACTGTTTCACGTGATGTACATACCTTATGTACCTACAGTTAAATAGTTGCGGGAAGTAGAAAAGTATAAAAAAATAGCAACAAGCGTCATATAATGCCAAGTTCACGCCATATGTACTTAACTGTTTTAACTCTGTCCCTTTCACTGTCTGGAATTTGAGAGGTTTTGGCAATTCATAATACGGCCACTACTCTCTTATTCTAACACTATGACTGGCTGTTGATCGCGACTTCATCCGCGTAGAAGTTGTTTATCGCTATTCCCACAGGAACTTAAAAAACATCCTGGAATTAAAAGTAACCTATGTCCTTTACCGAGTTGCAAGCTACCATACCAATCTTCATTAAAATCTCTTCAGCGGTTTAGATGTGACAGCGTTACAAGCAAGACTTTACTTTTACATTTTTAATACTAATGCTGCTCTGCGAAGCCAAATAGCACCATCTCAAATAAAACTGCTGTAGTAATCACAACCTCATTACTGAGAGGAGAGGATTGATTCTAATTTGGCAATTGAATCTGATATACTGTTTAGGAGTAGTGATGTGCTACCGAGAAATTACCGAAAGTTCTCGAGACACTTAGACTACTTTCTCGATAATTAACATAAATAAAACATTACCAAGAACGTTACCCTAAAATTCTCTCTGTTCTCGTAATTTACGGTACATCAATACTTAGGAGGCATGGATAGGTATGGATAGACGATTGATACCTTCACGTCGGAGGTGTCCCTCTGGCAGTTCTTCCAGGACAGCGCGATGGAGGAGAACAGCCGGTTGGGGTGGTCGAACTTGCCGCCCTGCAGCGCCAGGAACATCGTCGTCATCGGCTCCTGCGCACAAACAACACGTTACACCAAATCCTGCAGCATTCCGGGAATATATAGTCCTCGTGTTGGGAGAAGCTCTGTCTGGCATGGAGAAGGAAATAAAGCACACATGCCAGTAGGGCGATGAGACCAAATGACGAAGATTAGATGGAATACTATGAACGGTACCAGTCTTAGAAAACGCATTATAACTTTTTATAGCATTAAGTTTTTTTTAATGACATGAAGAAGGCGTACGGGCCACATAGACATTTACATTCTCAAGACTGCAATCCTAAGACCGCAAATGCGTTCCCAACCCTAAGGACCAAGGTGGAATGCCTCTATGCTAGTAATTTCACCGGCTGTCTTATTCCCAACACCGGAGCACAAAAATGCGAACTGCTGCTTGGCGGTGGGTTAAAGGATAAGATGGTGCTAGCGATCCGGACCACCACTACCACTAAAAAGGTTAAGTTAACTGGTCAAGTACTCTGAAAACCCTCAGAAATTAACATAACAACAGCAATAGCACTATTTTAAATTGACGTCCAGAAATAACATATCATATCCTTAACGCTCATTTGAATTCTATTTCCAAATACGTTAACGTGGCCCCCCGCACCTGCGCGCGATGCGTCTCTTGCGCGTGAGCGATTGTCCCGACACATCGCTAATGCACTCTTTAATTCACTGCGATGGCTCTCGCTTTGATCTGAGAATAGATGTGATTGTCTCCTGCAGATTCATCATACCCTGGTCATTATAACCGTTATAGGTTTTTTAGAGTGCCAGAGTTGTTAAATCTTGATTGAAAGATACGAAACAAGGGCACAATGTACAATATTACACAAGTGCAATTGTGCCCTTGTCCTATCGAAAGTACGAATTATTATTGTATGTGTGTTAGTTTGCACACAAACTAATTGCCTAATTGTGCAAATTGTGGTTATAGAATTATCAACAAGTTTTTAGAGATGTTTGTAATTCTGTAGCCCTGCCTACCCCACTCTGGGAACGAAGGCGTGAGATTATGTATGTTATGTGTGTGTTAGTTTTAGTTTTAGCTAAGTTTTATTTTTAGTTTTTATCTCCAATTATATTTTTTTCACTTTATTCTTATTTGAGTAATGACTTATATTTAGACATAACGTTAGAATAAATATACTACGTTCATTAAGCAGCAAAAATAAAGTAGTTTACGACGTTTTTACTTGTCCCAGAAAATAATAAATGACTTCTTCCAAACAGATCCAGTCAATTATTCTTCAAAGTTACGCAACAGCGTCGTTCAGCGTGTAATGCAAACAACCATTGAGGTAAGTGGCTACATTATCACACGCCATTTTATGCTTTAATCGATATTTACCATTTGATGTCAATTTGCCATTATGTTGTAGCATCATTGCAAGATTGCTTTTGATATGATTACTTGTGATTGAGTTATGTTTACAAAATAACATTCGATTAGGGCTGGCTTTTTACTGTAGTTTTTTTTTTGACCCCGTGACATATGATAATTCAGGGGATGCACGATTTGCGGTGCCAGGAAGTTTCCAACTCAGCATAATGCTGTGGATCAGGGGACCGCAGTGGAACACTGACCCACCATAGAACTGTCACAATGACGTTATGATTCAAGTCGTAAGAAGTGTCAAACAAATTGTTTTATAATGTCAGTGTGACACCGTTCTATGGTGGAACAGAGTTACAATGTGCTGATAGTAAATCAAGCCGTTATAAAACTACCCTGTGGCAATCTAACATGGGGGCAATTTGATATAAACCAAGCAAAGTTAAAAGCAGACCAAAAATTCTTGAAAAAAAAATCTGACTCGTCATCTCCCTTCAGTCAGTCATATTACCTAGATCTAGATCAATGCTGAACTGAGCCTCCATTGTTCAAATAACTTTACGTTATTATTTATACAAACAGAATATTATTGTTTTCCACCGTCCTAGTTATTTCAAGATCATAGCCACGCAGGTCATTGAATCGCTTGTCATGGTGCCAACACGGTTGTTATAAGATCAACGCCATCAACGCTGGTTCCTATTCTTAATAAAGATAAAATACATTTTACTAGCGACCCGCTCTCGCTTCGCACATAAAACAGAATTTATTATACATAAAAACTTTCCGTGAAACATTATCTAAGTAACAGATGAAGAAAACCGCATCAAAGTACGTTGCGTAGTTTAGGAGGAATTATACAGACGGACGAAAAAAAATTATATAGAGTAAGAACTGAAACCAATATGAATAGTGGAAGCAACAAGTCTAATAAAAAGCAAGCTTTAAAAATCCGACTGCATTTTTTATAATGTCAATTTTTTTATAAACCTCTCCCTACTTCAATTAAAATATTATAGCCTATGTCACTCCCACTACCAAGACGAATCTAAACACATCTCATATGTTAAAATCCATCAAGCCCCGTTTAGGCTGTAGAGCGTGCCACAGAAATAAACATACATACATACGAAAAATATAACCCTCCTTCTGACACAGTCGGCTAAAAAGCTCTTAAGCAGCTCTTTACCAATTTTAGAGCAATAATTTATTTTCATTTTTCATTATGAAGAGCACATGTTGCACATAAGTCCTTTGACTGATGTATCCCATCCGAATTAAACGAAGCGCGTTGAGTGTGACGTCCTCGCTGTAAATCAAGCAACACACTAAATAAGCTTTTAATTTTACAACGCTCTTAATGGATATCTTAATGAGTCGACACTTAATTCCGTAACTGAGAGGCAGAAAGAACAACAAACGACTTAATATTTAATTTCTACGGGTTTTATAAATATAACTTTATTATTGTATTGCTCTGTAGAGCAAAGAATTGATAATCGATGATGGATCATTGGGTCGACGGCTTATACGTGTCTTACACGCGCATAATAATTATATTCGTATTATTTCTTAACGGCAATTGTCTTTATTTACATTCTTTGCATAAGGATAATTAGTAAGCCGACGTACTTGTACGTACGTATTACCATATTATAGGTACGAGTATCGTCACATTACAATATCCAATAGAAAATTTCGTATAACTTGAATACTTGCATCTTGCTCCTATTTTGTGTGTGGCTCGGGGATGAACATAATTCTGACCTCAACTCTCGTCTCTCCCTGTAGCTTAATTTGTTCGATAACCTCAAAGCCAAGCAATGAGCAGATTGGTCAATTACCTACTCATTGAGTTTCAAGTTCTGGAGCAAAATTTAGATCCACGTGCACTTTGTTGCAGCAAAATTAAGCCATGATAAATATACTAAGCTTAATGGTATCGTGAAATCAAATACAGATGCGAATCACGTATGTGTCGGCTGCGATGTTTAGTGACCGCGCATTCATAATTTGCTTGTTGATAATGTGCAGCAGATCGCGGATTCATTGCATCAAAGTCGAACATATCATTGTGTCGATCTACTCTTATTTATGACGTCCTGGTATCTTGGAAATATTACGACTGTGGTTGTTTAACCTACTTTTTTTTAGATTTTTCCTCGTTAACATTTTTAATTTACAGAGGTGGCACAGATGGCTTACTTTCTCTTATAGGAATAAAGTATCATGTATTTTTTTACGGTTTCAGTTTATGACACCCTGGTATCTGTGGTAAGGAAAAATACTGCCGTTTTAAACACATTCAGCGCCCAGCTGCTTGCCCAAAATATTGGACATGATTGAGTGGGTGCGATCATCTCTAGGTACTATAAATAAAATCCTGCCTGGGTCCTATCAGCTGATTTTACTGGTAGGTTACTGGTTTAAGAAACATCTCGTTCTTTTGAACTCGACGCACCAAAAAATGAACGGGCGAGTTTGACTGGAACCACATTTAAAGATCTCTGATGGTCTGAGATAACCCGCTACCCGTCGATTTAACGATCTCATATGACTTCGCTCATTCGATCAATCATTCGATAAAGTGCCGTTTTTAAGAGGATAGCACCTCTGCATTGCGGATTTGCGGATTGTGTGGTGAGGGGTACTTACGATCCGCACGAGCCAGTTCAGAACGAACGCCGCGGTGGAGTAGTGTGTACCGTAGTGGAACGGAGGCGTGGACTCATGCTCCCAGGAGCTGTAGCGCTCCTCGAAGTACGCGCGTCGGCTCGGGTTCAGAGCGCCGATCGGCTGCGGAAATACAAGACATAATATTAGTTGCATGTCTTTCATTCCGTATTTCAGAAGCAAAAGATGGTTTACAAGAGATGTGCTGCCATTAAAAGCAGATAAATGGTTTCGCATTAGTAGTAGTGTTCGAGGTGGGTAATCGGACATCAAGAGGGACACATAAAGCAGAAAGATAAATCCCATCTTCACTGAATAATTCATAATTCATACTTCTTTATTCAGTAAGGATTATACAAAAAAATATATGTGGAAAAGTATGATTCCTTCCTGCAGAATTTTCTGACTTTAAGTTGGAACTGCTCCACTAATCTGTCTGTAAGGTTTAAAATTGTGCAGCTACTTATAAGGCCGACTGTACCTACGAGAACTGCTGAAGTCACGAAGTACGGTGGACCTTGGTCAGCAAAAACCAATTCTCTTATTTTGAATTTCAGGGTCTCCATTCCACTTACCAATAAGGGCTAAACCAAATACGAACAGAACCCCTGAAAAACACCAAGAAAGCCATGGGCCTTGAGCTACTAGGGATATATAATAATGCAGGTACCTTGGAGAGGTCTCTGTAGTTGGAAGGTTGGCTCAGGTCAAGCTCTTCGCTCTCGTAGTTGGTCAGCACCCACGGGAACACAGGGTACTGGTTCAAGTCGTTGTATGTTCGGCCTGTCGACAAAGTAAAAGTTAGGTTAGTCTACATATTAGGCCATGTTATCCCGGTAGGATGGTGGAATCTTTATGTTGCGGAGAATCAGAAATAATGTTGTCGGTCGACTATTGGGAGTTTTTTTGGTTAAACATAAACGTTTTAGATTTCTGACTTCTACGAGCATGGCAAAGACTAGAGTAGTAAAAACAGGTATTAATACAATATGTAGTTCCGTTGATTCATCGTATATAACCAGAGGTCGGAATAGGTAGTGCTTATTAACCTAAACTTGACTCATGTTCATTCATGCGTGAGTGAGATGGGAATACGTTATTGAATGAAGATGCAACAAGTTTAGGTTAATAAGCAATACCTATTCCGACCTCTGTATATAACCCAACGTATGTGTATGTACGTGTATGTTTTTTTAATTTACTTTCTAGACAGTAAGTAACTACATCATTAATTAGCAAATAATATACATATCATTTTACAAACCATCATTTCGCAAAACTGCAAAAACCGTGACATATATGATGATTATGATGAACAATTGATTTAGTAAAAAAATTGTAATAAAGGTTAAATAATAAATGAAATGAAATGAAATAATATGAAATAATATTTATTTCCAATAAGTGTGGAATACATTGGTCTTATTTTTTAGATACTAGAGCACAAGGGCGATTCCACTCAGAAAAATTCTCCAGGAACAAATTTTGGTTCCGATGTCATCTTTGTGCTACAACTTTATAGCTGGGGTCCTATTGAGCAAAAGTGTTACAATTTTGCGTCGAGTAATGCCACGTGGCATGGTTATTATACAGGTCAAACTGAGCTGAAAAAGCCCGTTAGCCAACCTAGACTCCGCGACCGGGGGGAGGGGGAGGGGGTTAAAATATCGAACTCCACGCGATTGGAAAAAAAAATCTAGTGGATGTAATTGAGGTAGAAAGTCAAGTTCGGTGTCCTTTTCGGATAAATCGAAGATCATCTCATTTTTGTATGTTTTCATAGAAAAAAATTAAAAAATACCTACAATTGTGTACTCCAAGTGGTAAAAAAACTATAAACAAACCCTAATATTCTCAGATTTTCAGATGGAAGATGGTAAACAAAAATACTCAACGAAAAGCCCTTTAAATGTAGATTACAAAAATATTAACATTAAATAACTTATGGCGGTAAATATTATACGTATGGCGGTGTTCGGTGCCATAGTACGAGAAAGAGCTTAAATATGGCAATTAATCATTTTGATGTGTCGATTCATATTCGGATACATATATAGGGTGAAATCGAAATCATTTTCATCCCTCAAATAGAAAAGTCCTTCGAAAAATATAGTTATTTTACATTCTCTTAAAACAACTTTCTTCAAAAATCAGGGGTCATGGGTGACAAATTACAAAGGTGGGATTTACTATTACATCAATAAATAAGCCGCGAAAATTTAAAGAAAGAGTCTTATTTGTACGCTTGAGCAGCCATGGCCCTATGATCCCAAAGAGGCAACCAGGTATCGTTTTCTTTCTGCCAGCCAAATTCAGAAGCGCAAGTGTGTTTTGCTGTTTTATTAGACACTGCCCCCATTTGTAAACGCCTTGAAAAAAGCTCTTAAAACTGCGCTGAGCGTACGCCGGATGTACAGTGGCAGTACAGTCATTACTATTATTGTGTTTTCTAAGGAATTAAAGTATTTTCTTGAAATCGGACGGTCCTGTTTTGGGTATCCTATTATCTCGCCTCATTCGTTTTTCGTTTAATTCTTATTTCGTCTCATTTTGTATTTCGTCTTCGTCTTCTTCGCTATCCGTCACTATCTTATTTGGTCAAATTCTACAACTTGTCTATCTCTTAATACGTCTTATTCGTTTTTCGTCACGGTCTTTTTTGGACTCATTCGTCGTTCTTCCCTTTCGTTTTTTGTCTAATTTACCTACTTATTCACCAAAATTATTTCGATACATTCGGTGCTGGTCACTTCCGTAATTAGAATCTTTCGTTTTTGGTCGCATTCTAGGTTCGTGACGTTCGGTTTTCGTCTCATTCATTATTTGTGACTATCTTTTCCCGTCATAATTAAGAGGATTGTGAAGCGACGGCTTTCCATACAAACAGCCAGCAAAGTTAACCTAATTTATCGACAAACCGCACATCACTGTCTTACACTGTCTTGCACATAACTTACGCACACTCATGAAAAGTGACACATACTAACAAAACTAAAAAGTGGTACACTTTTGAAAGCGGTCATATATAGACTTTTTAACGAAGGACATTTGTAACAGGTGTGAAGAGTATGATTCTTTTAGCCGTTTTTGTACTCCCACAGTTTTCCTACCTCTATTTTCGTCTGCTATATCTATTTGCATAGCGAATGAGACGAACAACGAACGGGACGAATAGCGAATATGCCCAAAAAAGGACGAGACGAATTGCCAATGAGGCCAAAAAAGAGAGAGACCAATAACGATTGTGACTTAAGATAGACCGCGAATGATACTAAAAACGAGGGAGAAAAAGAAAGAATAAGTCCAAGGAAGACCGCGGCGAAAAAGGAATAAGAGAGAGACAAGTTACATAATTTGACCAAATAAGATAATGACGGATAGTGAACAAGACGAATAAAGAACGAGTGACGAATACAGAATGAGACGAAATAAGAATTAAACGAAAAACGAATGAGGCGAGATAATAGGATACCCTTTTTTGTACTACAAATGAAAACAAAACATATACTTACTTATATCACATAGTTTAATAACAATTGACCTTCAAGTTATCAACTTTACGGAAACAGAGGCCACCTTTTCCCGTTAAGACGACTAATAAAAGGGTAATTATTATTAAAGTTCGTTACGTATCTCGTAAATTTTGTTTTTACTTGCGCTACAAAAACACATCGTCCGATTCCAAAAAAAATCTTTAGCTAATTAGGAAACACAATAATAGTAATAAGGGCACCACTGAACGCTCGACGTTTGCACGGCGCAGTCTTAATACGTGTTGTTTGAGAGCAGCTTTTGTGGGGGGTTTTTTCATTTTGCCTGTCCTATTTTGTGAACAAAATAATTCTGTGTCTACAGTTCTCAACATTAATTTTGAATGTCCTCTTGAAACCGCGTCAGCTAGGTTAGGTGGAGCATCATTCGCGTGTCGGCCTCTTCGTGATTGCATGGTGCCATATTTTCACAGGGGATAGTTTTACTGAGAGCTTCAGAGGCATCGGTGATAATGAACTCTTTACCAGTTGGAATGGTCTTGCTCGAATAGCAGTGGGTTGACAGCAGGTGATACAGATCTTTTTTGTTTGCTTCGTCCCGGAGAAAATTTCCCATCCTTTCGGGATTTTTGTATTTGTATATCTCGAATTCTCGACCGCTCACGGCCGACGCCGCCCGCGCTCGTACACCAACCTATCTCGTTCACTGCGCCACAGCTTAGGCCGCAAGTACGTTCATATTTTTTTTTCATTAATGATAGTTAATAAGTTATTAGATGTTTATGTTTTTATAATCTACATTAAATAGGCTTTTAGTAACCATTTTTGTTTAATCATCTTCCATATAAAAATCTGAAAGTATTGGTATCTGTTTGTAATTTATTAACATTCATTGAATATAATTTAAGGCTTTTCGTAACTTTTCTCTATCAAAGCCTACAAAAATATTATGCCCAATTAATCGGCCATCATCGATTTATCCGAAAACGACACTAGACTCGGCTTTGTACCTCAAATGTGGCCACTAGATTATTTTTTTCGAATACCGGGACTTTCGTACTTTGCCTCCCCCCACCTCTCTGACGCGGAGTCGTGTGTGGCTAACAGGCTTTTTGGGCTCAATTTGGTCCACATAACGTACGGACGTTGACATGGGCCAAGTGGCATTGGTCGACGCAAAATTGTAAAGGTCTCCATACAACGATGCTCAATAGGACCCCGACTATTACTGTGACGCTTAAATGATAGTTTTTATTCTATATATTCAAAGTTGAAAAAAAAGGGCTGTGTATGACAATGACAAAATAAGCCTACAATGATGTACTTCATAGGCGACAATGATTCAATGTGATCGACAATGACGAATATTTTAATTAATAACATAAAAAGTAGTATGTAACAACTAAACACTACCAGCATCAGTCATTTTCAATCAACTTCCAAAAACGGAACGGGGGTTATATACGGGGGAAAAGTTTTGTAGGAAAATTACCATGCGTAAAAGATTTGTTTATTAAGTGCTCTAAAATTGAAGCCACTTTGTCTGCACATAACTTTAGAATAGGAGTAGAGATTCCATCAAAACCCACCGCTTTGGTGATACATAAAGATTTGATAATTCTTATGATTTCCTTTGCTGTGCAAGGTGCCACAAACATGCTGGCACTTATATTCTTAATATTTTTAGTGTCCGCAGGTTTTCCTGTACAATTTTTTGCGATATTTATGAAGTAGTTATTAAAGACGTTAGCAATCACCTACTTTTTTCAAGGGAAAATTAACTGATGCAATTCCTTTAAAGTTTTTCATTGTATCTGTTTTATCTTTTATAATGTCCCAAGTAGCCTTACATTTGTTCTTAGAATTAATCATTGCCATATTATTTAAGTTACGTTTAGAGTTCAAAATACATGTTTTTAGCAATTTGTTATATTTTTTGTACATTTGTTTGAGTTCTTTAGTCTTATGTTTGTAATATAGAAACCTAAGTTCCCTTTTTTTAGAGCATGAAGTTCTTACACCCGGGGTATTCCACCGTGGTTTCATTTTGTTCGAGCTTATTTTTATTTTTTGTACGGGAAAGCAAAGTTTGTAAAAAAGACAGAACGTGTCATGAAATTTACTGAAAGCGATATCACTATCGGGCTCATTCAACGTTTCAAACCAGGTCAAAGATGACATACATTGCAAAAATATGTTTATGTTTGCTTTGCAATAGTATTTTTTATTGATATACCTACCAGACAGTGGCCTGTTTTTTTAATAATACGTCGCTGTTGAATTTTAGTAATTGAGCGGTTTCGTGGTCGGAAAGATATAAATGTTGGACTGTGCCAATTGCATTACTTATATTGCTAATTATTTGAGCAATGCATGATTGCCCACGTGTAGGTTCATTTATATGTAATGACATATTTATAGTTTAAGACTAGGTGTTTTAAGTCTCGTGATTACATAACATACTTAATTATACGTTATGTTATGTTATGTTTCGTAACCACAAAAAAGTGCCGCGGAAAACACTGGCTTAAATGTAAATTTGTAAAACGATGCAGTTTGCCAAATGACGATTTGGTAAACTAATCGCGAACCACCAGTAACTCACGACCTGTGGACGTCTCGCATCATTATCACATCCATCTACATCTGACGATGAAGCACGACGCCGTCATCGTCACCACGCTACTGCGCGTGCGTTTATTACTGTTTGCATTGTTTAGTATTGTTTGTACTGAACATGTAATTGAATTATGTAATTTCTAAAAAAACTCTATTCATTTAAATAATGAACCGAGGTCACATCACGTTACACATCTATATAAATAAAAAAGTGTGCCTGTGCAATTTAAAAATAAATGCCGATAATTAAGAGAAAGACAATACATTTATTCACAGCAACGTACAAATGATATGAAGTAAAAAATAAATTACACAGAGTTCGACAGTTGTTGTGAAACGGTCTCAACAACTGTTCATACAATGTCTGGTCATAATTGACCCTTTTTTGTCCATTTGTTCGTACTCGTATGTCTGAAACTTTGTCTAGAATAGTTTCCGAAATGGCTCCGAGGGCTCAGACAAGATGCACTACGCTAACTAAAGATTCTATTCGATTCGTTTTTAAACCAATCGCTTCACTGGAATATGACGTGATACGAAAAGTCACGTGGTCTACCAGTGACGCGATTGGTTTAAAAACGAATCGAATAGAAACGTTAGTTAGCGTAGTGCATCTTGTCTGAGCCCTCAGATTTCAATGATTTCTCGAAATCGGATCGAGACAAAAAACTACTCTTAGAAAACACGATAATAGTAATAGAATAGAATAATTTATTTCAGGCTATTGCCCATAATATTGGTTAGTTACATGTTACTTAAATAAAATATGTTAGAGACAATTTAAATACAACTACAGTAACACAAAACAAAAACAATGGTGCCAGGATTATTTAGTATATCTAACAACACTGGAGACCTGTGAAACTCAGTAGATAAGGACGGGCAGCCAATAGCTAAAGCTACCAGCAATCATATTCAGAATGTCGTTGGAACTATTTCTGACGCGCCCCATATGTGAAGTGATTTTTTTCCTCATTATGTCCTGAAAACTGTCTGCGCGCGCGTCAGCAAACATAACTGAGGCACTGCACCATCTCGGCAATCCCAACAACATTCTGAATGCGTTGTTATATTGAGCTCGTTTCGTATAAAGAACCCACAGGCTGCTCGAGTAAAAAGAGTGACTAAACGCTTTGAACAGCGTTATTTTATCTTCAGTGGAACTTCGAGCGAACCTGCGGGCCAGCATATTACTCCTTACGGCTAACGCCCTCCGCTCTCTCAATATCATTATCGTCAGACAGATCTTCAGTGATTATATGGCCCAAATATTTAAATATATGTACAACTTTTAACATACTCTCCCCAAGCCACACTGGAGGTATGAAGTAAGGCTTAACTCTGCCTGCTTTTAACACCATTACTTCACTCTTAGTGGGGTTGTATTCTAACCCATGAGTCTTAGCATACTCTTCACACTTACTAACTGTCTAAGCGCCCCAATAGACGGGCTCAGCAGCACCATATCATCGGCATAGCTGATATTGTTCATACATGTATTTTCTATATAGCATCCTGCACGCATACTGCTGAGCCCGGCTAGTAAGTCATTCATATACCAGTTAAACAACCTCGGCGATGTCAGACCTCCTTGCCTGACTCCACACTCCTACCTGTAGTCTACGGACAAGGTATCGGCCCACCTTACCTGGTTAGATTGACTGTACCAAAACTTAAATAACTTTAGGTACACACTCAGCCGGTATGCCTGCCTCCTCCAGCTTTTGCCACAAGATGTCGTAATTGACCCGATCAAATGCTTCGGAGAGGTCCAGGAAGCAGTAATGAGGGCGCCACTTGATTCGCGGGTGTAGTCGTAACCTATCAATCCTATCTTGTTTACATTATTTGTTTATATTAAAACAGCTATCAGAATAGCACGCAGTTGTTTTGATTTCCGTATTCAACTGGTACAATAAGATGCAGTAAATAAAGCTGTATATTTGCGCAGTTTTGATCGGTGCTATTTCCTGATTTCTCCATGGTGTTGGTAACATTGTGCCAACTGTCCGTTGTTTAACAATGTCGGCCAGATTGTGCAATCTCTCGCAATCCATCCTTCAGCGGCCCCTTGACACTATAGCTATGGTAATGACATCAAAGCTGATTTCTCTTAATTGTCTTGACACTGCGATTTCACGGATAAAAACAGCAAACTTAATAACTTCTCGATAAGAACATTTTAAAACCATGGCCGCCTGTGTAATTTTCAACTACCTAGTTAGGGTATGGCGATTATGACGACATTCCCTTCTGATGTTACGCGACGATGAAGCAAAGAATAAATAATAATAAAAGTAGATGAGGGCAAATAGGTACTAGCCATATCGCATCTTTTCTCAGATGGAGTAAACTGACAGGTACCTACTCTATTCCAAATTGTTTTAGCCCATCTTGCTTTTATATCGTAATCTAATTGTTGGATGTTATACTAGCTCTTACTGTAAATGAACAAGCTACCACCGTAAAGTTAATATGCTTATGAAATAGATAGGTACAATATAGTCGTATACATACCGGAATAAAGGTCTAGTTCATGGATGGGCATAGCCAATATAAGTAGTATGTATTGTAACGTAAATAAAAAAGATTTTCGTAAATATAACGAATATAATTGCAATAGGTTTATGTAAAAAAGTTTTGTTTCCATTTTCGGCAAAAAATCACAAAAATAAGAAGTCATGAACTGCCAGGTTACATCATCTGATAAGATTTTAGATATAATATTTAAAGTATAGACCCAGACTTGAATCAACACATCTTAACGCCCTAATAAATTAACGTGAGAGGTAATTTATGTCAATGTACTCAAACTAAACACATTATTTCAGTAGTCACCCTTTGTAGCTTTATAAACGTACGTCACTAACCAATAAAATTACAAAAACATTGCCTATCTTTATCACCAACATTGATAGCCTACAGATGCACTGTCCGTGCGAACAATCAACACTTATTATCTTAAGAAAGCGGCGCCATGACATTTGAACTCGAGCTACAGAGCCGCGTTAACAGCCGCCGCGTGACACTCCGGCTCGATCCGCTGCAGAGAACCCACTATTATTGATAAATATCCTGCCTGTTCATACACTGGCCTCTATCGATAACTCGGGATGGCCGGTCGCGTCAATGCAACGACACCGCCCCATTGTATCGTAAACCCGCTCACTCCGTCATCACCAGCCAACTTTCGCACACGCCTAAACTAATTCTTAATAATAAATAGTGAAAGTGCTGAACGTCTGGCGTTGCGAAAAACATGTGCCGTTGAAAACTTTGTGTAGTTGTGAAGTGACCGTGTTGATATGCTGACGAGGAAGTTGATGGAGGTATTGAAAAGGTACGTGGGAACAGCTGTTTGATGTAGTACGTGTGTGTTGCACCTCCATATGTGTTCTGTTATCCTAGTACCCGGTATTGGTAAAATTTTGGATTGGTATGGATAAATTAGTTACAATTATCTAGGTATCATTATCCTTTGTAAGCCTTGTCTTTTATCACTTCAAGCAGATTGTAGCATAATTTGTGTTCTACAAACTTCATTTACGAAGTTCTCTTCAAATCGATGTAAAATTTATCGTACGGAGATGTTAATCTTTTGAGCATGCTTTCCATATATACCTAATTTGCAAAGTGAAGACTAAATTCGTTCCACGAATTTTTTCAATAACTTTACACGTTAGTTATTATTTGTGGATTTAAAGTGTCAAATAATAATGCTAATTTTTGATGGTTAGTTCATTATCAAAGCAAAACCAGAAATTCCAAAATCCCAGTGTCTCTTATTTGGGTAAAATATGATAGGATCATCGATTCAGCTCAAAGACAGGTGTCCAACGCTGGACACAAGCCTTGCCCAAGGAATTGGAGTTTCGTTATAGTTTGTAAGGATCGTAGCAGGTGGAAAGAAGTGGTCTCTGACTACCCCGGCTTGATTTAATGTAAGTTTAAAAACTTGCAGCATTTAATTTAAGTACTCTAAAGGCCTGTTTCACAATGAGAGAGTAAATTTATCTGCCATTTAAAGTTGGCTCTCTCCTTGTCTATTTAAGTGTAAGAAAGGGAAATAGCTAAATTTATCTGTCAAATATGCTTTACTTGTCGATTGTGAAACAGGCGGTAAATAAAATTACACTTTTCCTACTCATGCATAGTAAACAGTTACATTGCAATATGCTCTTAAAAATACCTTCGGGTTTGTACTTCTCTTTCACTAGCTCTTATGCTAGTGTAATGCTAGTCTAATCGAGTTTTACCCAAACCCGATAGACTTGTTAAGACCGCTTGCATTGTAATTGAGCTAATGTAAATTATCACAAGGCTACCCATACGCAGCGGTGTCAAAGACATTGATAACAGTTCTGTAATGAGCATCACCATGGTAATAACAGTTCTAAAAGAACCTTTTTATTTCATTTTTATTATTACGATTATAAGTAATGGCGTTAGATGAACAATTTCTATATCAAATTTAATATACTGTCAGAACTATTTTAAAATATGCATACTAGTTACTTAAATATGTGTAAATTTTGTGGTATAATTAAATAACTATTAACAGTACTCGAAATAATGATGAAATGTTTCGTAAGAGATGCCGCTATTAGGTTTAGCACTAGCAGGTCAGCAGCTTAATTTATCTTTGATTAATTTAAGATTACAAGTTAAGATAAATTAATAATGTATTTGTTTTTTGTGTAAGAAATAAACAGATGAAAAATTTTTTTTTTTTAGCTATAGCCATTATCGCCTTAAATCCAATCCAAGCCCTGAATCACTACCATTTAAAAAATACCTTATTGAAAAAACATAATTACTGACAACAGAATCATTAAAAACATCCTCTCGCCACGAGTAAGACAAATTCATTAGAAATCACATTGTCATGCGCACGGTGTTATTCTCCTGCGCCTGCGTAGTGAAGGATTGCGCTCGATCGAACTGGGCTAACTTGATCCCTGCATGCCTTAGAAGACTTTGATGATGAAGTCCTAGCTCCGCATACTGCCTGTGTGTTTATAACTGTCGGTTTCAAAAGGTGACGCGACTACTCAATTTGGGTTCGATCTCGATAAACGATACTCTAACGATGAAGGAAAATCATCGTGAGGAAACCTGCACATTCGAACATCTGAGTAAAAGGGTAATTGCACAAAAAACCTAAAGGGTCGAAGTGTATGCGAAACGGTCCATCCGTAAGATAAGATAAGAGTGCCCACAGACTAGTTAGATTTTAAGTTAGTTCTTCAGTCAGGGTCCCTCTGAAAACCAGCGCTGCGGCTTGCTGCGGACACAATGCTGAGTACCGTTATCAACGCCATGTTTAATGTGTTGTTTTGACTTGTCATTTGTTTTAAATGTGTTGCTGTAAGCGTTAATAAATTATTTCTATTCTATTCTAGAGTCTAGAATGTAGACTGTATGACAAATATAACGGTTTCAGTCAGATTTTCGTTTTTGACTTTTGCATATTAGGCGATGGGCTTGCAACCCCGCCGTGCAGATTAAAACGCAATAAGTGCAATAATGCTGTTATTGCACTTACTGCGTTTTAAGATCTGCACGGCAGAACCCGTCACTAATACGCTGGTAAACATCTTAGCCAAATTGTGGAAAATTTGGTTACAGAATGATCAACAAACAAATAAATAAACAAATTTTAGAGTTGTAGGTAATTCTGCAGCTCTGCCTACCCCACTCTTGGAACGAAGGCGTGAGTTTATGTATATTGTAATCCAAAGACACTTTTTTCCAATAAAAAGATCAATTCGTACGACATTTTCCCCTCTTTATGTGTATTTATCTAAACTTTCCTCTCTCATCGACGACGAAGTACAAGAATACCTCTCACAGGACTTCCAGAGCTCTTCATGCTGGTAATTGAGGGCCTACCGGATAATTGCGGAATTAGCATTGTTGGAGATAACGAGGAACTCATCAGACTGGCTATCAATCATCGGGTGCGCCTTCAATTCCCAATTTGCATACGTAACCAGGCGTGACGCGCCTTCGTGTTCGTAAATTTTCTCGCAACAGGCATCCTAATATCATCGGATTGTGAGAATCTTAAGAGTAGTTGATATTCTATGTTCCTAGGGTACGGTCATGAAAGTAAATTAAGGACCCATTTAAAAAAAAAATGCTTGATAACATCACTGAGGTTCAATAAATAAAAAAAACAGGGGAAAATCTCACACGAATTGACCTAGTCCCAAACTAAGCACCAGGCTTGTGCTTTGGGTACTACGCAACCATAGACTTATGTGAATAGAGAAATACATAGAACACATCAAAGACTCAGGATCAAATACTCCCGCTCATCACACAAATATCTGCCTGGGATTTGAACCCCGGACCGCTATAGCTTCGTTTCGTAGGCAGGGTCACTATTAACTAGGCTAAGAGATGGATGGATGGATTAGAGATGGGAAATCAGAAAACTCAACCTTATTGCCGTAGAATGTCAGATTGACTTTGGACCTAAGATCTGTCACAAATTTAATCGTTTGTGCACGGACCACGAGCACCAACTTTTTCTCTCTAT
Organism: Acleris literana; assembly: GCA_946894065.1. Classification (NCBI taxonomy): domain Eukaryota; kingdom Metazoa; phylum Arthropoda; class Insecta; order Lepidoptera; family Tortricidae; genus Acleris; species Acleris literana. The sequence continues at coordinate 15,870,149 of OX335686.1, read as the reverse complement.
CGAGATCGAGTAAGTATTGTTACAGTGGTTTTTTCTCATGAAAGCGAGTTTGCCAAACTTGAAGTTGTAACAACACGAGGAGGTCCCTACGTCGCAAACGATAATTGAGATAACAAACTGGAAAACAGGTCTTTGCAAGCGTGAACAGACCAGATCCCACAGACAGCGCCCGTCCACGAGTAGCACGCGTATCTTAGCCATTGTCCTACCCTACCATACAAAGGTCTTGATCATTAAGATTGTATGTAAAGACGCTGCAATCCATTATGGGCCAGATAGACAATCGCTTGCCGCAAACGTCTGCCGCAATCTTTATTTATTACCGATACTATTACAGGCAATAAAGCCTTAAATAGTAACTCGCACACGCTGTTTCATCAGCCTTACTGACTGCAAATCGATTTGGACTGAGATTTTCCTTATATATATCTCTTCTAGCTGTTGCCCGGGACTCCGTCCGCGCAGAAAAGTAAAACATAGGCTATGTTACTCAGGGATAATGTAGCATTGTAATGGTAAAAGAATTTTTGAAATCGACATAGTAGTTTTTGTGTTTATTCATTACAAACATCGTAAATACAAATCTTTCCTCTTTATAATATTAGTGTAGATGTAGATTTCCACAGAGCCTGGTTCGAAAAGGTTTTTGCAAGGCAAGGGAGTTTCAATTAAAAGATTGACTATCAATAAGCACAAATGGAAAATCGTCCACTCGAATTGACCATTTTAAATTTGGACAAAAAATAAAACCAACTGAAGTGAATTTTGTAAAATTGTGCTGAAAAATATTTATAACCAAATTTATTTTCGTTGTAAATTTATTAAACCCGAATGCATGTCTTAAATATATGAATAAAGACCAATATTTAATATGTAGGCTAAATTAAAATATATTTTAGGGCTCCATATGCCAACAAACTTTACAAGTGTAAGTGAAAGAATTTTTCCAAATTGCATACTTGTAAAATTGAATAGTATAGGCGGGAGAGTGCATTGCCAACATTAAGGTCCTCTTATTCTATTATATTCTCTTATTATTTTAATCTTTTGCATTGTCACTGTTTGTGTTTCGACGCGTAATTCTATGATTCATCTCATGAAATAACTTTTCCACGCATCACAAGTATCTGTTCTATTCTATCTTCGCACTTATTAGTTTCGCGGAAATCTGTCGCCGCTAACGAACCAGCCACGAGTTTACGCCACGACTCCAGTAACGTTTTATAAAAACATTTCGATACCGCTAGTTGCGTGAACCGTGAAATGCCACGCGTTGTAATACATTATGTCACGAGGACGTAACGAACGTAAGAGTATCTACTCTATAACACGCTGTGTATTTCAACAAGATCTTATTTCCTTTCACCTGTCTGTGTAATCAATCAAATCATACGAATGGAATTACGTTCTCGTATTACAGTCCTTAGACACACGTCGAAATGTTCAGGGATAAAAAACATCCCATGTATCGCAACGTCGTACATAAAATAAAATAAAATACGAGAGAATAACGATTATCGAAATCCCCCAACATGGGATGGCCGAATAACTAATTCTACGCGGACGAAGTCGCGGGCAGAAGCCAGTTTATAATATTAGTATGGATAAATGTTCGCTTGTTTGTCCCGTCTTCAGTTGAACGCCTCAACCCATCGATGTGGAACTTGGTATCGAAATAGCTGAAAAGTTGAACAGCTTCTAAAGAAAAGTTATTACGGACATCTAGGCCGACAGAATCGTGGGCAAAATATAGGAAACCAAATACATAGATTTCAGCTGGACCAAGCTAGGCGGCGTCGGTAGTTACAATAATAATTTCTATTGTTTCTAAAATTTGGTCATTAGAGAATTAGAGCAATTGAACAATTGAACCTACAGACTTATGTTGTTTATCTGAGTTTTTGTAACGCCCGTACATAAACCAGAATTTATTATTATTATAATACAAACAACCCTTCGTCCTAAATCACTCAATTTATTGATGAAACCCGCGTTACAATCCATTGGTAGTTTTTTCAATTTTTTTAATGCGGTTTTCTTTCGACCTAAGCGTACGTATAGCGGGACAGACGGCGGGAGGCGACTTTGTTTTATACTATGTAGAGATTGATAAGAATCGAATATAAATGAACAATTATAGCCTCAAAAGTTAAAACCCCGTGTCGTTTCAAAAGCCGGATGCAAGTCGTATTCACCGGTGCAGTAAACTGCCCGCGCCGACGCCATTGTGAAATGTTTTGGTATTTAGACAATAATTTCCATTGCCACGAACATTAGAAAATGATAAGAAGGTTTAACGGGTTACTATCGAATTGTCTTTATCGCCAAACGACCATTTCAGCTAGATGACATAAAAGTAAAATACACAGTCAGCAAAGAGTCAATTCAGCTGGACGACATGAAAGTAGAATACTCAGTCAGCAAAGTGTCAATTAAGCAGGACGGCTCAGAATTAAAATGAGCAAGTAGCCAAACGTTTGGAAATATAAATAGTCCGTATTATTAGAATATCTAATTAGCCGAAAGTAAAATTAGTTCATTGACATGAACACAGAACGACTTTGTAGCAAAACGTCTGGAAATTAAAATAGTCCGTATAATTACAATAGGTACCTAATTAGCCGAAAGTAAAATTAGTTAATTGTCATGACCACAGAACGAGTTAGTAGCAATACCTAATTCGTCGAAAGTAAAATTTATTGATTTGAATTATCAAGTGTCTTATTAATACGCAATTTTAAGATCCAGACGTTTTGCTAACCGGCCATTTGGCGTTCATGTCTATTTAGTAATTAAGACATTTTGAGATACAAATGTTTCGCTACCGGGCCATTTAGCTTTTATGTCTATTAAGTAATAAAGACGTTATAAGATGAAGACGTTTCGCTACAAGTGCATTTTAAATTGTAACATTCTAAGATCCAGACGTTTTGCTAAAGATATATTTAGCGCTCATGTCTATATAGCAACAAAGACATTACACAATCCAGACGTTTGAGTTATATTGTCATTTGGCGAAAAGGGAATTTTGATAGTAACCCGGTTTAACACATGTCATAATTAGTATTTGTGCCACATTGTCGATGCTAAATACTGGCTAAGTAGGTATTTCTATTTTAAATATTTTTCTGTAAGATATTTGCATGTAGTTTTTGTATTTATTTTGTCACTAACTATATGAAAGTATTTGTTTAATATTATATGTATATTTTTGCATTACACTATTTATTCGTTTAGCGTACCGTCCGTCTGTCACAAACGGAGCTGGCTGAAAATCAGCGCTGCAGTTGTTTAACACCTCCGCATTATGGTGAGCCAGTGTCCGATTCACTGCCGCGAAACACTCACTACTCTTTTTATTGCTGTTTTCTGTTTTTACTTTTTTCTGTGTGTCTTATGTTATGTGTGTAGTGAATAAATGTATTTTTTATTTTTTTTATTACTTCTCTCTTTAATAGTAGTCTTCACTTATATTATACGTGTCCCGCCTGCTCCACTTTGCTACGGTACACAACGTGGTGGAGTACGTCCGTCAGAAGGTTGGATGCAGTCTGACGGTGTCCCAGCTGCGGGACGTGCACTTTAGTTTGTTTTTAGTGCGCTTGCCGCGTTGTTGGCGACCGTCCGAAAGGCGGTGGTTTTGGGGCAACCTACCAGCAGCGACCATGACGCCAATTTTGGCAAAACAGGATGGTTACCACGAAACACTAAATTTGAACCTTCGAGTGCCGAGTCCCTGTCACTCGTCATTCGAGACTAAATTGAGAGAAAGGGATAGAGCTAACGTATATTCAAACTTCGATTTTCAAAGTAAGGCCTCAGGACCACGCTGTTCTGTCACCTCTGTGTTAGTTTTAAGCTTTATATTGTTATCTTGTCTATAAGATGTTTGTAATTATGGGCCATGTTGCTCGAAATAAAAATGCACACCGCTTAGCTGCCTCGCACAGAGCTGGTGGAAACGCAGCCTTTGTCGCCTTAAGTTGCGTGCTGTCATTTTGTACCTTATGAATTAAATTTGTCAGTAATTCTATCGGTCTCCTAATGCCTGTGTGATGGATGGTGGATGATGATGGATGATGCTCTTACCGGCAATGGTGTTGAGGAACATGAGGTACTCGAAATTGGAGATCTCCCGGCGCTGCCACTTCTGCGTCATGTTGGAGTTGCGCATGAGTTGCCGCGGGGACATCATCGACGCGCGCCTGACGACAAACAAAAATAAATGAATATCTTACACAAATTGACAGAGTCCCAAACTAGGCTCTAGGGTTGTATTATGAATACTATAGTTGCGCCGTTCCTAAAGGCTCGATTTGACACCTGTCAACTCAGTATAAAGTACAGTATTCCCAGCTTCTTAATAGCTTTCGATCTTTAATGATTAATTCTGATTCAATCGTTGAGTATTTATATACTTCTTAATCCTGGTAAACCAATATTTTTGAATTCTACGTCGCCATCAAGACGCGCGCAAACTCTGCCCTCATAAGCCGGTGGAATCTCAAATTCAATAGCCAAAGCAGATTCATTCCTTTTCTGTTAGTAATAAGTAGAGTTAGGACTTTTGATGGCATATCGTAGTTCTAGAATCCATGGAGTCGCTATTTCCTATTTATTATAATACATACCACTTTGATTTTGACCTTCAGTATTTTAATGTTTCAAAATTAAGTAATTTATTCATTTAACCTCTAAACCAATTTAAAACGAATTTTGGTATGGAGAATATTTCTGTGTGAATGCGTTACAAACTAGCAAATATTAGTAGGTAAGGAATAACCGAACTAAAAATGTATCTTGTTCATTTTGAAATATGACCATACTGAAGGTCAAAATCAAAGTGTCATGTATTATAATAATTAGGATATAAACACTCCATGCATTCGACCTGGAACCACGATATGCCACCAAAAGTTCTAACCCTAGTAATAAGGTTGAACTTGGTACAGAAGCTTTGTCTCGGGTACTGCCATTTTTCTTAGCAGCACGGCTAGCACAAGTTGCTCGCGACTTGTTTGTCGCTCGGATCTCCCTTTCTATCTGCGACAAGCCAAAAAATACAACTTGTGCTACCCGTGCAGGGCAGAACTATCATCTCACGTTCTTCGCGCGGACGCTCATGAAGCCATCCCTTTTCCTTGTGTGGGCGTTGCGGCCTCTTATATTACGCATTATCCAAATAACAAAAACGTCCTTGAATCCCCGACACAATTAAACGTAAACAAAGGAATGTGACGCCCGCCGCCGCCGCCGCTGTGCCAGAAACATGGGAATTATGCTAAAATCGCGTGTTCGTCGCGTACACAATCTTATTAAAAGGTCCAGTACAGTCTCTAGGAATTAGCAAAACATTGAAGACGGTTTTGGTTAATTAATGTGGAAAAATACTCTCACACACAGGGTTGCCCAAAGATCCGCTGGGCACGGAACCATACTTAGCCGGACATTTTGCCCTGAAAGCCTGACAGTGGGAAAAAAGATATTTGTGTATTTATTGCTATTATTCAATTGAGACACTTTACTCCTGATACTTTACGCCTTCGCGTATCGCGTAGAATTCGTTTTTCGCTACTCCCCTAATTTCTTCCCCTTAATGTTAACATTCATTACATATCTTAATAGTCTGTGGTCAGAATAAAATGAAAGTTATTTAAAAGCCTTTGCCCAACAATGGGATGATCTGTAACCTTAAGAAAAACAAAAAATATTACCTACTTATTATATTATTACATAATGCATGTTTAAAAATTAGAATATAATGTTAAGATTATAAAAACTTAGATTAAATATAGGATAAGAAATACAAGTTAAGATGCGAAATGTATTCGTTACAGAAGGCGCAATAAATAAATAAATAAATAAAATGTTAACATTAAAATACAATCGTTTTCTTATTATAGGCCATTTGCTTATAGTTTCTGAACATATTGTAAGGAAGTTATAATACGGATGTAGATAAAGTAATTTACAAAAAACCGACTATCGAATGTAGTGGGTTCGTAACCCCATTCTCGAAATGGTTTTTGACCGGCCATACATGGCAAAAAAATGGTGTAGCTGCCTAACACAATTTCTGTTTTTTGTTCTCTTATTTTTAATTAGTACCTAAAATCAACTTTAAACATTTATGTTATAAATTGTTCCTATTTCCCTAGATCGCGATCTGGATTTTTTTATTTATAGGAAGTAAGAGGAAATAATTGTATTTTAGAGTTTTAGAGCAAAATATAAAAGTAATTATAAAGGTATTATGATGTTAATAATTTATATCTTCCTTTATTTTGCCGCGGACTGTATCATGTTTATATCCCTTGGCAGCTGCGGCGAGAGCATACTTGGATGCCGCTCAAATATATAATTACGAGATAATAAAAGATAATAGTAATGAACTAATGACTGTAGGTTGGTATAAAGGTAATTGTATTTATATTGGCAATCACTTAAAAGCAATAAAATAAATTATTCCGTCATTAAACTCATTAATCAGCAATTATAATTTCTTGTAATTTGGTTATTAACTGAGAAAAAACAGTTATTATACGACTTAAATTAGGATTAAGATATTTAAAAAAAAACTTTAAGTTAATACAAAATAATACAACATTAGCTGGCAGTTTTTAAGAGCCATGTGATGAGTTTTTTTAAAGGACGAATTTACATTACTTAGGTAATAAAGGGAAATGGGTAGTTCTACTAGCGTTCCAACCGCTATCACTTTCTTGGTCGCATTATTCTCTACTACTCATTTTAGGGAAATGGTGAATAATGCGACCAGGAAATTGATAGCGGTTGAAAAGCTAGTAGAACTATCCAAATATGGGAGGGAGAAGTAAGGGGTTATCCTAAATGAACGCACGACACGCACTATTCAGTTAAAACAACATTAAAAAGAATACCTATAAAAAATGTGTATTATCTGCAGGACAGGAAGCATTAGTCTTAATAAAAAATAAAAGCAACTTGCACGGCATGCTTCGATGGTTTGGTCATTTGAAAAGGATGGATGAAAGAAGATTGACGAAAGAGATATACAGAGGGAAAGTGAGTGGAAGGGTCGGGAGGGGCCGCCCTAGGCGTAATTTTTAGAATCAAATCGGATAAATACCGGAAAAGGGCCGAATCTTAAGTAGGTACCCGAAATCTGTAGATTTGTCAGGATCGTAGCAGGTGGAAAGAAGTGGTCTCCGCCTACCCCTCTGGGAAATAGGTGTAATTTAATGTATGTATGTATAAAACCAACTTTTGAAATCAAACACCGAATCCATAAATTTTGATAGTTCTACAATTTAAAAAACAAAGTCGTCGGTTCATTGTCAGTAAAAAAGAAAAATGACCCAGTAGCTTTTTCATTTTGGCTAGACCTACAGTTATCTTAAGCATTGTCCATTAACAGTTACATGAATCAATGAGAGTTATTTGTAAACGAGCGAAAGTGTCCTTGACCCGCGGTCAGAATCGCACGCGCCGGTACAACCGCGCTCGCACCGCTTCCGCGCACTGACTGTGTCAGGGGCGCGCGGGCGACGACCCGCGCCGCGCCGTCTGCTGCGCCGACGCAGGTGGGCGAACTAGTTTAGCCTCCTACGCAATACCGTTTTTACCATAAGGGCAGACGGGGCCCGTGCCCAGGGCCCTCAGGGTGCCCCGAAGGACCGACAATTTCTCTCACGAGATCATCTAGTAGAGAAATGTTAGTTTTAGTGTGCTTAATTCGCTTTCTTTACTTTCCAAAAGGGCCCCAGTATAGTTTAAGACGGCCTTGCTCCTAAGGTCCCTTGTACTAAAAATAGAACATAATACGATCATTGGAAAAAAGAACTAGTGCAAAGGAAGTAAAGTAGAATTTCTTTTGTTTCGATGGGGTGTCCACCGGAATCCCTAATAACGTTTGTCCTAACACAGGTTTGTTCAAATTATTGTTTGCCCTAAACTTATTTTCAGTTGAGTCAGATAACTTTTTAAGTTTTCTAAAAAATCCGCGGTAAGGTTAGGTTAGGTTAGGGTTCTTTTAAAACAACACCAAAAAAAAACAAAATTCAGGCGGGAATGGCTTTAGGGTAAACGAAAATTCGGACAAACCATGCATGTTAACTCCATCCCTGCCACTCGTCATTCGAGACTAAATCGAGAGAAAGGGATGGTAGCTAACGCTAACTTCGAACTTCGATTTTCGAAGTAGGGTCTCACTTAGCAACATGACCTTTAAGAGCCAAGCTCTAAAAACCCATAAAATTCCTTAAGATGTCATCATTTCCTTAGCCATTATGTCTCCTTGATAATCTCAGGATTCTCAGGGCCCATTGTATTTTATATTTGACAACTTATGACTTCCAAAGATGCTGACTGTTCGGTTGACGACCGACGCGACGGTTGCGACACGATGTAGGAGATACGTCGAATCACTCGGACCCGGTCACCTAGTTGCCGAGTTCAACAGCATGTACTTGACTGAACTCAATCTGATATGCTCTTTAAGAGAAGAGAGACTATTCGGTTAACATATGTGAAAGTTTTTCATGTGGAATAGGTAAGCATTTGTCAACAGTCTCAATGATGAATTTTGTTTTCACAGTTGAACAAATAAATCTGTACAGCAGAGAATCTTATTCAAAAAATACCATGTGAGACTTTATTACTTATACCGTATTTCCAAAACACGAGTTTCTAAATTGGGCAAAAGCAATAAACAATTACTTTCAAGGATTCCATTGTCTTGAGTACATGGTATTTGAAATTTCTGGTATTTAACAATGAGCTAACTGGTAAAAAATATAATGAAAGAATAATATTCGTTTATTTTTAGAGTGATAGGTCAAATGGTGATATTGACAATATTGTCATCTAACATTGGTGAGGTTTGTTCTTACACATATTATTTCTGACTTTTCCTCAATTATAGGTGTTTTATTATGGTAATCAGGCTTAAAATACTTAAGCTTAATATAATTAATCAAAATAAAACCGGAAGTAACACGATAGCGACACGCAAAAACACTTTTTCCCTAAACAGTTAATTTATATATGTCCCCTTAAACCACGACCGGAACACGGCTACAAAAGGTCATGAGATCTTGTAAAAATAAGAATAATGACTAGGAACTAGCAAAGATCTGTTTTTTGCTATGCATGAATTATTCAATATAAACAGTGTGTCGGAAAAATATGTAACTCTGCGTTAATTTGTGGATAAAACCTTTTTAAAAGGCAAGGACTTCTGTCCACCTTGTGCGACCCACGCACTGGCTGGTTCCGTCAATGAGTTCGGACATAATACTTTTTTAAACGGTAAATCAAGCTATAACTGCATTTAGTAAACTTATATCAAATAGCGTGTCGTAGATTAGTATCAAGTAGTCTTTGCTTAAGGAAGCCTAAAGACGCGAACAGTCAGCAATGATTTCAATATTTTTTCCAGAATGTTTTGTCATCAATAAACAAAGCCTGTTATATTCACTAGGGGGATAAATATCCCGCGACACATATCCGCAGAGTTGTCAGACGAAGTGGCGCAATGTTGCCAAACGACGATCGATATCTCCGGCAAGCAGTGGCAACACCGTGCAATATTTGTCGCCCACGACGTCAGGTGAAGACTCGCAGCATCGCCCGACTTCACTCAACATTTTTGGGCCTCTATTCTAGGAGGGAAAAACCATATCGTATTTGACCTGTTATGGTATTGTTTTTAACTCGGCCGCCATTACTGTCAAGTAAATAAGAGCTATGAAAACGTTGATAATACGCTAACAAGTTAAAGACGATATGGTTTTCACTGCCTAGAATCTCAGCCTAGGAGGCCTTGCCAAGATGCATTGCGCTAACCAGCGTTTCTATTCGTTTCGTTTTTTAACCAATCGCGTTACTGGTAGATCACGTGACTTTTCGTATCACGTCATCTACCAGCGACGCGAATGGTTTAAAAACGAATCGAATAGAAACGCTAGTTAGCGTAATGCATCTTGGCAGGGCCCTCTGACAACATTACGCGTATCGTCTGACGTCGCCCGGCTTTATCTAACGTCACTGCCGCTAGGTGACGCGGGACATTTGTCTTTCATTGAATACTAGACTTAAATAGCTTGGCAAACAGAGCGTTCGGTAAAAATAAGAGCGTTGTTTAAAGAACATTATTTATTGATAACAATATTCAGCCAGTAACTGCAGCTGGATCATCCTCCTGCCTTTATCTTTATCACACACTAAGTGGGTTCTTGAGTGGCGTCCGCGGACCGGGAGACGAGCTGTAGGTAGGTCTCCAACAAGATGGAGTGACGACCTTGTAAAGATCGCGGGAACGCGGTGGATGCGAAAAGCACAAGACCGGTCTGAGTGGAGAGCCTTGGGGAGGCCTATGTCCAGCAGTGGACGTCTTTCGGCTGACATGATGATGATGATGATGAAGTGGGTTCGGCATAACATGTCTTCTTCTTCCACTCTCCTCTATCTTCTGTTGACTCAGTAGTCACACCTTTCATAGACATATCATTCTTCACACAGTCCATCCACACTTTTTTGGTCTTCTTCTACCCCTATACCTATCCATCAACATTCATTCTCAGCTGGATAACTGCCTTTTTTACCCAGTAACTAGTTAAACATTAATTTTGCAAAATTATAGTAAAATTGCATTTCTAGGTCATTGATTGATGTTAATGCCCTAATATCCTGCGAAAAATCACGCCTCCCAGTTCCATTGTATACCCAATTACAACTTCCTTCAAAATAACAATGTATTATTCGTCAAAATGACCGTCGATGTTATTTATAACGCGTAAAAAACTTAAAATTATCATGATCTCACCCTAAACGCAACAAACAGAAAGAAAACGTCTTTTATTGCTTTATCAATAAGGCTGCCAGCGTGGGTGGGTCGACAATGAGATATTATTTATTGTGACTAAAAATACAATACAAACTGGATAGCAATTTTAAGAGAACTTTATGTATGAATATCTGACGATGCGGTCTGTCAATTTGCTAGTGACTCTGCCTACGAACGAAACTAGTGGACATTGGTTCGATTCTCGGTATGGGAAAATATTTATGAGATAAGCGCGAGTTTATTTCTAGGTCTTCGATGTTTTCTATGTATTTTTAAGTATCTTTATCATTGTCTAGTATCTTAGAACCAGCCTTGAGCTTAGATTTACTAGGTCACCTCGTGTGACATTGTTATTGTTTACTGATAGAACGGAGTATCAATCCAGATAAACGCTTCATAGGTGATCTACGTATCCATAGCGTACGATGATAGATTGTAAGTATTTATTATTGCTGTATTACTAGGACAAACGAGTTCTTGAAGAGCAAAGCCGTCGTGGGTTCAATTTAAAGCTTAAGAAGAGGAAGCGGAATCCGAAAGAACTTGAACTTTTTTTTAGCAACCCCCCGACATAAAAAGCTGTATATTTGTATCTGTGTATCTGTGTATACACAGATACACACGTATCTGTATTTCTGTGTATGTGTGTGTAGTGTATCTGTGTATCTATGTCTGTGTATGTGTGTGTCTGTAACTGTGTATGTGTGTTTTTGTGTATGTGTGTGTGTGCCTGTGTATTTGTTTCTATTTTGCATCGTAGCTCCCTAATGGATGAGTTTTATTTTTAAAGTTTGTAGACGTAAATGTCGTTGCATGCAGCTTCGCGACAATAAAGCGCTGCTTGCGTCAATGTGACAGCGTCCTTACTTGGCGTTGATCTAGATTGATACATAACTTTATAATAAGAGCAATCATAAAAATAATAAGACCGGATTCCATTTCCTGCCTGCAACAATGCACGATATGCAGTTCTGTTAGAATTCACGACTCTACCAAAGGCTGTTACTCGTACGGTTTCCTGTATTATCACTGCATGTTATAAAACAAAGTCCCCCGCCGCATCTGTCAGTCTGTATGTTCGTGAAAAACTCAAAAACACTGAACGGAGTTTCATCCGGTATGTTCTGACATTGCTTGGTCAATATAGTTTTCAATCTATTTTATATGTCTCCATGTTTCATCCTATTCTAGCTTTGCTAAGAAAATAAAAGAGAAAAAGAAACGTTTGCAATATTCGCAATTATCAGATCGTAAGCCCATCGTAAGTAGTCTAGAACGCTAAAATCCCCAGCGTCCAAAACGTATCGAACTCGATCATTATCGATTTAAACAAACGACATTACAAGGATCCTTTCACAATGCGCAAGAGTGCAATAAAACCGCGCGCGAGTAAGGCAGGCCGCAAACAATCTGAAAAACGTGACGGAAAAACATCCATTCATTTTCTTACTTACGCAGATTACGAGTATTTTTCGCTTCGCTGAAGTTGGTTAACTTTTGAATGAAATCGATAAAGAGCTCGTTTTTATTTTTGCAAGTGAATTAGAATAGAACAGTAGGTAACTTTTTCCTTTTTTACTTTCTGTTTTTTTTTTATGTTTAGTAGCTGATCCACATACTCATACGGCAATACGCATACGTGCAGGTGCTACTGCTACGTTTGTGCTGAATGGTTAGGTTAGGTTAGGTCATTTACCACCATTGAGACGAGTTTGTAGCCAAGGTATATATATCTGTCTGTATGTAAACACAGCTACAATATTCTTCTTTATGTTCCTTACATAGTATAAATCGAAGTCGATTTCCGCGTCGGTCTTTCCGTCTGTCTGGAAATCAGTTAACTCCTAAACTTTCATCATCAGTTAGCCATTTTTACACGGAAGTTTTTTTATCTACACTAATGTTATAAAGAGAAAATACTTGTATTTTTGTATATTTGTAACGAATAAACTCAAAAACTACTGGACCGATTTCAAAAATTGTTTTATTAGTAGAATGCTACATTATCACTACATAGTATAAAACAAGGTCGCTTCCCGCTGTCTGTCCCTATGTATGCTTAGATCTTTAAAACTACGCAACGGATATTGATGCGGTTTTTTTTTAATAGATAGAGTGTTTCACGAGGAAGGTTTTTATGTATAATAAGTTTTGGATTATGTACGGGTATCACAGAGAACTGGCATAAACCGAAGCGAAGCGAGGGCGGGTCACTAGTACGCTATATTTTTATTTTTCTGCGCAAACGGATTCGCAGGCAACAGATAGTGTTTATCTTATCTTATCTTATCTTACAGATGGGCCCTTTCGGATACACTTCGACCCTTTAGTATCTTTTGTGCAATTACCAGAGGATAATACACACTCAGCTGTTCGAATGTGCAGGTTTCCTCACGATGTTTTTCTTTCACCGTAAGAGCATCGGGTACCTAATGCACTTAAGTTAGAAAAACTAAATTGTACATAGTGACCGCGGGGGTTCGAACTCGGTACCTTACGATCACGAGTCGATCGCCTAAGCCCCTAGGCCACCGACGCTCTCAAAAACAGATAGTGTTTAATAAATTCTAGTTTATGCACGGATTTTACAGGAAACTCATATAAACCGAATCGAAGGGAGATCGGGTCGATAGTAAGCTAATATTAAAATTACCAAAATAAATGATATCAATAATGAATAAAGTTTGGCCACACACTTTGCGACAAAACAAAGTCCGAGCTAGGAAAATTACGGATGTTCACCCATGCATCCGGACGTTTTTTTCCCGTCACAAAAATCTGCCGGTGTGCGGCCGGCCTTACGCGCTCGTACAGGAAACGGCGGAAGCGGTCGGAAGTGTTATTTATTTATCTCTCGGAAGCTGCGCCGGAGTCGCGCTTGATTGACAACACTGTTTACAAACGAACAGCATGAGTGTTTATAGTAGAGCCTCGTTGTTTGGACGGTGGCGGAGAGAGTTTCATGTGTCTTTGAATCGGGCTTACTTGGTTACATACTCTATCTATAGTGTGTGAGCATTTAGGTGCATCGGGTCTGTACTATTCTCTCTTACTTGCTCTTAATAAGAGCGTATGAGAGCGAGTGAGAGACAATTACAAATTAAAAACCCGAAGCACGTTCTAAGAGCTATCTTCTAAGAGTTAGTCTCAGAAAAACTCGAGAATGGCTCGATCGATTCGTTTTTTTTGCGTTCGTAATTGTCAGGACACGGGTTGTATGAAAATAAAATACATTAGCGACATCCGTGTATTTTAATATTACATATACCGGTCCATCTTAGTCATCAAGGTTAGCAACGCATTTTCGGTCTTAGGATTACAGACTAAGATTGTCTTGAGAGCGCAATTGTCTATGGGTCACAGATCCCACTTACTACCAGGTGGCCTGTGAGCTCGTTCGTCTTCCCCATGCCATAAAAAACAATAAAATAATAATAATATCGTATCATAATTTATCAGCAAGCGAAAGGTGCTTGTGTTGTAAGTGGAAGTAAAAGTATCTATCAAGACTAGATAAGATATCTTTGTTTGCGTGCTTAAATATAGAAATCGATTTGTTTTTAAAGCCGCTAACGCACTGAGAGCGGAGGCGGCGCGGTGTGGGCCGAAATACGGTGTGTACGAAGTCTATACAATTTACGATCTCGGGCGCTGTGTTGAAGAAAACCTTCCAGGAACTTCTGAATCCCTGGTAACTTGTTCTGGAAAAAATCTACTTTGATCGACTTTGGTCAAGTGGTATAAATATATCAGCCTGTTAAAAAATTGAGAGTTAATAAGTAGATGCCCTGGTTACATGACGACGACGAGAAACCACGGAACCACGTAAAAAATAAAAAATAATCAGCTGTTCGTGTTGTGTTACCAGGTCTGTTGATACCAGATCGAATCACTGTATATTGTCCGATGGTAGAGATAGCTCGGATAAAGTGCTTTTATGCCCCTTATTATTTACTGAGAAAATCCATAAAAAGATTTCTGTTAATGTCTAAAGAGCTTAAGTGTCTCTTAACTGGCTCTAAGCTGTGGCGTCACATGGTCTTTTCTACGTCAGTGCTAGGCTTAAAAAAACAAAACGCGGTTAGAAACAAAATAACGTCATTCCGAACACTACTCTAAAGCGGGAGTAGCAATCACTGATAATATTCAAAGAATTGAATAGTGAGCAATTAAAAAAATAGAAAAAAAGTTTGCTTTTGAGACAAACCTCTACAGGGTTATTTGTAAAATAGTAATAACCTCTCAGGGTTTAATTGTTCACATGATAAGCAACAACTTCTGTTCAGTGACTTTTAATAATTCATCATATTTTACTTTCATACAAAAAAAAAAGAAAATTAAATTGATCGCTCTAAATGTTAGTAACTCTACGGTAACCAAAGAATACCGCTAGACAAATAAACAAATGCAGTGAGAAACACAGTAGCGGCACAAAATAGATAGGTACAGAAGTCAATCTACATACAAACTGCGCTCGAGCAACGCACACATAGACACTGCTCACGGACACGATATCTCGGACCGGCTGGGACCAGTGCGAGCGCGAGTGACATCCGTTTGAGACACGCGTCTGTGAACTTTTTTGTGCAATTATGGAACAAAATTAGGTCTAAAACGGATAGGGCAATGGAAATTGTGTAACTAGGGTAATCCTTTAGAAGTTATTAGGGAATTTCCATAGTGAACATTGACAAACGTAAAATTTTGTACGGTTCTGCTCTGTAAACTTTTTGTATTGTAATAGAAGGTAGGTTTATTGTTTTGTTACAACTAGATACGAGTGCCGCTACCACGAAAGTGTTTTGTGCATAAGCCATAGTTGACAACCCTAGAGCGGCCGCCGAGCGTAGGTATGAAAAGTGAAGTACATACATGTGATTTACTTCTGTACCTATCTGTTTTGTGGTAGCGGGCGGGGAAAGGGGTAGGGAGTCAAAAGAACCTTGACCTAATTATTTGCGCAGTCACTCGCTTTGAATCGCCGGCGCCGGTGCGCACCGTTTGTCTCGATTTCCGATAATACGAGTAGTTAGTTCACGATGGCGTATCAGTATTCGAATGTTGAGTACACGGAAATAGTGCGAATGCTTGCTAGGTGTGATGACAACATATCGGATGCCTGCCTGATGTAAGTACGTACACCGAGCCATAGGACAATGTTAGCGACACAGCGATTACGAGATCACGGGCAATTCCAGCCTAGATCCAATCCAACGATCGTGGTCGTCCACCGTGGCGCACTACTGTGAACAGGAAAACATTGGAGTTCTTTGACGCCAATCCAGCAGTGAGCACCAATGATCAATGATGTAGTATGGTTCTTACACTCTTTTTCATCAAAGAAACAAGAAACAAGTGTTTATGAACTGTCACAGGACAAAGGTCGAAGTCATAATGTTTACATTCTAGTACCTAGGCGCTTTAATGTCTTGTTTGAACTGCCACACAAAATTGTCAGAGGAGTTTTGTTCAACAAGTGGGTAATGGAAACAAGTTACAATTATCAATAACAAGAAATGTGGCCGTGGAATGAATGAAGCGAGCGCGAAGTACCCCCATCTAAAAATTATTACTTACGTACTACAAATTACAGATCTAAAAAGTGTCAGATAGTACAACAAAAACTTGAAAGTAATTTTTTGGGAATACTATTACGTTTTGTAAAAAGTCTTCGAACAAAAGTTGTTGTTTATGATGTTAATGATTTAACCCTGAGGGGTTATTAGTATTTTACAAATAACCCTGTATAAGCATGAGTTTTATCAGAACACCTTTTCAAAAAAATCCTTTACTAGTTTTAATTACATATTCGTGCGTGCCTCGACCTTAATACTTACTTCGAATCGATGTCTGAGCTCGGGTGGTCTACGAGCAAGTTAGGTTTGTCAGGCGAAATCAAAGACTAATACTAGACTCTATTCCTGGAGTTTAAGGAGGCGATTGACTACTTTTGTGTTAATTGGGAAGTTAGGCAAGAGAATTTGTATCATTCTGCCAATGTCGAATTAAGTCCCTAAATATAGTCAAGAGCAATGAAAACGGGTCACTTTGTATTGAATTACCATAGAAAGTGATCCGTTTTCATTGCCCCTGAGTGTAGTTAATATAAGTCTTGAATAGCAAATAGGCAAAAATTGATTCAGTCCAGGGGCTCTATCCTACCCGGTAAAACCCCATTGCTCTAGAAATGTTATCGTACTTGTTTTTAACTTGGCCGCCATTACTGTCAAGTAATAATGATAACAATGCATGTTAGAAGCAATTAGGTTTTACCGAGCACAAAATAAGTTCTATTTTAAATTATTGCATAGTCCTGATTGTATGTTCCATAGATATGAACGTACAGTCAAGGAATTAAATTTGTGACCCACCTTAGGCCCAAAGTCAATCTGACATTCTACAACAATAAGGTTGAGTTTCCTATCAATTACAAATGACTTGGCATCTCTATTGACAATGACATCTTCAAGCAGATTTTCTTTGAAATGGGTAGCAAATTAACTTCCGTGACCGTACATACTCGCGTACATGACTCCCGTACAAACTTCCGCGGTATTCCCAGCGTTTGGTCCTGGCGGGATTTTTTAAAGAAGATTATTTAAGTATCACTTAACCAATCCACTCGGTCAAAGTATATTTTTTCCAGAATGTGTACCAGGAATTCAGAAGTTCCCGGAAGGTTCTCGTTAACACAGCGCCCAAGATCGTAAATTGTATGGACTTCGTACGCACCGCCGTATGCGCCACTGGCGGTGAATGCGTTAATCCAGCCAGTGGCACAGTTGTGAGTTAAACCGCGGATAATTATCGCACCTGACATTTCAAACTGGCCTCGCGCGCTTTAGAAAAAAGGCCAAAGTTCACGATTCCGCAAAATGCAGGAAGTGCACCGGAATTTCCTATAATTTCTCGCAATTAACCGACCGGATTACATTCCTGGAGAAATAACTTTATATTGTTTATCGCCTTGTATCTGGTCGGTCGATTGACAACTCTTTTAACCGATTATTAACTTTTAGGTAAGATGTGATGTGGTTAACTTTATAGCACTAAATACGACTTTGTAAGCGTAGAATTCGTTTAAAAACAAGTTGAATTATTTCTGAGTGTTTTCTCAGCGGTTTAGGCTGTGTTTTGTCTGTCAGTCAGTCTTATGTAATTGTAGGTGACTACAGAAGAGCACACAATTGTTTCAATGCGACTATGTCATACGTTAAAAGCCGCAATATAACTCTTCTCTAATTTACGTGGTACTCTAGTAGACCGTCAGAAAGAAAGAAATAGATTTTCTTCTTTACTTTATATTATATAGCTGTTGCCCGCTAATCCGTACGCGCAAAAAAGTAAAACATAGCCTATGTTACTCAGGGTTAATGTAGCATTCTAATGATGAAAGAATTTTTAAAATCGGTCCAATAGTTCTTGAGTTTATTCGTTACAAACATACGCACACACAAAAAAAAAAAACCTCTTTATAATATTAATATAGTATAGATTATTTGATGACGACGGTGGGGTCTTTACGGACTTCAACTCAACAAAAATCTTTTGCGTAATTACCTCTTTTTAGCGCTTAGTCCAATGCTGCCTAGGCACAGATTAAATAAGAGTTACTACGTGCCTAGGTATATATCCAATACTTATTCGAAGCACAGGGAAAACGAAAACCCTTCCTTTAAAAGTGTTGTCGATCTACGTTAACTTTAAACGAATATGGTATCACCGGTTCTACGGCTTGCGCGCATATTATAAGCCAGCAGTAATCCAATCTTAATTAATAAATCGGCTATTAATAAACGTTAATTATTCCGTTCGTAACGATAATCGCGGTCGATTTTCGACGGTCGGATTCGACCAGGAAATTGCAAATTGTTAAATTGACATATTGTACCTACGTGTTTATTTCCACCGTTAAAAATGTTAAAAGGTCTGACACACCTTCATAATAAGTGCTCGAAATACAGTAAACTGTAAAAACACAATGTGAATTGAAAAAAAACCAGACACAATACACGCAGTTTTAATTCGGTGATTTGGTAGTTTGTGCTGAAGCATAGAAACTGTGAATGTAAATAAATAGCATCCAAATGGTTTTTTAAATCGGTATTTTCCTGATTACAGATCACGGGAATTTTGTAACGGGAAATTTTCCCATAAGTTGCTGAAACACTCGAGCAATTTGAGCATTCAAGTGAATGTGCTCAAGTCTATCAGCTAAAAATCTGCTACCAGTACCAGGAATTCAGAAGTTTTCAGGAGATCTTGTTAATATTTACTTACATTAGATGCCCGTGATCGTCATTTGAATGAACTATGAACACTAGAACGAGCACAGATTCTCGTCAACCACAAGCAGAATTTATTCCGTAATATTAAAAATATGAAACTTTGTGAGGATGTTTCTCGCTCGAACACGCATCAACGGCTTAATAACAGATACGACTACATCCTTTTTTAAATGCTGAGAAAATGCATTTATGCATATCGTCTAGGTCCGGGGGAGCCGATGGGTTACGTGGGACTTGCCGACCGGGAGTGGTCATCCACTAAAATCCCAGCGATTCTCCATCCACGGTGTTATTGGGGCGGGGGAGGCATGTTTGCCAGCACACGCGCGCATTCGCGATCTTAAATTAAATAATGGGTGTTAATTTTTACGACATTTTCCTTTAGGTATGTAGGTTGGTTTTAATGTATCTTATCATAACACATATTTCAAAATAAGGTAGAAAAGGTGGAATTTTATTAAAATAAACATTAGGTTTAATATACATATGGGCAATAGGTATGATTATAAACGATTGCTATTTAAAAAAAATATATCAGGGGACAAGTTCACACACTTTGACCTAGTCCTAAACGAAGCTCTAGGCCCAGTCACCAGTATTAATAATAATATATTATGCAACATTCGGCGCAAAAATATCCGACACGCTCTTATACCTCTAATAATAAAGACCTGTCAGATATTTTTGCGCGGTGACTGTACTAGACAATGATATAAATAAATAAATACTTAAATACATAGAAAACAACCAAGACTCAGACACAAATACTCGTGCTTATCACACAAATATTTGCCCTAACCGAGAATCGAACCCGGGACCACTAGCTTCGTAGACAGGGTCACTACCAACTAGGCCAACGCATTGTCATTTAAATTAAACTAGTTATACGAAACGAGGAAGGCGGGTTAACAAACACCAAAATGTAACAAGTCATCATTGCACTATCGCGATCGTTAATTTGTGACCCATTTCAAGAAAAATAGGCTTGAAGTCGTCAATATCATTAGATATGCCAAATCATTTGTAACTTATAGGAGACTCAACCTTATTGTTGTAGAATGTCGGAATGACTTTGGACCTACGGTGGGTCTCAAATTTAAGTTCGTGGCTGTACGTACAATATTAGGGCATTTCTTTAAAAGTTTGTACCTAGTTAAGGACAAAAATTAAGAAACGTTAACTTTTCCGCTGAGTTACGAAAATTTGTCGTACATTTATATACTACCACTCAGCGCCAATTAGCAGTATCTCTAATTCAATCAATGAAGTAGATTCAATCCTCACCCGTTAGTAATATGCTTGCACTTGCTACAGGAGTTTTTTCTGAGATACCACCATTTATCTTATCACAAGTATAACTAATTTTCGTAACTCAGCGGAAAAGTTAACGTTTCTTAATTTTAGCCTTTAACTAGGTACAAACTTTTAAAGAAACGCCCATTAGCGAAATTAATCAAAAAGTTACATACACGAGTTCTCAGTAGAGAACCGTGAGCTAACCGGCAATTCTAAGACGAAGCAAAGTTATTGTTTGCAGTGTCATGTTGCCATTGCAAATAACACACGAAAACTGCCAAAGTAACCAATTTTTCCATGGAACCGAGTATGTACATACGTCAATGTGTAATAAGTCCCCTAGAAGGATTAAACAACAATTTAAAACACCTCTTCTTTCCTTATATTTCGCCAAGTTTGGACGTTAGAAAAAACCTATAATACAAGTAAATTTCAGCATGTAATATATCTGAGCAAACAATATCCTCATAAATATCTGGACACGCTTATGCCATAACAATAGCCTCCTGACAACCAGATGTCAAAGAGGTTTAGTTATAATTTCAACACTATTCAAATATAATTAAGACGTCATATTGAATGATTTTTATGTACTTTGTAAAGTCGTCACGAGGATAGAGTTGTGCTCAGGTATTTTTGAGAACGTTGTATGCTCCGATATATTTGATGGCGACTGTACGAGTTGAACTCAAAGCGTTCCGTACCAATATTGTATGCTCCCATCCATACCCCTTTTAACTATTAATTAAATTAAACTGTTTATTATTTGTTTTTGTAGCGGCAATAGAGAAATACACTGTTTGTGAAAACTTTCTTAACTTGCATGTACCTATCTGATTTTAGTCCTACAAATAGACTTGCGTGTCGGTAATAGGGGAGCAAATACTAGCGCGTGTAATTCTCTATCAATTAGGCATTAAACTCCGTTATCACAAGTAGACAGTCAAGTAGGCAAGATCTCAATTTATGAGTGTAGCTCTTTGGAATATTCACATTTCTAGTTAAATAGAGTTTTATCAGGCGCTGATAAGAGTGATATCAATGTTTATATTAAAACTCGAGATGTAACATCAGTAGTTGTATAAACACCAGTTCACGTTCGTCTGTGTATCCATATGAAATGAGAAGAAAAAAAACTGTGTCGACTACCAGGAGGTCACAAGTGGCTGAGAGGTGACGCTTACATTTTGGATTGTCTTGGGGATTCATTGCAATGTAAGTAGATGACATAAGTGCTGAGTGAAACAAAGGCAATTAGTGTTGAGATTAATTAAAAAGAGCTAGTTGAAGTAATTGTAATAAATAGCTAAGTTCATGATGACGTTTGAGATGTTTCCTGTCGCCGCCGGTATTAATCTGATGGATGTGTAGTCGAGAGCGCAACGTAAAGCATGCACTTAGTTTGTTAATTGATGCTTGGTTAATCTCCTGTGCATTTTTAGTATCCTGGTAGTTGTTACGTTTTTTTTCAAGACACATACACCATCTCGCGAAGAAAACGCACTTATGATTTTTTGAAGTAGATTAAGGGTCATACACAGATTTAGGCTAGCGTCTTTCGTGTGCACATCCCCGAAGTTATCGTTAAACGGCGTCAGGTTTACTTTATTCCTATCAATTAAACACAACCCTTTAAGTATTGACCACAGGACATACAACTTGCTTTTTGCGTGTGTATGACCTTTAGACATACCTACTGTAACTATAAGATTTAATGTTACAATATAAAGAAAGTATGATTTATTAATAATATTTATACATAAATAACAAGTACTATTAACATAGAAGAATTAGATCTCAGTTCCATACACTATATTTAAATTACACAAAAAAAAGGTTTATTATTTTTACTTCTAACTAAATACATGTAAATAGATATCGGAAGTCTATTTTTAGTTTTAACCTATATTATACCTTATCTTAAAATATCGGATTGACTTGTAATTTTGCATAATTAAGCGAATTCGATGACAGTTACTACGTCACACAAATTGACCTAGCCCCATACTAAACTGGGCTTGTACTATGGGTACTAGACAACAATCGTGCTCATCACACAAATATTTGCCCATACCGGGACTCGAACCCGGGATCGCTAGCTTCGTAGGCAGGGTCACTACCAACTAGGCTAACGCGTTGCCATATGCATTACCTGCTACATGTAAACCCGGCCTCGGACTAGCAGCGAAGTAAAATACCGAGTGCGTTTAATGTTAGAAGTACAGTCGACGAAAAAGAGTGTTATTAAAAATGTTATCCTAAAAAAAAAAAGGTAAGTGTTTGATTTCTCTGAGTAGCGATTGATGTGTTCAAGTAATATATAAGGATTGGGCTAGCTATCCAGAGAGGTAATGCAGCCAGTGTCTTAGGGACCATGCCGCGAGCGGACCTGCTTGAGGGGGTGTTCTTTTTATAGTGGTGATTATTATTTATATCTTTAATATTTAAGTAGCTTAGTTTAATTTAAATTTAAATACGTTTAGTTTTAATTTTTAATTGTATTAATGTTGAATTCTGTACTTAGTTGGATGTAAATAAAGTCTCTTTTGAAGTAGTTTTTTTAAATAAATCAGTAGGGTGCTAGGAGGAAAGTAAAATTATCAGTCAAATAATGAGCGTGTTTATTGAATGTCTAGCTCATTATCATTCATTATGCACAAGAACAATAAGTCCTTTATCATTTATTTATCGACTCTACTTACAATAGGTACCTTTGCCAAAGGCATATAAACGGTTGCACTATTGTTATGTACACACACAACCCTTATTTTTTGTACATTTAACTTATTTGGTGGGACAAAAACCGTTTTAAATTAAATAAATAACGCCGGCAACTTCGTACGCGTCGATTTAGCTACCCCTATAGCTACTCCCCCTATTTCTTCCCGTTGGGGGTAGATTTTCGAAAAGTTCATTGTTAGTGCATCCCTAACTATTTAGGACTCCCTCCAAAATTAAAGTCGCTAGTTTGTCACGGAATAGTTTAATATGTATAATCTTTCGAATTGAACTTTGAACATGTTTTGGGCGATAATTATTCGAGTAGACTCGCCGCTTCAGATTTGCCTAAAAGTCTTAGATAGAAGAAATATATTATTTCTCATTAGAGCACATAATATATTTTTTGAAAATATTTTTCAGCAGGTATTTCATACATCTATACATAAAATCACGCCTTCGTGCCCAGAGTGGGGTAGGCAGAGGTACAGAATTACCAAAAACTCTAAAAACTAGTTGATAATAAACAGGTATTAAACAAGATAATATTCTTTGTTTGTTTATAAGCATCCTAAAGCCCCTAATTAGATATTTTCTCATCAGTGAAAGTCATTAGGGCTTCATGCTAATTTTAACCTCTTATTTTATCCCAAACTACAAAAAGTTCAGAGATCTATGACAAAGTGACAAACAAGCCCGCCCACGAGCGGAGCGCCCGGGAAAAGTTGTCACAACAATAATGGCGTTTATAAAACAAGCGCCGGCGACCGAAAGCCGCTTCAGTACAGCGCCGAGGTGCGCAAGAGCGAGGTCAAGAACACGCGGACTCTTTCCGAAACAGTCGTGCCGTACCCGCGCTCTGATATGGACTCTTTAATTAAAAAATAAAAACATTCAAACAAATAGAACACCTCGTTCCAAATTTAAACAGAACTCGAAATTTTAAAGCGATCGCCGCAGGCGTGTTCCAAATTTAAAACGGGCCGCGAGTTTTCCCGCGCTGCGTGAAACGTGTGAGTGAGTTTTCACGATAAAGAACTATTATTTTTAATTGTTTTCAAATACAAGTGGTTAAGGCAACGGCGAATACGTGGGGTGCTGTCGTGATAAACAGAGTAAGTTTTATACAGTTATTGTACACAATAAATTGAACATACAATTAGCAAAACTTTTAGAAAAACCTTTTGCTATTTTTTTTCTTAAATTATTATGAATACCAATAAATCAACATATTGTATCTATATGTTCAGTGAAAACCATATTAACACAATATCACATTCAAGTTCCAAAGAAACACAAATGACATTTCCAACAATTTTAATATTAGACGATGATTTATAAAGTGTCATATTTATTTTGGCTTCGAATGTCTCACTATTAATACCAAAATAACAATCGTAAGCCGAGTATTTCGGTCCCGGCTGCCAGCGCCGGTTTAATTTGGCGGGGATTCTCCACGCGTGTTTTACGCCTGCTAATATCCGCGCTATCAGCCCGCAAACGTCAACAACGGGTCGTTTACGAGCTAATAGAAAATAAGGAGCTGGTTTTCTTTTATAGATAGCTACTTATAGAATTATTGGCATGTAGTTCCCGGAGTAGGTACGTATAAATAGATAAAACTATCAAGTAGTTAATTAAATTAGCAAGCTGTGTAGAATAAGGTGTAAAAGATAGAACAAACTTATTTGCAAATTGCGAATTTACGTTTTTTGTAATGTATGTATTTATTTTGGTATCATAAGGTTTACCAAAAACTAATTTAGTCTGTTTTTCTTTGTTAATTGACCGTTGCCAAATATCTATTAATAAACCTTTTTCTAAACATATGACTATCTAAATGTCATTAGCTAGCCAGGTCGTTGATAAAATAAACACTGTCCCCATCTCTACTATCAATTCATTGATTTATTTATTTATTTATAAAACAAATTTGTACCTTAACAGCTAAAGCCAAAACAGCACAAACTTACAACTACTTATTCTAAATAACCTTACATCATTATATCGTGCTCTTGGGCATTTCTCCTTCTATTCTCTATTTGATATAATGATGGTGATGAAATGTCGAAGCGATAATCGATCACGCCAATTTTAAAAATCGAACGCTCGTAAGTTTCATTCGAAAATGCAAAAAACGGTTAAATATTTATTTTTGATTCAGGGGTTGGCTGTGACAGTTCTTTTGCACGCGAGTTTTTTTTCGTTCATCTGTCATTTCGCGACCTGTCAAAAATCGACCAGCTGATTTCTTCTGCCCTCAAACGAATAATTTGAAACCTCGGGCGTGAGATGTAAAACAAAGAAGAACAATAGTGATAAACAATCATCAGATTACCACGTGAGAACTATTTAAATTATTTATAAATATCCACGGGAATCAGAAGTGCGATGAATGGATTATTCAATACATAAGATTTAAATGATTACTTAGTTTTTATAAGACTTGTTATTAAACGCTTTAAAAATGTATTCGTGTTTTGTCGTAAATATAATAAAAATGTAACCAATAACAATAAATAAGTTCAAAAAATACCAAATTACATTTAAAAATGAGATCATTATTTCTGTAAAAAAAAATGTGCCTTAGACAAAAACTTTAACGGATTTATATGGATCAACCAAGCAAAATATTCAGATATACCGGGTGAAAAAAACGAACGCCACATGGATGGCGACTTCCTTAAATATTGGAAATAACAAGTTATACGCAAATATTTTTTTATTTTTTTTTGTAATCAAACAACACTCCGTTATTGGATTTTTGAAAAAAAAAAGCGCTTTCTCAACCGGAAATTGAACTGGACGAATATGACAAAACAATAAAGTCGTGTTTTATGATACAGACCGAAAGGGTCATTGATAGTAATTTATGTCTACAATACATACACCTTTAAATTAAATAAAGCCCGTAAAAAAACTATTCTTTATTATTTTGTCATATTCGACCAGTTTGATTCCCGGTTAAAGCAGGCAAATTTACAAAAATTCATAAATTCAGTAATAATTCTTTTCAAAAATAAAAGTAAGCCTCCTTTGCGTAGACTTTGCTATTTCCAATATTGAAGGTAGTTGCCGTCCTTGTGGAGTTCCTTTTATCCACCCTGTATAAACCAATTAGCTGTTGCCCGCGACTCCATCCGTGTAGAAGTCGTTTATCGCGGGTACAAAGTACCCTATGTCCTTCCTCGGGGTTTAAACTATCTCCATACCAAATTTCATCAAAACGTGTTCAGCTGTTTACCCGTGGAAGCTTAACAAACAGACAGAGTTACTTTTGAATTGAATATTATTATAGTATAACTAGATGTCCGCGCCCGGCGTCGCCTGCGTTTGTTGTCTTTTTCATACATATCTTATGAAAATATACTTTACGAACTATTCTCAGACCTACTGAATATAGACACAAAATTTCATAAGAATCGGTCAAGCCGTTTTGGAGGAGTTTTGTTACAAACACTGTGACACGAGAACTTTATATATAAGGAGATAGAAGAGAGATAGTATATGGATGGATTGACAGGCTCCAATGCGCTAGTTTTTTCAATATCTAATGTGTTGTTTTTATTCATTGATAACATATTTGATCTAAATATTTATCAATTAGGGTCGTTCACAATACAACGTCACAACAACGTCAGAGATAAAAAAACATATTTTTGTTATGCGTATCGAGCAATGCTTCCAATATGAAGTTCATGCACATTACAGTTCAAGCATCATTATTTATTTATGTGCGATAAGAAATCATTTAAACACTGTTTCGCCAAGTGACGAAGAAGTCTGGATACGTAGATATAATCGTAGCTATTCCCCGTGAACTAACGTAGTGTAAGTCGTTTATCGCTCTGCCCTCAGGAACTGTCTAATTTTCCGTATTAAAAAGTACCCTATGTCCTTTCTGGGGGTTCAAGCTGTCTTTATAGCAAATTTCATCGAAATTGTTTCAGCGGTTTGGCTGTGAAAGCGTAAAAAACAGACAATGTTACTTTCACAATTATAATATTACTAGCTTCTGCCCGCGACTTCGTCCGCGTATATTACGATTATCGTTATTCCCTCGGAAACATTTAAATTTTCCGGAATATAAGTAGATTATGTTTTAATCCAGGGTATAAGCTATCTCCATCCCAAATTTCATCCAAATCCGTCCAGCAGTTGCAGCGTGAAGGAGTAACAAACATCCATACATCCATACTTACAAACTTTCGTGTTTATAATATTACGAAGGATTAACCTCGTAAGGTCCAGTGTGCAATAGAACGTACATAATCAAGGCAACATAATTTGAACTGTGTTGCAATGTGAATAAGGTTTATTTTCCTATGTTCATAAACTGAAAATGTCATTATCGAACAAACGTAATTGAACTTTATTGCGTTGATGGTAGATTCAAAGTCCCACTCACAAAAAACTACCTGTTTTTAGTATGGTGGGCCTCACGAGGTTAAGGATCCAATAAAGTAAATGGGGTGTGTAATGTTTAGTATAAAAACAAATGGTCTAATTTTCATTTTACATAACACGAATTGCATAATTTCGATCTCTATAATAAACCAACGATATAATAATCATGATGCTGAAAACGAAATGCATAATTTCAAAAACTATAATGTTAATAAATTAAAGAATAAATATTTCTAACGGCTTTCATTACTGTTAATGTGGTCACAGTTCTAACCTAACCTAACCTAGTTAGAATGAATTACTAAAAATGCATAACAACATGGTTTATAATAGTTATAATAAATGAGTGTTATGTCATTCGATCGTATGCCTGATGAAATTATACAATTGGTTTTTATGCTAAACGTTCATTATGGGTGTCCATATGACTGTCTTTTCCGGAGACTTTCGAAGCCCTGCTTCTCGCACTCCTTTAACTCTAACAGAATAAAGAGAGACAGCTATTTATCGTTACTTATAATACCATTTTTTTTGTTACAGAGCATCTGAATTCAATTCACCCTTAATATTTTGGAAGGGTTAATGTTTAATAAATTATCTAGTGCGTGACATGTTCATATAATATTAGATAAAATAATTAACAATGGGAACAATTTTAGAATTTTATCGAGTTAAGAATTTTCATGTAGCTAATATCAGCTCTAGTAGCCATAAAAAAAAGAACAACGTAATCCACGCTTATTGCAAATAAATATTATTTCATTTCATATTTCATATCATTTGGTAAAATTTACCTATCATTTTACAAACTTTCATTTCGCAAAAAGGTACTTCCCGCCGCAGCGTTTCATTATCTTTTGTGGTTTTAAGTCTGAATTAACTAAGCCTATGTTATCCTCGTAAGGCCCAGTGCGCAATAGGATGTACATAATCAAGGCAATGTAATTGGAACTGTGTTGCCGTGGGAATAAGGTTTATTTTCCTATCTTCATGAACTGAAAATGGCATTATCAAACAAATGTAATTGAATTTTATTACCTTGATGGTAGATTCAAAGTCCCACTCACAAAAAACTCCCTCTTTGTAGTATGGTGGGCCTTACGAGGTTATGTAACCTATGATGGTAACATATAACGGGTTTTGGTTAGATCTGATTCCAACTGGGATCTTCTTCATCTGACGTCATAACGATGAATAGATTGACGTAGTTTAATGGTACAGTCGAGGAATTTGATTGTTTAAAAGTTTGACGTAGTACGTCAATTTGCCTGGTTAAACATTATCCACATGACATTAGTCGTGTCACGCCGGAAAATTTATAGCTATTTCGCGTATTATGTCAAACCGGTAAACAATCAAGTCCATTGGTTATATATAACATAACAACAAATAAATTGGACAAAACCGTTGTAGCTACAAGAGAGTTAAACAAAATAATAACATATCACAACACCAGGGAAACGTTACGGTAAATAGTTACAGTTTACAATTTAAACGAGAAGAAAATAATGCCGGTGCAGCATTATCTTTTTGTTATATTGTATAAGCAAATAAAACCACAGAGCAGATAACAGAAAGTGACAAGGGGTCGGCTAAGGGTGTATTCTGAACGATGGATTATACCTACTTATACAATAACTTTGAGCGAGAATATAAAATTAAGTTATTCTTCAGATGAAGCCTTTACATAAATGACGAAAATAAAAATACGAAGTTTAAGCGAAACTATTCCGACAGAGACGAAAAATATCATAAAACAATGGTAAATAAAAGAGCAAGGCATTAGTAGATATCGGACACTGAATAAATACGACGCTACAACAAAAACATTTCTAAACAAGTAAACCTGTAATTTGCGTAATAACCTTGGAAATAGATTTTAATTATTTTTGTTTATGAATGTGTACTTTGAGTTCTTTCAATTACAAGTCAAGATTCAATTTCATGATTTTCAATTTATAAATAAAAAATACATATCAGGAGACAATTTTACACAAATTGACCTAGTCCCTTGCACTAGGCAACGACATAAATACTTACATAGAGAAATAAATAGTTAAATACATAGAAAACATCCAAGACTCAGAAACAAATACTCGCCGCTCATCACGCATATGTTTGCCAATCCCGAGAATCGAACCCGGGACTGCTAGCTTTGTAGGCAGGGTCCCTACCAACTAGGCTAACGCGTCGTCCCTTTCGGAGCAGTGGTCCAACTGCTTCGTCCAACTGACCAATAATTATTTGAATATCAAACGAACAGGCTCGAAGGAGTCCCGCTGTTGCGGAGCTCCTATTTCAAAGTGTTTTGGACCTCCGCGCCAGCTGAAGGACTAACATAACCTAAACCTACCTCATATTTATGATACTAATTTTGGTCAGTTGAACAGAGCAGTTGGACCACTGCCGCGAGCCCCGACACTCGCGTCGTGAAGGCATAATGTTTGTCCAAACTATTTTTCCATTGCAACGTTCATTTTAGAAACTACGATCTCTTTGATAAGCTTGTCTTGTTTATCTATAGCATTGAAGATGAAGCGGGCCGCGAAAGTATAATCAATAATATAATCGATAACGAATTTTCTTTTTACGTATTTCCTTATGATTATGATACTGATATATAGATACATAAATATAAAAGAAGAAACTGATTGGTTGATCGATTAACGCAGTCGAATCCGCTGGACTTAGGGACTTGACATTTGTAGGGAATATCCCTTGGATATGCTAGGGGTGCACTTAAAAGACATTTTTAGAAATTCATCCCTTAATGGGGTGGCTAAATAGGGGAAGTAACGGGTTATTAATTTTACGAAGACCGAGCGTCCTCTAGTTTAGCTACACATTATTTTTAAGTAAAGTATGTGTACACAAGAGCGTTACAGAGACGAGTGGCTACGATGGAATTACTAGGAAGCCAGAGCCTGATAGGATCTTTACTGTCTGTTGCCCATTTCACAACTAGAGCACACTTGTAGATATTATCACCACATCATAAACACGGCATTACTGATGTATCTCTAATCATAATAATGGTTAAACTATTGACAAAGTGCAGACAAAATTCTGAGTTTACTGACATAATTTTGGTGCAGCGGCAAATTTTCCGACATACTATTTTTCCGAATAAAGACAATAGTTAAAACAGAAAAGGAAGAGTGGATTTAGTAGAACAGCTTGTCAGTGAAAGAGAGGAACATCCTTTTTAACACGTATTTTAATCTTCATAGGTTTGATAGGTGTCAACTCATTAAAAAATATGTATTTGAGAGGTTATATTTTGTACTGGTTAGAACGGCGCGACTATAGACTAAGATTTTCATTGATTAGAAATGTTGCATCCATCGTGCTGATGATGGAGAATGGAAAATATAAATAATATAATATTATATAAAATATCATTTTTTTAATGCTAGTGTTTGTTTGTTATAGGAGCGCGCGAGTGGCGCGCGGCGGGGTGGTAGCGGGCGGCGCGGGGCGCGCGCGCAACATGCTCGCCACCATCAAGGGCTTCTGGAAGGTGTGCCGCTATGGGGACCTCTACATGGTAAGCCAACACTACCTCCGGGAAGCCATGTTATCCTAGTACAATTTGGTTTTATCAACGTGCCCAATTGGGTATTTTCATAGTAAAATTTAATACAATTTAGAAGGAAAAGCTTTCTCTTTCCTCCCCCATCTCTTTTCGTTTCATGCAGGTTATCTTTTTCTCTATCATTATATCTTTTTTGCACTCATAGGCCATCCTAGGTCAGTCATCTAAAGTTCCTAATTGTAAAAATAATTATAACGTCAACATAATAGCATAGTTACTGCACAAGATGCAATCTCTTACATAATGAGACAGTGGTGAGGAAAACTTGAATTGATAAAATATCTAGAGACATAGATAAGCACGGACAACTCAAAAGGCATCGAGATGATTAAATACGTAATTATGCATTTCATAATGCAGCTTATCTACTTTTTGTCTCTCCTATTAAGATCGAGTATGCGCGTTTGGAGTTGGATTACAATAAACTATATGAAATCAATTATGGATATGTTTATTGCTCTGTAGACAAATATGGATAAAACATCCGACACTTTCTGACAAATGTGTAAGTGCAAGAGTGACGGATTCCTTGTCCATATTTATGTACAGCGACACACGCGGCCATAATAAACCCAATGTATATTGTAAATCGTCTCACTGGATTGTCAAATACAGTCTTAGCCTTGTTTGTCATATTGCCAATATATAAAGGTAGATTCACTAAAGCTGGCACGAATGGAATGAACTAAAGTAATGTCACCTGTCACTGTGTGAGCGCCGTCCTTTGAACCGATGTTCGAATTTCAAACCGAAAACCTGTTATTATTTTACACACTTGTATACTTTCGTTCACTCATTCAATCCATTCGTGCCAGCTCTTGTGAATCGACCTACAACTTTAGTTTTCGTTACTTTATGTGCATCTGTGACCGATTCTTCTTATCATGTTTATATATCTTAGACTGAGATAAACAAGTATTTACTATGACTGCACTCAGTATCAAGGTGCTTATTAAATACAATGATTCCATTCCCATTCCTAAGGTTATAACAACGCAACCTTACAACCTAACAAGCCTCGTTAAAACCTGCAGAAACAAAGTTACATAAGAGATAAAGTCATAATAGTAATCGAGACGTAACGTACCTAGGGAGAAAAAAACAATACTAACATGTGCATCTAGAATAATATCGATATATACATATAATTAATGGAGTTTAAACGGTGATTGCTATCTGAGATATGATTACGGGTTAGTGGTAGATGACTAGGACGCATAAATTACCGGCTCGTAAAATTACCACATTACCATTTTCATTGCATGCGTGCACTGTCGACAGAACCCCGCACGGCGGGGCCCCTATTCTTGGGAAATTTACCCATCACGCATTTGAAGTTACCTAACGAACCTAACCCACCTAGTAACGCAAGCGAAGAGGTCATTTTAAGATACGATAATTTTGCTACCGAGACATTCTACTAATACTACTGAATCATGATACGATGAACATAAATAGGAATGCACAGTAAAGGGACACTGAAAGACGGACCTTTTCATGTCTTATTCACATTGTGACAAGAGCGAAAAAGGTACGTTTTTCAGTTTCCCTCACTGTACAAAATACTAACTTATCTCTTCCCTCCACCATTCCACCTTCTTTACCTATGAGAAATCGAAAAAAAAAAAATGGACTTGCTACAGTCACCATCAAGTAAATGTGTAAATTAAGCTTCAGAACTTATGTTTCACCCTAGTTTAACCGTTCTAAAGCATAATTTGGACAAACTACATTTGCCTTGAACTATGTATAGCAACCAAGTTGCGCCACATAATAACGGTCAAGTTGAATGCCGGGCGCCGCGTGCGCATCCGAGTACTGATCTATCACACGGGTAATTGCGTGCCGACCAAGTTTATGGTCGTGATATGTTAACGCACGTGCGATTTGATAGGTATGTTTATCAACTACCATTTATGTGAGAATGGAAAACAATGCTCGAATAGAGAAGCAAGTTATGTTAGGTGTCAACTGTCAACTCGTAATACGAGTATTGATGAGGGGAGCGCCAAAGTTCAACTAAAATTGCAACTCCTATTATCGGAACTCCGAAAATGAATTTTTTATACCGCTGGAACCGTAAACTTTTCAGAAGTTCTGAAATATTCAATGTGTAGATAAGACTAGGTTAGGTTAGGTTTGATTTATAAAAATCCTGAAAATGTAACAGTTGCTGAAATAAATACGTTAGGAGTTGCGATAATTAGGACTTATGAGTCGTTATGAGTAAAAATAATTAGGTGAGCCAATATGGACCCATTGATGAGGGAGCAGATTCATCAGATTCATGTTACAACAAGAGCACCTTTACATAGCACTACACGTCAAACTTATAACACCGCTCTTTTTGCGTCGGGGGTTAATAAAACAGTCGCTTTCCGCGTCTGTCTGTTTGTTTGTCTGTATTATCCGCTAATTCCTCCTAAACCACGCAACGGATTTTGATGCGGTTTTCACCATCAATTAGATGGTATTTCACGGAAAGTCGCTATGTATAATAAATTTTGCTTTATGTACGGGTGTTAGAGAAAACTCATATAAACAGAAGCGAAGCGAGGGCGGGTCACTTGTTTTATATAAAAGAACACTGGCTTTTCATAGTTACTGTTGCTCTTGTTTGATGTTTCCGACGGTAAATTTGTCATTCGCGTTTCTTAGAAATATGGGGAAAGTCGAAAACTATTAAAAACAGCTTGAAATTGGAAGAATACATACTATAAAAATGGAAAATTAAACTATGTAAAGATTGTAACCCCCTTACTATAATAAACGTTGTGTAACGGTGGTATAGCTATACAATGTTTTGTCCTTATCTGTCAAATTCAAATGTCACAATGACAGATAAGGACAAAACATTGTATAGCTATACCACCGTTACTCAACGTTTATTAGTAAGGTGGTAGGAGAATAAAAGCATGAATACTGATTTGACAGAGATGTGTAAAGGAGGAAAAAACCGTATTTGTTCGTTTGTATACTAACGATGCCACAGATAGACAGACATACAGACACGGAGACAGAGATAGGCGTCAAACATATAACATAAAAAATCAGAGACTTGAAAAATATAAACAATATATACTTAAAAGCCTCACATCAAGCCCTTTCATTTGATAAGGTCACACAGCACTACTGGTTTTTTTTAATTTTCTAATTTATCCTTCAACCGTGATGTTTCAAAATGAATTTATATACGTTATACGTCCGTGTTTTGGTTTCATACATACTTTAAGTGTACCAAAACTACCAAACATCGTGACCGACGCCGAGCCAGGCGGAAAGTTTTTTTTTCATTTGGAGGCGGATCCTTTAAAAAAGACAAATCTGATGAGTGAAATAGTTTGCAGGTACTAGGAGAGTAGAAGTCGGTTACAGATGCTACCGTAAATTATGCAGGAAGCAACTGCATCAACAGACTCTTTCAATTACGTCATCAAACACAAATTACAGTTATAGCAACAACAACGTTCAGTTTCTCATCTCATAAGCAATTAGTATTGCGTACGCCGTGTAATTTATTTACGAAGTTACAACGTAAATTTAAAACAGATGCTCTATTAATTCCAAATGTTATGCATTCGTCTTTTAACACAGATGCATTCTTTAATTGATAACACCACCTGAGTTGACCTGAGCTAATTGTAAATTTTGTTTACAAAACATTGTGTAACGAGTGATTAAGACTAATAGAGTCATCGTTCGAGAAGTACCCATGCGTTGTGGGTCGAGATGTCGCAAATATTTACAAAATAACTCATTCAGACTATTTTGAAAATTTGGAAGTTACGTAAGCTCCATCACTTTCTTTCTATTTAGTCTTGAACGAGTGAGAGTGACAAGGAGTCGACACCCGAAGTTTCAAAGCAATACAGGTCTTACTCGTACCCATATGCAATACCTAGATACCCAGTTATTTCACCGTTAAGTGGTGCGGAAGCGGACATGCTCCGACAACACTGGCCCTTTAATATCGATATTTCCGGTAAACGTTCACAATTATTCTTATTCTTACTAATATTATTAAATGCAATGTGTTTGATTGATTATCGATGCGAAAATGGATATAGAAAAGGATACGACTACTATTTATCCCGGAGACTAGGACGAAGAGAATATCGATAAACGTAAATGACTCCCACGCAGATTCGCGGGCATAGTCCGCTGACGTTTGCAAATATTATACTCAGCGTGTAAACGTCGAGCATTGTGTTAATGACGATTTCCGCTTCGAAAATAAAAAATAATAATTCTAACGCATCAATGATTTACATATCTACATATGTAAATCATGTACTGGTTTGTGTCACATAAATTATGTAAAAACACATGATTCATAAATAAATATCAGGAGTCCCAAATAAGCTCTAGGCTTGTACTATGGGCACTAGACAACGATATTAATACTTACATAGAGAAATATATACTTAAATACATAGAAAACATCCATGACTCAGAAACAAATATTCGCGCTCATCATGGGCTGGGATTTGAACCCAGGACCGCTAGCTTCGTAGGCAGGGTCACTACCAACTAGGCAAACGCGTCGTCGAATATCATACGGGTTCCCGCTAATTTTTTTTGCCGAATGTATAGTTAGGCCGATTTTTTTCCGCATATTTTTTCTTCATCATAAACGGGAAATAATTTTTAAAACTTTTCAAAAAGTCAAAGGTATCAGTAGAATAATAATTATGCGAAAATATTATTATGCAAAATCATACCTACATTCGGACAATCGTGATTATGCGTAAGCAAGGGGAACCGATTCATACGAATCACACAAGAAAATAATTACCTAATTAGTTGACCAATTAAGAGTTTCTTTTATCACAACGCTACTTCCTCTATTGTTTTACCTCAAACTTGGACTTATACCGTTCTCGTTGCCAATCAATTACCACGGTAACTAGTTCTGTATAGTGTCACCGGAACTAACTTCCGGTAGCGATCTACGTTTCACGACTGGCTGACTTTGTTCAGTATATTTCTTCTAGAGCAAAAGTGCCCCATGTCCACATAAATACTTACTCAACCTAAGAACAAAGGTAGCTAGCCACATGAGCCACAATCGCATGTTACGTTAATAGGACTTGAATCGCTTTGAGATATTGACTAATAGGCTTGATATAAATCTAGAACTCATTGCCGTCAGTAGTTCCAAGAAGTGTACACATGAATGAGCCACACGATCGGCCGCGATCACGCCCCGATCTAAATATAGTTTATCCGGCAAGTTCGGTGTTTACATGAGGACAGCCTTGCGTTGAGAATAAACGTAAACAATAACAAGTTCATTATTATTTGCGATTTTGGTTAATAATGTAGAATTTGGTTGTGAAAATAGGTGCGGTACCTTGCTCAGGGTTCGTCCGGATAGCTACCAAATATCTTACCGCTTGCTGTAGACCTGGTATTAAATTGTAGGTACTGTTCAGTGTTTTGTTTTTATAGTGTTTATTGTATTTTATTGTACTGTATCTTACCCGGTAATCTTGCCACCAAGCAGCAGTTGTGTTCCGGTTTAGATAGTTAAAACGGTCGTGAAATAAAAAAACTAGCATTTAAGTAGTGAACAGATGCCAACGCGTTTGTAATGTTAAGATATAAACTGTCCATAAGCCTTGTTGCCCAGTTGTAAAAACGTTAATTTTATTTCTCTACTCTCTCTCTGGGGTTGGTCCCTCATATCTGAGGATCGTGGTCAGCATCAGGCATCTGTAGCGGATGATCTGCCTCCACCGGTTTCGGTCCAGCGCGTCTATTACAACCGTGTAGAATTTGGAGGATGACAATTCTATCTTCGATCGGTCCATCTTGTTGGTGAACGACTGCGCGATCTTTTGCCTTCGGGTTTCCCAACCACAATCAGCCTATGCGCATTGAGTGGCCGAAATAAGGAAGAATGCGTTGTTGGCATATGGTGGACAACCGAGTTTTTATTCGGAGCTGGTTCAGGATCGATGCATTGGTGCATTTCGCAGTTCAAGGTATTCTTAGCGTTCATCTCCAGCACCACATCCCGAATGCATCAATCCTTTGTTTTTCCCGAGCCAGGATTGTCCGCGTTTCTACTCCATACAAGAAGATGGGGTTTTTTTTTTTAATGTCACCTTAAAAAGTTACATCACTTTCTAGGCGAATTAAAAAGTGACAGAAGATGTTTTATGTGAATGAAATTGGTTATCACTTGTCTCACGTGTGATGCCACAAAAAACAGCTACTCATATCATATGTTACTCTTTTCTCTATATCGTATAAGCGACGGCTAAGTACAGGTGAAGGCAATGGTGAACGGCACGGTCAAGGCTTCATCGCTGCGGGCGACATATCCTTCCGATTCATGTATGCCTAGTACCGTTTTACGGAACTCTAAAGCGTATAAAAGGTGGTCAAGTTGCAATTTAATGGTTTTTTTCCTTATGCTAAACTAGTTTGAGTCGAATTATAAGTATCGAAAATGATCCAAAGATTTCTAGAAAGAAACCACTTAAGTCCGGTGCGGAATGTCATGATAACTAGTTCGGAAGAAAAAAACATATGGCATTTACGTTCTAGATTAAAATCAGTGTGTCAAATATCAACTTGCCAGGTAAGTAAGATACAAATGTTTTTCAACTATCTGCTTAATTTGATCATGTTACACTTATTATTTATTAATCGCGTCAAATAAATGATTCTTGTCTAACCTGCTAAAGAATATAAACTCGACTGATTGAAATATACTTCCGAATGTTAGCTAATCGTCTATACAAGTCGTAGAATGCAAGACTGCATTATTAATTTATTACAAAACTGCATGCAAAAAGCAGCAATATAAAAACCCGGTAGTTACATCTCTTTGCCTTTACCTTTTAGGTTTACTAACTAGAGCTTAGTTCGACACAGATACTAGAGCAACAGAAATTACCAAGTAGTTGCGAGAAGCACCATCTTTTATTGAAAAATGGTCGTGGATGAACTTTGGCGTAAATGTAGACCATGTTAAGAAACCAATAACATACATTTTGCCCTTCAATGACTTCATTGTATACCCAAAATACCACATAACTGTTTGTAAATTTTAATATTTGCATCGGCGATTGAATCACAGTTCTCTAAAGCAACAGTTCCCGCCTGTTGTTTTATCGGTTCGCTTTACTCGCGTCAAATCGATTATTTTATGATTAGTTAGATGTTATTTGCCCGGTATGTTATTTTATTGATTTTTATTCAAATATGTTAATATATTTCCAAACCCGCCGAATGGGTGTAAATATTGCAAGTACAGTCAAAAGCACTAAAATCTATCTATACGGCCATCGCGCCAAACATATGTAAACATAGACCTTATTATCAGTAACATAGGGGCGTGTGGATATTTTTGTAGCCTTGGGAATTAATATATATTTATAACTTTGACTGCAGGTACACCGTACAATGCAAGGGCAAACATATTTTTTTAAGTTTAATGGGCCTTATTCTGCATTGTTATCGTATTACAGTAATGGCGGCGAAGTTGAAAACAATGCGATAACATTACGTTGAGAATACTATAACATATCATAATCATAAGCAATAAGCTTTACCAAGTAGACTAGAGCTTCAGGCATAAAAGGTGGTTGTACTTTAGTCATTTATATACTAAACTAGCGACCCGCCCTCGCTTCGCTTCGGTTTATGTGAGTTTACGCAAAAAAGTCATCGCAAGGTTTGTATCAATGCATGTAGGTAGTATTTATAAAAAGGCACTGAAACATGGTGTAATATGTGTTTATATATGCATTTACACTATCTCTGATTTCAGTCGAGAGCCTGAATTTCAATTGTCGTTGTAAATTTTCCACGGGCCGCTAATCGCCCACGTGGCCGGCTTCCGGCCATCTCGGTAAACAGCGGTTAGCGCATTACCAAGACGTTCCGCTGGCTGCCTCGGTTTATACACCATTACTCAGCCTTTTATGTTGCCCTGGTACTTAGACTTGTCAATTTTCAGAACTTACCTAGCGATTGCCTGCGACTTAAGGGCGCTGCATACGTAACGTGATTTTACACGGACGGGACGGGGACGGGACGAGACGACAATATCTTTTCATAGAAAATGTATCGGGATGTGCATACGTAACGATTGCACATACGGGACGGGAAAAACAAAAATGTATGCAACCACGTCCAGACCGTCCAGCGCCATAGTTCGCGTAGAACTCGTGCAATATTACAGCCATGTTTTTTTAATGACATGTGGCAATATCTATGTAAAGGGACCTTATTGTCGATGGCGCTTACGCCGCACTGCGTCACGCGACGTTGTGTTTTTTTGTGATTGTGATTTATATCGGAGCATCTTTAATAATGGCGGAAGCGCAATCGACAATAAGGTTTTCATAGATAATGCCACTTATTAAGTACCTGTCTTATGTTCTATCTCAGGATACACTACCGTGTGATAAATTTATTCCAAACCCATTCATGCGTGAAAGACAAAGGTCTAAACATCCTCATAAATGTATACATTTATAATATTAAGTAAGAAGTAGGTACAATATAAAATATAATGTAGGTTTGATATATCATAATATTTAGAAAGCAGTTTTTAAAGAAACTAACCGCGCTTTAGATTAAAAAAACATGTAGCTATCTCCGGGGCATAAACGATATGTGAAATGTGATGTTGAATACTGAAGACGGATAAGTTATTGTTTTGGCGCTCTTATTATTTTCATTTAACATATTAGTGTCAGCTATTAATGTTATTATTATAACGAACAATAGAAAAGTCATTTTAAAATATCAATAAACATTTTCGCATATTATTTTCTGAACGTGCCGTCACGGATCGCGTAGCGTATCCGTATTAAAGTACACCTTTGTATCCCGCGAAATTGAACTAGGTACCTTTTAGATTCGATCATTGATTTATAACGCAAACGGTTCGCAAGATGCGTGCGCGCCGCCGCATTGCCAACACGTGCGCGCGCTGCTACTATTACCTTATACAGTGACGCCATATCGGGTCCGTATTGTATGGTTATTTGAATGCCTGGCACTGGGCTGAAGCATTGTTTGTAGCAATTAGTTGCATGCTAGCGTTGCTAAGTTGTTTTTTAATAAGTTTGGGAAGAAACGTGTAAGGTCTAATCCCTACTTCGATATTATATACGGTATGAGCAAGCAAGAGAGTGAAAACGATTGTTTAAGAAATTACACAGTTTCTGCGGGAATAGCGAAAAACGATTTCGAAGTGGACCAAGTCGCGGGCACAAGCTAGTATCAAAAACTAGCTGTCTAGTTCGACAGAAAATAGGGTCGAAAACGATGAATCGAATTAATTTATCATGACGTTCTGTAGTTACTACCTTTTCAATTAAATATTCTACAATCTGTGGCATTCATATTAATAAATGTTAATTGTTTTATTATTATCACGTCACTTTCATTCATCAGCTTAGTCCAATACTTTGCCAAATTCACTGTGTTCAACACACGTGTGATGTGGGCGTGCTCTGTGCGTTCCAGTGAAGGTGAACTTTGGATAAAAATAAACAGGATAATTAGAGAACCTTGAGAGTTCACTCCCCTAATTCATTCATTCGGGATTGACGTCTTGCAAAGTATTTGCGGAACTCAAACATGTTTATAACACAATAATACTGTCGGCAATATCGACTAGAGTCCCAACGTAGGATGGTTACTTACGAAGCACTAAATTTAAAACTAAATTCGATATTTAATCGGTAGAAAGAGATGAAGATAACATTGTACTTCGATTTTCAAAGTAGGGCCCCTCTACGGTCATGTGTGCTACGCTACGCAGATGCTACGCCACGGTTCTGCTACGAATACTCTCCACATTGTTTTAGCGAGTCTGTTTTTTAGACCGCAGACTCTATTTTGAAATAGTTATTTTTATTCGCATATAATTTGAGTAATAAATATTAGATTAGGTCTTTGATATATTTTTGTTACTGTCGACAATTTTCTGATTTGCCCAAAGGTCAGCTGGAAGAGAATGCCATTAGGCATTAAGTCCACCTTTTGTACTCAAATTTGTATTTTTGTGCAATAAAGATTAAATAAATAAATAAGCGTCCAAGCGTTGAAACATCACGTTATTGTAAAAAAGATAGGTATTATATTACGTGTAAATGCTTTTTAAATGTGTTTACTTCGTCAAATTGTGGTGACATGTCGGAGCCAGCTACTAGCACGCAAACGCGACTAAATGTAAAATAGTTGATAGGATAATTTACCGGTAATTCGCGGATGTACCGCAATTTATAACTCGTTAACGGCAAATTAGTCCGCTGTCAATGCGACGTTGTACACCAATTGTATTGTCATCAGTTTGTCTGAAAACGTTGGAATTTGCAGGTTCTTGACCTTTCAAAGTCATTTGTAATTTCGCATAGGAATAGGACTTATGTCCTAGATCGGTGGTGTAGGGGTTACATCGTAGGGGAAACGTGTCAAAGGTCTTTAGCGTTTGAATTTCGTTCGGGACTGACATTGTGTAAGGAAAGTTTGTTCCCACTCGTGGAAATGATATACATATCTAATTATGTATATAAAACAAGAGAAGATTTATCTATATGTGTCAATGACCATCTTTTTCATTAACTATTACTATTTATTATATAGTTGACGGGAGATTTTTAACCAGGCGATCATGAATCCGCAGGTACTGGCGGCGCTTGCAGCGCAGTCCATCAACATC
Organism: Acleris literana; assembly: GCA_946894065.1. NCBI lineage: Eukaryota > Metazoa > Arthropoda > Insecta > Lepidoptera > Tortricidae > Acleris > Acleris literana. Next base: position 15,828,330 of record OX335686.1, on the reverse strand, counting down.
TCCGTCGGTTTCTGCCAGGGCTTCTCAGCGGTGCTGCTTCCCCAGTACACGCACGAATATCCAAACATCACGTTCGACGAGAGTTCGTGGATTGGTAAGTTAATAAAATTGAAAATATTTAAAAACCTCGATTTTGCCAACCGGCCCTATATAATCTCAAAATTAGTAATTTCTCTGGCTAACATTTCCTCACAAGAGATAACAGTACGAATACTGCTGCTCATTGCCTGTTTGCCGTTAAAAATAACCCAAAAACTGTACACGATTTTAACCGCGAGGAGAATTAGATGTTAATACCGAATGAAACTCAACAACTGAGTTATTTTAGACCCTTGGATCGTGCCAAATTTTCATTGATCTTACAGTAAAACATATGGCCAGCCCCTGTAGTATATGTATGTTTCATCGCGTGACGGCGTGAAGCTATTCGTGTCTCGCATCTGTTTTGTACAATATCAGATTCCACCGCGTATGTTTCAGTTCTATATCAATAACGAACACAGTTTATTTGATGACCGTGATATTTGCATGGAAAATTCAGTAGACTTTGATATCATGTTACTTGTATCACATTTATGATAACACACGCCTACGTATTTTTGCCTAGGAATTTTGGTATGTATGGGTTAGTAGGGTGATGTTTAAATTCTCATCGTTTTTAGTTTCCGTACCTAAAGGGTGCCACATAACAAGACCCTCGTGCTAAGCCTCCGCTGTCCGTCCGTCCGTCTGTCTGTCAGCTGGCTGTCTCTTATGAACTTTAATAGGTAGACAGTTGAAATTTTCACAGTGTGTGTTCTTTAGTCGCTATTACAAAAATCAATAAAATAATTAAATGGAGCTCCCTTACAAGAATAGTACGGAACCCTTCGTGTGCAAGTCCGACTCGCATTTGGCCGGCTTTTTTGCATCAGCTCCAATAAGACTTTTTTTCCGATTAGGAAAGGTTTGGGAGGGCTCATTCTCGTATTTATTGTCTAAAATACGCCAAAGCACCAACATTTTATATACAAATAACCATTAGTTGCATGGATTCAAAATATTTCGCTTTCTTCACAACACAACATTGCGAAATCCGTTGTTGAAAAGTCAACATTTGCCCGGTCGGCGTGCGCAGGCAGATAGCGCTGTTGAGATGCCAAACACATTATTTGCTGTGCACTTCTGCGCTCCCGATAACGGGAGAGAGGTCGCACTAAGCGCTAAACCTCATAACCGGTCACGTAGGGGTTTTAACATTATTTATAACATTATGATATGTTTACAAACAAAGATAATAACATTAACAAAAAGCAAGCTTTCAAAACCCGACTGTTGCTAACCAACTTTAAATCGTTATAAATCCTAAATGATCATTCAAAATGAAAAATGATGAAAGAAACCTAAAGATGATTTTTAAATCCCTATTCAATGATACCCCACTTGTCATACTTGGTCGACTTTTTTTCTTTTAATTTGCACAATATAGCATAATTGCGTCTGGTTGCCGCCATATTGAATTTTGATTACTGTCACATCTTCAGTGACACTCACCAGATTAAGACAAATCGATTGACATAAGAATCATCAAAATCGGACTACCGGTTTAGTTTTTATAGTGACACAAAGGAACAAAAAGACATATATAGGCTGTGAAGCACATTACCCTCCTCCTTCGGCAGTCGGGTAAAAACTAGGTACTCGTGTAGTAAAACATACATGTGGGTTCATGACCAACAAAACTGCAAAAGCATATGATTTTATTTTAAAAAGTAGCCTCAGGGTTGCTTTATTTATTCAAAATCTTTCATTCTAATCCATACAGCCGTTTTAGCGTGAAGGAGTAACCAATATAGTAACTCACACCCACTCACACTTATAAACTTTTGCAATATGTGGCATTATCTATCTATCTGACGACCTGCTAGCCTAGTTGGTAGTGACCCTGCCTACGAAGCTAGCGGTCCTGGATTCAAATCCCGGTAAGGGCAGATATTTGTGTGATGAGCACGAGTATTTGTTCCCGAGTCGTGGATGTTTTCTATGTATTTAAGTATATATTTCTCTATATAAGTATTTATATCGTTGTCTAGTACCCATAGTACAAGCCTAGAGCTTAGTTTGGGACTAGGTCAATTTGTGTGAGATCGTCCCTTGATATTTATTTATTTATTTATTATCTATCTAAAGGGACCTTATTGTCGATGGCGCTTACGCCGCACCGCGTCACGCGACGTTGTATTTATGTCGGAGCATCTTTAATAATGGCGGAAGCGCCATCGACAATAAGGTCCCTTTTAATAGATAACGTCACATATAATCATTATTTCCTCACGTAATCTCTAACGCAATCTAGTATTTTTTTTTGCTCGATTTGAAACGAATCGTGATCATCTTTGCAAATAAATCTGCTTTAATTATAGCTCCCCTTGAGTGGAGCAAACTGAAATCACGCCGAAGTGTTTTAGGGTTCCGTACAAAAAAAAAAAAAAAAACGGAACCCTTACAGGATCACTCGTGCGTCTGTCTGTCCGTCCGTCTGTCACAGCCAATTTGCTCCAAATCTACTGGACCAAATCAGGTGAAATTTGGTAGAATGGTTAATCCTATGACCCAAACACAGATGTGCAAAGTAAATATACTCGTATTTGCAAACCTTACTGTGTCATATATCAAATGAAAGGGCTCGTTATGGGGATCTCAAATATATTTTTGTTATTATTGTAAAATAAATAGTTTTGATTTTTTAATAAAAGAAGACGAAAATCGACCATTCCCCCCCAGATCGCCGAAACTACAGAGCCTAAAATTAAAAAAAAATACAATGTAAATTCTATCAATTGAAAATAAAGTGGTAAACTCAATATAATACGTTCACTTAAGGAAAATAGTTCAATAAAACACCACTAGATAGCGCTAGGAGTAGTTAACTCGCGTCTTACTGTGAGGATAAAAACATTTGGCATTGTAACCCTCTCCAGGCGAGTTCAACTCGCACTTGGCCGGTTTTTTTATTTAAAGAAAATGGCTTCTCAGATACCGATAATACTTTTATAATTATCATCATCCTACTTCTTGGTTTCGTTGTCGGTAGAGTTATTGACACTTTTCTCTATTTTTCGACTTCTCACGTGGTGTTTAGGTTGTGTTTTGAAATGTTAAATCTGTAGTCCCAGACACCAAAAGCTCAGCTCTGTTCTTTACACTGCCTGAACTTGTCAGGTTTTAACATAATACTCTCTCTGATAGGACTCGGTATTGAGCAACCTTATTTGGTCAAAAGAATTTCTCCTGATCAATAATCGTTCTATTTCCTTCAGCGAGTTTGGGCGTGATCTCCAACCCCATCGGCGCGCTATTGGGGGGCATGATGGTGGACGCGGTGGGGCGGCGCTTGCTGCTGCAGTCCATCGTGCTGCCGAACCTCATCGGCTGGCTCGTCATCGCTTTCTCCGAGACTTACATCTTCCTGTGTGTCGGGAGGTTCATCACGGGCTTTACTATTGGTAAGTTCACTAGGTTATTCTTCTTGAAAATCCAATTAAGCGTTGAAAACCCTTGTATGAGGCGTATTTAAATATCTCTACTCGTACCTATCATACATTGAGTAGGTAGGTATGTCTACCAATGTTTGCCTTGAGATATTCTTTTGTGACTAGGTAAACTAGTTAAAAGATTATTGAATTAACATTTTGTAATGTTTAGTACAGTTTTTTAATAGTTTACTCAATTGAGCACGCTGTCATTTTACTGAATATCTTTAGTAAAGATTTACTACTCGTATGTCCACTCACCACTGTCTTAATGTTAAAATACTATTGTTCACATCACATTTAATTTTATCCATGTCACCATCATGTTAGGCTAGAAACGAATGCTTGAAATTGATTACGTTTTTCTTATTTTCAGGAATGTCAACAGTTTCTTATATCTACGTGGCGGAAATAACGACTCCGGAAAAACGGGGCGTCCTAAGCGCTCTGGGTCCCGGTCTGGTGTCCACCGGGATCTTCGTGGTCTACGCCCTGGGCGCGTTCATACACTGGCGAAAGGTCGCAGCCATCTGCGCCGGGGTCTCTCTCCTGACCCCATTCCTCATGTACTTCGTCCCAGAGTCCCCTCTCTGGCTAGCTTCCAAAGGCCAGATGAAAGAAGCCTACAATTCCATGTTTTGGCTGCGGCAGAACAACAGCACGGCGCAGCAGGAGCTGATGGAGTTCACCAAAGACAGAAACACAGGGGAAAGCATGACCTTCAGGCAGAAACTCGGTCTGTTCAAGCGACGCAGCGTACTAAAACCGTTCGCGTTGCTGATTGTCTTCTTCATGTTCCAAGAGATGTCCGGGATCTACGTTATCTTGTATTACGCGGTGGATTTCTTTCACTCGGTGAATACTAGTGTCGACGCGTTCACAGCCTCCATTATTGTGGGAGGAGTGCGAGTGTTCATGGGAGCCGTCGGTGCATGCCTCATCAACAGCTTCAGGAGGAAGACCTTAGCGACAGCCTCAGGACTTCTCCTTGGAGTGACGATGTTAGGAGCGGCCATTTGCGACACCTTGAACGGTCCTCCTTTGATCAAACTAGCGTGCGTGCTGCTACATGTATCGTTCAGCATGGTAGGCTTTCTTCAGCTACCTTGGATAATGTCAGGGGAGCTGTATCCCCAGGACATCCGCGGCGTCATGTCCGGCGCCACCGCCTGCTGCGCCTACATCCTCATCTTCTTCAACATCAAGACGTACCCTCAATTGGAGAACATACTGACAAGCAACGGTACTCTCTACCTTTTTGCGTTATGCGCGCTCTTAGGAGCCGCTTACTGCTTATTGTTCCTACCAGAAACGAAAGGAAAGTCCCTAATTGAGATCATGAGGCAATTTGACGAAGAAAAGAAGGATTCTGATCCTGAAAATGGCTACATCAGTCAGTACACGATGGAAGGCCGGCCGGTGCAAAGGAGGCATAGCGCGGGCGCGTCGGTGTCCTTAGAAAAGAACAAGGAAATGTTCGCGCCGCGATGGATGCAGAAAGACGACGAGAAAATTCCGGATCACCAGAAATAGCTCCTGCGGAGCTCTGTGCGCCTGGTATTCGATCCAAAGTAACAGCAGTTATTAGTTACTAATAAGCATTAAGTATAAACTTTTTAACTATGTGATCAGTATTATAGGTATTTTGAGTGATAAAATGGAAAAAACAAGGGTTTTTTTACTTTGTTATTTTTATTTTATTGGTGCAGTATGGGTTTAAGTTTAATTTTGAGTGATTTTAATTTTACATTCCATAGTTTAAGGGCCGCATGCACCAACAAGATAAATCGTTTAAGTTGAAGTAGATGTGTAGTTGTGTCAGAATGTGGAACTAACAGACTTAGGTTAGGTTTAAAGTTACGTAAAGTTCGACTTAAACAGATTTCTGGTTTTGTTGCAAGCCCGCCGTAGTGCTAGGTTGTATAGGCGAAGATATTTAACAAATGTTTTTCTAGTTTTAAGTTCAAATGTTACCAGTCCAGTTTAGCGCTGGTGTTTTATTTTTTAAGTTTTTTTTAATTTGTACAAAGAAACGAATATGTATAATGAATGCAGGGTAATTTAACTTTGCCCGGCTGCGAACGCGGAGGGTAATGGTTTAGATTGGATATGTAGTGAGTTAACACTGTGATGAAATTCGTAGACATACACCAAATAAATGTGTTGTTTTATATCATCGTTTTATTTATAACCCTAAATACTTTAATATAAACTAGATTTGAATTAGGGTTTCCTTCCATCCAAAACTTTTTTCTTATATTCGAACACAAGTGATTTTTGCTACCACTAACGCCATCTGTCGCAAGCTCCCGCAGTCAGTAAGCCTTAACGCACGAACCTCGGCAGAGCCGACTTCAGTATCGTAACATCAAAGCCTCCTAGTACCTCAAAAATCGTGTAGATGGCGCAAAGAACCGTATCGAGAACTAAATTGTATCGTTGACGTTGAATGTTATTTTTAACCACCGTTTAAATAATGGCTGTTATAAGATGAACCTTACCGTCCATGTCTGTGGAAATGCAGTGCCGGAATGAAGTTGATGAAACCCATGGATTGTAGGTCAAACTTCACGCATCTTCTGGCGGATAAAGTGAGGTGTCAACCTAAATGAGATGCCCTTTGGCGGTTCTTGAAAACTGACTTTACATTTATGTATAGCTAGGACTGAAATAAGCTGACAATTATTAAACTCAGACTAGATCATATTTTCTTGAGACCGTTAAACGTAAAAACACCATTACAATAAAATCCTTGAAAGTTTTATTGTTCAAACAATATGACACCTTTTTCGCATGCCCTACGATCTACGATGATTTTTAATTCAAATTCAAAAACTATAACTTCTTAATCATAGTAAACTTTTTTTTTTAAATGTGGTTTTATAGTAAACAGCAATTATTTGAATATGAAGCTGCCATCAACGCACGAGTAAACTATCACCATCTCACGTTATTCGCGCAGAAGCACATAAAGCCATCCCTTTTTATTCTGCGTGGCAGCAAACGAGGCCTCTTCAATTCAGGTGACCTGTGTTTTTTCTCCAAACCCTAACGAGACCTAGCCTGGTGGAGCCACTGACCTGGTCTGCGGGATGCCGTACTTGATCCCGACGCCTTATACTTATGGCAAGATAGCATGTCCATGGGGCTCAGAACCCACTTAAAATCGGGAGACCTGTGGGTCTTGTCCAAACCCTAACGAGAGCTATCCTGGTGGAGCCACTGACCTGGTCTGCGGGATGCCATACTTGATCCCGACGCCGACACGGGGCAGCGCCTTGATCACCTTCTTCACCGTCGTCTGGTCCGGGAACGCGAAGAATATGGACGCTGGAACACCAGACAACACCAGTTGGATCAATGGTGGGAGTCGTTAGGAATTAGACTATCTAGGCCTTACTGTATATTAGCAGTTAGAAAGAAATTCAAATAGAAAGGGTAATCAAGGGACAATATTACACAAGTTGACCTAGGGGCCTAATAATGGCTGCGTTTATCGTGTGACAAAGTGTGGATAAGGCAACCGTCACCTTCTGAGTTCTGACACGTAAATAAGTACGAGAGTGACGGATGCTTTATACACATTTGACACGCGATATAGACGAAGCTATACTAGGCCCGCTAGTCCTCAATATAGCTATATGCGTAATGGATAACGATAAACATATTTAAATAAAAAAACTTGTGTTAAACAAGATCAAAACTCAGAAACAAAATACTGTTTATTTTTGTGCAATAAAGAGTTCATTTACTTACAAAAAATACTTTTTCCAGGTATCGAAACTGGAACCGCTAGCTTCGAGGGTCAATACCAACTAGGCTAACCTTGTTGTCGTCATCGTAGGACTAAACCGAAAGCATTCAACAAATTTTTACAAATGAAGAATAAAAACCACTCACTTCTACTGGCGAGGAACATCTCGATGGCGACATTCTGCAGCAGGTAGCGGCGAGAGAAGATGGCTCGGATCTCGCTGAAGTACCACTTGCCGTGCAGGTGCTCGCAGTACTTTAGCACCTGGAAGCAAGAGAGATAGGTTAGGTAGGGTTATGCTATATTAGAGTCTCAAGGCTACGCGGTGAAGTGAGCGAGTCTTTGCTGATACAGACTGTGATCATTGTTAATAAATATGTAGAAGAGCAGATAATGATGATAATTTTACCAATTGAAATATTGTTTTTTGAGAATGTATGTTTCCTTTTGAAGTCATCATAAACCATCTGTTCCAAGACACTCGCAGTTTGTTGATATCAAAATGTTTTAATATCTAAATGTAGTTAATAACATAGATTTAAAGATGCAGAATAAACTTATTTTGCATGAAGCTACAGATTTTTAAACTTATAATAAGTATACTTACGTAGTCTAGATTTATTAAAAAAAACCGCTCATATGAAAAAAAAATGTGGGTAAACTGTCCTGTTGTCTCACTAAGATTCCAGATTTAGTAAGGGAATCAACTGGAAACTTGTTAAATAAAGAAAACCCAACCTGCACGTAGGTAATAGTGACATTGACAACATCAAATTGTAAAAAAAACAAAACACTAAATTTATATAGCTTATTTAAAAAACAACCAAACTCACTATGGAAAACATACTTTGTGGTGTTTTTCAAATAGTGATTCAATTGTCTCCAATCATCGGGAGATGGCGTCGACTAGTTGTAAACGAACCAGGCAGGTCGTAAAAAGTTCGTTAGGCATTATTTACGTTCCCACTAGCTGGGCAGACAAGACGGTCGCCATCAACAGCTTTAATGGGTCATACACAGATTTAGGTTACCGTCTTTCCTGTGGACATACCCGAAGTTAACGTTTTTAAGGCCTAATTTGCGGGCTGAACCCGCATGCTCATAAGCGCCGTCAGGTCTACTTTAGTCCTAGCATATAAAAACATAACTTATATGCACACAAGCCTTTAACTATTGACCACAGGAGAGACAACTTTTGTTTTTGCAAGTGTGTATGACCCTAATGTCTCTGTCAAGGGACAACTGCTTTTTTGTACCAGGTGGAATAACAAGAAATTGCTGTCGGACATTGTACGGCGTCACAGGTTAAGTTGAGATGAATTAACAAAAGGCTAGCCCATTCTTGTTGTTTTTGACGTTGTTAGAGGTATATTAAAAAGTTTCTGAAATAGTATAAAATTTTCGGAACACTATAAACTAGAAAAAATCCTTGATTAGAAGAGGTAAGAGGTAGGAATTCCTAGAGGGTTGGTGCGCGAGTATTCGCTTCTTTTTGTGGTAAAATCTACTGAGCTGGGCTTGCAGTTCCATGCGAACGAAAGGGTTACATCAATGTTTCTCTGGCGAGCTACCTGTATTTACAAAATAAAATTGCATTGTCCAAATAACAAAACCGCTACTTAAAAAACAAACCACAAAAACGAAATCTTACACCCCATTAAATTAATGAGACCAATCTGTCTCTACACAACGGCTACAAAGAAACGTCTATTCATGCCACCCTCGTTTGCAAACAGTGCTGCAATCACGCTGTGGGGTGCCTACAATACCCTCTTAAACCATATGAAACACAAGCTATAAACCTCCTAAAGTATATGCAACCTTGGTACTAACTGGAGAGAGGCGAACCAATATAACCACTAAATTGGAGTTGTTTCCTATTGGATAAAGAGGACAGAATGCGTGCATCTCGCTAATACTGATCTATTGTGGTTCTCATTGATGATTGGGCACGACCCGATGAGTGCTACTAGTTTTGGCGATTGTGTGAACTACAACAACACGTCGCTTTGCTTGTTGAATGATAGGTTTGGCACGCGTAAGATTGAGTGATGTTGTACTGAAGACGAATGTTTTAATTTGTTTCCGTAGGAAGTCTATTTAATAAAGAGAAGTAACGCAATGTAGAGTCACGTTACGCGTAAAACTCGCGGAAATAAAGGTGGAAGCGAATGGATGGTGAGACACAGAGAAATGAAACAGGATTAAAATCCCCTTGCAAATTATATTTGAATCAGACATACTTTTTCTAATTAAAGCTTCTCAAATAATAGCCCCAAAAGGTTTGCCCCTTTCTACCAGGCCCCCATAGACACCGTGGAGTCGGGGTGTAAACGTCCAGTCCAATTGTAACGCAATTTGTCAAGTCCCTCTCGCGCCACCCCCGCGCATTTACGACTCCTCCCGCGCTGGTGCCCTAATACTAGTGTTGTTTGCAAAGGATCAAAATAGGGAAATGATTGCAACAAAGAGGAACATATCAAAATACCATTCATTATTTTTAATAACAAAACCTAAAATAACGCATTTTCATCTTATTTGGACTTGAAAATCTTACAACGCTCTGAATCTAAATAAGTTTGCTATGCATCGTATCGGCATCGTCACACATGATTTGCGCTGGCAAACATCCTAAACGCTAACGAGATGGGTCAGATAGAGCATGATTCAGTGACACACGAGGGTTGCTAAAGATTATAATTGATTACTGTTTATTCTAACTCTACAAAACTGGATTTATCTTGCCTATCCCTTTTGACCCCCGCTGCTTAGTGAAACTAAAAGTTTTTCAAGGTTTCAAATAGATTGCTCTTTGGCTCTACATTTTGGGAAGCATATTGAAAGATTTCCAAATAAATCAAGCATGCCATATGGGCTGCTCAATGTAGTTATTTGCATAACTTAAGTAGTACAGTTTAATAACAGTTTCAGTAATTACATGGAACTTTGAAGTGCGTGGCTTGATTAACCTTTATTTAGTATAATGGACCCTTGTTGTATTGTAAAAACGCAAAGAACAACAATAATAATATGTATAACAACAGCATTTACTGGCAATAACACCAGGAGGTTATGAATAGGCAGCAGTGGAGCACGCATTAGGCGCTAACGGCGTCGGGTCACGCCATGCGAACGCACCACGTGCGCAGTCTCCGCTCTCAGCTGATTTATACCAGGGCATTAGCAGTTATGTGGAAATTTGATGGATGGCAGCTGGTAATGATCTGTTTGTTGCAAATGAAGCGAGACCCATTTTAATTACTGCAGCATCCCAAACTGCAGGAAAGTGAAACAGACAACTGTTTGACAATGTGTGCGATTTGAAGAGTTCATTCGTTTATAAAAATCGAAAAAAAACAAGTAAAATTATATTATTCTTCCGGCCGCAATGATTCTACTTTTACTATGGTCACAAGTCTAAACTGGGTTAGTTAGTTATAAATAAAAGTTTTAGATACCGTGAAAACGAAAGCGTTTCAGTGAATGAATTTTCTGCGAACTTGCTTGAGCAAATCTCATTTGCGTCTGCTGACGGGTCACCGGTTCTACGGTATGCGAATCAATTTCCCTCTTGACTGTATAAAGGGCACGGCACGAAGCGGGCCAAGTTAGTCGTGTCGTCGCGATGCTATCTCGCTTCGTAAATAAGGGCCGAGTGACACAGACAAGTGCGCCCATTACGGCGGCGAAAGAATAGAAAAAATAGCGGCACGTCGACAACTGCCTCGTAGGGACACGACAGGTGGCCAGTACCTGTACCTGCTCGACACTGATGGGGTCCTAGTAGTTTTATGTGAATTTATTATTAGAAAAAGTATCATAGATATTTATAATTTGAAAGTCAATGCCATTTTCAACGCCCTTTGGCAATCTTATTGATCTAATTGCAAAATTGTAAAAAGATAATGAGGCAGAATTATGTTCATTCAGGCATGGATGGTAGAGACAGCAGCAACAGATGCGTCGTAGGGACAGCAATGACAGGTGGCTCTACCTGCAGGCGATGGGTGCTTTTGCAAAGCTTACACTAAAATTTATCATGAAATATTACTTAGACGAATAAAATAAAATACTCCGAAAATAAAAATACATACATACATAAACTTACTCCTTCATTCCCAGAGTGGGGTAGGCAGGGCTACAGAACTAACCACAACTCGTATAAACTTGTTGATAATTCTGTAACCACATTTTGCACAATTAGGCTAAGATGTTTACCAATGTTTTAGTGACAGGTTGCAAGCCCATCGCCTAACAGTACTACTAGCCTAAAATAAACAAACGACGCATAAATCCTTAAATGAACACTTTTTCAGTAAAAACAAAAACCCCATTTAACCGCAAGTTAATTTCTAACTATTTCTTATTTTACTAAAACGACGCAAGTGAAAACTCTTTTTCAAATAAACAAAGTTTTGTATTGAATGACATTGAAAAATTATGTAAGACAGGAAGAATTAATCGCTCGTAAGTCCTCGATTACATTACCAAAGTAGTATTTATTACCTGCAATTATAATTCCTTCACTTGAAACATTAATTTGCACAGGAAACTCTCGATAAAAATTGTCACCACAACCACGTATTGCTAAAGGGACAAGAATGAGTAATGCCCTCCTTATCCTCAGGGTCCCCATCATTACTCAGCTCTTCGGTGCTTATAAAAAACTATTAAAACCACAACATTTCCCTTTAAAACTTTAATTATACAGCGTTTAAAATGTATATGTCGTGTTTCCAAAACCGTGCCGTGTTTAGCGCGTATGCTAATCGAAAAGGATATTTGTATGGCGTTTACGTTTTGCTGAATATTATTGCCATGATATGATATTCGCGTATTACAACAATGTAAAAATAACGTTAACGCCAGTTGCATCAAAGTTTTTTTTCTTCTTAATTAATGACTTTCACTCCTGTTAAGGTGTATTTCGCCAATGTCGAGTTATTTATAGACACTCCCATGGACTTATTAGAGAAAGAAGTCCATGGATATCACACGCGAAGACAATTGTTCGGTAAAAGAGAATTATCTCAAATGGACTAAACAGAAGCACATGGGGTTAGCTCCACGCGCTTCTGTCAAGTCCTGCCTCAAAGTTAAGTCTACGAGCGATAACGGCTGTCAGCGGCGAATGTCATCCAACAGTTTTATGCCACAATAATAGATAACCTTATCTTTGTATAGAAAAGGTGTCGAATTAATTAACTTCGCCCATAATGCCCTTTTATGGGCCAATTAAACGACTTCGAAGTTACGGGTGCATCTTTTAAATGTTAGATTGTGATACAGGTGCGCGTGAGCTGACAAACGGCTCTAGTATATCGGACTTGGAGTAATAGGGCCTGAGGGTTAATTGTTTTTACACCATCTTTAACACCTTACTTGGACTGTTTACTGATAAATTAAATAGCTGTTTCTGCTTCTTCATTAGAGAGTTTAAAAGACAACGGCAAATTTTGCCACAATATGTGCGTCAAAAAGAAAGAAAAAATTAAATAAATAGTTACGACGTGCGTATGAGATGTCCTTGGCTCTTAACATTAGTAAAAAATAAATGTTAATCCTAGGTGGTGTTTTATCCACATCGAATACGATCCATTATCGGTTTCCAAAAGGGGTTGGAAAAGGCCGTGGACCTAGTGTTCAAAAAGGAGAAATTGCACAAAAGATCTAAAGATGGTGTTGAGGAGTATCCTTTAGATAAGATAAGAATGTGATTCGTTTTTGAGTCCACATACATATGGCTCCCTATATGTTCACAATGCAGCTGTTGGTCAATTTGCTGTAGCTGTTTTAGGTACATGGGCGGTGGATGCTTATCCTGTGGCGCTTGCTCATTTGTCCACATTTGTTGCATAGAACCCTCATTCCGTTGATACCGCACCATGTTTCCTTCAGAAATACAAATTTAACGAGCTCAAAAGCACCGTTATTTATTTGCTCATAATAAAATAGCTCGCATTCTTAACATCAAGAGCGATAATTCTGGTATACTTCGGTCGACGCTGGATTTATCGACGAAAGGTGCGGGAAAAAAGTTAATAAAAAAAACGCGGGATAAGTCCGGGAATAGTCGGCGATGACAGGGGATTTATTAACCATTCGGGATGACAAACGGCGAGGGGGGCATGTGTAGTACACCTAATCTTTTAAGGGATGCGGTCTTTGTGTGTAGTGGTAAAGTCAACACTGTAATGATTCAGAACAAATTTTACGCACACACGCTTGATTATGTTTCGATTAGCATATTTGTACATGCACACACACGTAAGCAAACTAAAGGCCAAAGCGATTGCGATGTGTTTTAAAGTTTAACGCTGTGTAAAGCACCAGGATATCATAAACCACAAAAGTACCAGGACATCATAAACAACCAGAAGATACAAGATTGAAGATACTTATCTTGTCCGATACCTCTGGTTTATTCTTCACATTCAAACTGTACGATATTTTGCAATGTTCATTGCTATTATTTTTTCCTCATCAGACAAAAAAACGTACGGGGCTTTATTCCAATTCATTTTAACAGAATAAATATATAGGAATATTGAATATTTGTTGGTAATAGCAGCTCTTATAGTCATGAGAATAAGAGTTGACGTAACGTTAACTATATGACTCAAAAGCTAGATGGCCTGATACAATGAGGGAAAAGGTGCGGTTTTTCGGATTTAAACAACTTTTTGTATTTAATTTTAGCTGTGCGTAAGCTAGTGTGGGAATAAATAGCAATCGGCGCGGGCGCCGCCGTGAGCTATGGGCTTTTAATTAGGGCTTCCTTCGGCGGAATTAGATGGAACCGCTACATAAAGACCTGTGAATCAAACAATTACAGTCTCATTATCAATGACACAAGAACTTCAACATGTATCATACTTTTGTGGTTCTAAATAAATTTACATTAAGATAATACGCTCTATGTCAAAGCCGTAAGAACTTCAACATTCCCTACCGGTGACACTTTTGCCATGTCCAATATAAGCCACAAGCGCACTGAGAGTTGAAACGGCGCAGTGCGACGCGTTCCAATACTAAAAAGCATTTCTAAAGCGTGGTGGAGGCGTTTTTTGGGGATCTTCTTCTTCTATTAGGTCCAAATCTCGTTAGGACTAGTTAGCAAATACGACTAGATCGCTTTGCGACGACATCTCTATCTAACTACATCGCTTTGAGCCTCGATCGCAATACGACCAGATCGCTTTGCGACTACATATCAAAAAGTCTGAGTCGCAAAATGACCACTTCGTTTGCGTTACTAGGTAGGTTAGGTTCGTTAGGTAACTTCAAATGCCCGCAGGGTAAATTGCCTAGGAATAGGAGCCCCGCGGCGGGGCTCCGTCGAAATTGATAAGACTAGCATAAAATGAAGAAAAAAGTGGTCATTTAGCAACACTGACTTTTTGAGATTTAGTTGTAAAAGGATTTGGTTGTATAGCGTTCTAGGCACAAAGCTCTAGTCGTATTTGCTACCAAGTCGTAGTCCTATCGAGATGTAGACCTAATATTCTATCCCATTTTCTGTAGTGGAACGCGCCGCACCGCGCCGCCTTTGCTATGAGTGTGTTTGTGGCTTTAATCCCAAACTGTAGATTCCGGCTCTGAACGCTAAATGTGGCTTTGCTCCCTTTATTTGGTTTAAACGCTGGTAAATTTGTCTTTGTTCAGTTTTGCTGCGACATTTAAGTTGGTGTCGTTTTGTGTCGGGTGATCAAGCATGTCATAATTACTAGTGAAGTCTTGTACAGTCAGCTCCGCGGGTCTTGTTGCTCTTGGTAAAATTTCTTGTCCACATTAGTTGGCTGGTGCTTTGATTTGAATTAGTGTGCAATATATGGTTGAGTGTAGCTGATATATAAAATCTTTTTTAGTTTTGTTTACTTACTCCTATGTTTTATGGTATATTCGTTTTTTTTTATTTTTAGTATTGATTTAATTCCAAATAGCAGACATTATGCCCTTCGGCAGTCTCTATAAGTCGACCAAATAGTTAACAATCAAGCGCCGCAAATATTCGTCATTATTAAATAATTACGAATTTGTGGCGCTTGCAGTGGAAACCATGGGACCTTGGTCAGCTGATATGAAAAGCTTTATTAAGGCCCTGTCCTCTCGGCTCATAGAATCCTCCGGAGATCCTAGAGCTGGTGCTTACCTCTCCCAAAGGATTGGGCTAGCTATCCAGAGGTAATGCAGCCAGTGTCATGGGGACCATGCCGCGAGCGGACCTGCTAGAGGGGGTGTTCTTTTTATAGTGGGGATTATTATTTATATCTTTAATATTTGAGTTGCTTAGTTTAATTTTAATTTAAATACGTTTAGTTTTAATTTTTAATTGTATTAATGTTGAATTCTGTACTTAGTTGGAAGTAAATAAAGTCTTTTTTGTTAATCAGTAATTTATATATTTTAGTTATAATTGTTCTATTGCAAAATTATTAACAGGTATAATAAAAACTGACTGAAATATGCAATGAGCCAATGACTCACTACTTTCGGTCGATTTAAGTCATTTTCTGGGTAAACGTGTACAAAAAAAAAACTTTATGCATTTCGGTGTTATTAGAACAGTTGCTATGCCTTACATTTTAAATTCGTCACTCGTATCAAAAGACCCTTCATTATGACACAGTTGCATAAATAACTATAAACGTTTACCAATAATGCAAGTATATTACGATGGCTGTCGTCCGTCCGCTAAGCTGGGGACTAGTCGAAGGATTAAACTTGTCCGAGAGCACGCCATGATCTATGTCAACATATTAGTGGTGACTAGGATTAGTGGTAATCCTTCTTAACAGCGAATCCCCGCTGAGATTTCCAGTAAATTTATTGAGACGTAGAAACCAAGAGGATTGAGGCTTCACATGTTTTTTTTATGCTAGAGTTATCGGGTCACCTGATGTAAGAAGTGATCACCGCTGCCCATGGACACCTGCAACACCAGGAGAGGTATTGCAGCTGCGTTTGCGGCCTTTGAGAAAAGAGTATGATCTCGAAGGTCCCGAAGTTAAAAATACCTTATGGTATGGGTGCGTTTCAGCGAGCTCTTAGTATCAGAAGACTTACCCGTAAGTCATAAGTATGTCTGCGGAAGGACAAGATGATCATTGTCAGATTGGCAGAGGTCATCCGAAAACGTGCTAAGAACGCGGGATAATATACCTATATCATACCTTGAATTGATACGATTTGTAAATTGCTACAGGTGTAATCGATATCAAACTAGAAAGTTTCTAATAAGACAGTTTTCCAACTGCAGCTTACAGTATAAGACTCGTCGGGACAAAAACGATAACAACCATTAACTCTCCTAATCTAAAGCTGAGCTCCTAATAAAATCATCTCGCAGCCAGGCAGCGTGTCGCAAAAGGAGCATGCAGTGGCGCGGGCGCAGCGTCGCGTTCGATTATGTTGCGAGCGAGCGTGAAATCAGGCGCACGTGGGGCGCCGTCTGCGGGCACAGGAAACAAGGGAGGTGTTCGGGGAAATGCAAGGACGGAAGGAATTTAAATGCAATTAATATTTAAGATTTGAAAGACGTCAGGTTTTTGAAGTTGATCTTCGAATTAAGTATTTAAGTTTCGAAGTGGATTCTCACAGTCATTATATCGAAGACTTCTTCGATGTAACACAACGTTCGTCAGTTCAAGTAGGATCGCGTGTATCACACATCTACTTAAAGAATTAAGTCATTTTGCCAACATTTTTCTATTTAAATTATTTGGGCAATTTTGGCGAAGGTTACCTATGAATATTGCCCATTTCCAAAGTTGACTTATTTAACTATAATAATTTGCAAGGTAACAGGCATTACCATTACCAACTTTCTCGAGTTTTTGAAAGAAAGAAATGTGTACAAAGTTTACCAACAACTAACCTGGCCCCGTAACATAGATTTTCCTCTAAATGTTCAGCTATCCTCTAAACGTAAACTATCGAGATAAAATGATCTAGAAAACAGAAAAAAAATCCTGTTTTTAATCAGTCAATCTGTCTGTCCGCTTGTTTACCCGTAACTTCTAAGTGTCAGGGCAGTTAATAAATCGCTATTAGAACCAATCCCTATTAAGCACGATCGGTTGCGACAAGATACCAAGGTGACAACAGCACGTAGAGATAAGCGCGTGTTCCTCTCAGTTTTACTGCGCGGTTATCTGAATAGTTACTGATAGTTCCGACACTCGCAGCAGGACTAGGGAGTTATGACCGTGGTGGTGTTTACTAGGTGCCGTTTATTGGAAATAGGGACCTTCACTGTAAGGTGTTTTAGTAATCAATTTCGGCGGCACGGTACAGCGCAGTACCTTCGCCAAGATCGAACTATTTTATACCAGAATGCCTTTGAAGTCAAAACCTATGTAAGCATTAAGGTAAAAATGGAATTTAGAATTGCGACACCTTAGTGTCAAATTTATTTCGAGTATTTTTGTGTTAATTACACCGCGACACCTAAAGATGTTTCGAGTTATGCAGCTGCAACTTTATTAAAATATTTTTTATAAAAGTATCGAAATGCCTATTAAGACATTGCACTGCACAGCATTCTCATAATGATGCAAAAAGCCCATACAAAACGCATTGCGAACAGGACCGCAGAAGGAACAAAGAGGTTTCAATGTTATCACCGATCTTTATAATAATTACCGCCAACGTCTCAATCGCGCTCCCAATTACCGCAACCAAATCTTGGATGAAAATAATGAATAAAAAATTAAATGACGCGTACAACCCTATTGAACTTTTTCCGCAGAAGAACTCTTTGCAGTTAGCGTAAGGTTGATAATTGCATTTTAGTTAAAAGGGCCTTGAGCTTTGTTAATTGTGGCCGTTCAAATCAAAAGCGCCCTTACAGTAAATGTCGGTTATGCTTTTTCGGTCATTGTTTCTTAGAAAAACCATGCCAACAATGATCAGGACACCGTAAACGCCAGCCGCCATAAGATCCCTTTTGCTTCGGACGTTGGGATCATTTTTCTTGGATAGGCGGAGCGTCTCCCTCCTCCAGTTTGGGACCGGGTGGGAGTGGGAGGGCAGTATCGCGCCGGCAGTGGGGGAAGACAGATGTGCGTCCGGACACATTTCTCATACGCTACGTTTACACGATAGGGAATTCGCCGCTACATAAATAATTTTACTCGGTGACAAAGTGCGAGCGCGCTTGAACGTTCTGTTAGGCCTCCAGTTTGAAGTGACGTGTCTAAACATCGGATCAGTGTTAGTCTATGGCCGCAAAAGAAGGATATGTGATAGTAATAATTAAATTAGCTAGGCCGATTTCCATATGTTTAGTTAGATAGAGGGCGTAAACTGTTTAACGATGCTTCTCGACCAGTGATACCTACTGACTGTAGTAATGGTTTTCAAACTGTAGGAATGCGAGAAGAATACATTTCATTTGAAATTACACGTAATGCATACAAGTTTAAAAAAAAGTAGCATTCATTTGAATTCGTGTTTTTGGTACACATAAACGGAATCCTGTATATTAAGGCATTCCTTGCTATAGCTATTTAATTTATTACATTACCGTCAAGGTGTTGTTGTCAACGCTTAAAGTAATGAAGGATTTGTATATCTTTGTGCTAAACCTATTTTTGCGTAGGTAGGTACAGTCGAGTTCATAAATATGTGTTCACTTTAGTACCTTGTCTATGTAATGTCATGTTTAGACTGCCATATATAAATTGTCACAGCGATTAATGTGACAAGGTACTAAAGTGAGCACATATTTATGAACTCGACTGTACCTATCAGTTGTGTAATTTATAGGTTCTTGCGGCGCTTCTTCTCAACCAATAGTCTCTTGGGAGCGCTGTGCCGGTGGACTCAAACTAGTAAAAGTCCCTAATTAACACAAATTGTTAGTTAAAAGCGATCTGATTATATGGCGTATACTATTGCAGGCAAAACTAGATCGCTGCGGTGACTTTAAAGAATAAAAATCGATATTATTTATGCAGTGTGGGTGTGCAGGCTTAGAATAGGGATGCATGGATTTTTTAAATCGCATTTCTCAACAAAATATGAAAATACCGTAAAAGAGATCACCAAAAGTGAAATTAAAATTAAAATCGGCCAAGAAATACGGGTGATACAAGCATTTTAAACTGCGAATTAGACAGAGAGATCCGAAGGGTACCGGTGACGTCATCATGCAGTTCAGCCATATAAACTCCACGTAAAATTCTGTTTTGCTAAAAAGAGATAGGAACAAACCTTTGTTGCCTTATATCTTGGTTTTTTTATAGCTATTCAAAAAATATTATTTCTCACCTGTTTGTTACATGAATCAGCTTTAATTGAAGCTGTAAAAAAAAAATGCATATTCCCTATTGTGCCACTCCATGTCTTCCCGTGGATGTCGTAAGAGGCGCCTAAGGGAATAAAGGCTTGTAGTACTGTTAGGCGATGGGCTTGCAACCTGTCACTAATACGCTGGTAAACATCTTGCCTGTTTGTGTAAAATGTGGCTACAGAATTAACAACAAGTTTTTAGAGTTGTTGGTAATCCTGTAGCTCTACCTACCCCACTCTGGGAATGAAGGCGTGAGTGCATGTATGTATTAATTAATTAATAATTGGCTATAATCAGAGATGGGCAAAATTTATTCGAATAACCAAATTATTCGCGAATAACGAATGAAATTCTCGAATGATTATTCTTATTCGGATAAATTATTCGTCTAATAATTTATTCGTTGAATGAATTGGCGCGAATAATTATTATGTACTACTTATTATATACCTGCTCTATTTTTCTCAAATAAATTAATAAATTATTCGTTATTCGAAATGTAGTCGAATGATTCATTCGTGGATAAACTATTCGCGAATAAATCATTCGCAAATAAATTATTCGACGAATAAATTATTCGCGAATAAAAATATTACGAATTATTTTTTGTTCGAATGATTATTCGAATAAATAATTATTCGAATAATGCCCATCTCTGGGTATAATCAATAAATAAATTAGCTTAGCCAATATTTTAACAATCTACTCGTTCGAAAACCAATTCTTGAACTTACCCAAATTCAATTGTCAACTTTTTAATGTACTACAGTGCAACCATTTTGCTAATAGCTATCGCAATCTTCGTTTTTCTATGACTGACACACGAGTGACAAATATACTATCAGTTGCGAATGCAAGCGTGATAGCCTGATAGCGATAGCCAGCCGAAAGATATTAAGAAGCTGGTAATACTGTACCTATTCTATGATTTAAAGTTAATCGTGATTTGGTGTTTGACATTTGTTTGACCTTAAAGGGTTTGGAAGAAAAATACCTACTTACATCAACGGGTGTTGACATTACGGGACGTTGTTCATTAAACATTTACTGTGAAATAAATTTCTTAAAACCGTTTAGGTATTTATTAATAAATATTTTTCAATGAAAACAGAAGGTTTTTTTGGTTTCTGCTTATTAATGCGTTATTAAGTAAAACAAACACACAATAATAATTAATTAACAATAAAACTTATTTTTAAACTATCGACCACGATTACCATAAGGTTGAATTTTGACATGTTGTAGTATTATTGTCAACGTCTTGGTAGCTCGAAATTACTTGACAGCCATATGGCGACAGGGTTAAAAAGTTTTTAACCCTGTCACCATTAAAAAAAAACAATACGAGAACATGTCAAAGCAATAGGGTTTGAACGAGGAGAATAGACGCCCTGGTAAGGTGTAAAATCTACACGTATAAATGTAAACATTGAAACCAATACTAAATGTTCAATTAACATCTGTTTGACCGTAGGCCAGCCAGTTCGGAGCGGACCCTTACAGGTTCTGAACTCCTGGTAATAGGACCACTAAACACCCTCATCTGAATGATTGTCAAATTAGAACAGCTTGACGAACTGGGTTCCTTCAAGGAGACTTGACTCCAATACTAAATGTTACACCCTGCCTAGAACCACTAAAAGTCAACAAACGGTATCCCGAAAACATCAATATTTACAAGGATAAGATAAGATCCGAGGGGTTGGCGGGGCGTGGCCGGCACTTCCGGCGGAAGGGGCGGGCCGCGCGCGACGCCATCTTGCACGCGCGTGCGCGCCGCCGGCGGGGACCCTCTTCGATTCACAAAAACGGGAATTCAAGATCTGCGATTTTTTACCACAAATCTAGTGGCTTTTTGTTATCAAAAGGGTAGCCGGGAAGATAGTAGAATAAGGAGTTAAATTTATTACACCCATACGTATTTATAGTACCTACGGAATATTGAAAGAGAAAACACATTTTTTTTAAGAACAATGCCTACAAGTTTTTGGCTACAATACCTAGTTACCTAAGTACTCATACGATTAAGTAATCCAAAGGAAAGCAATATACCTATTAAGAGTATCTAAGGAGGAGATAAATAAGTAATAAACAATTATACCTACAACTAGGTATTATACCTATAACAATTATGAAACTAAATTCGGTTATTAAAATCTTTGTTCAAATTTGTAATTAGGTACGAGTAGGTTTCTCTAACTGAGTGGTTCTTAACCGGTGGTCCGCGGACCACTAGTGGTCCTTGGAAGCATCTCTAGTGGTCCGCGAGCCATGCCAATAAATAATTGACAAGAGTCTAAAAGAACTCTTTATTTCCATACATTTATTTACTGAATATTACCTCCAAATCAAAAAACCAACTGGGTGGTCCACGGCATAACGGAAATTTTGTCAAATGGTCCCCCAGGACTAGAAGGTTAACCACTGCTCTAACTGGTACTTATTTTTGTGCAGTGGGACAGCACAGGCTAATAGTTAACAACATGTACCTATTATTTATTTGTCGATCTCTAGATAACCTGCAATGTTATTTCAAATAACTGTGCCTTTACTTTTCCTATACGAGGGTCGAATCTGGAATCAGCTTTTACAGTTGATCAAAATAGTATAGCTTGTTCATCGAGAGACTTGAGCGATGAGAGAGGCTTCATTCTTCTCGGTAAAACCATATTGCTTTTGTCAGGTTACCGTATTGTTTTTAACTCCGCCGCCATTACTGTCAACTAAATAAGAGCTATCTTAACGTTGGCAAATTCTGCCCTGCTAATCCAATACGCAGTATCTCAGATAAAACTCCTGTAGCAATATCAACCTTATTACTAACAGAAGAGAATTAAAACTGCTTTGGTTATTGAATTTGGCATACTGCTTATTAGCTTAGTAGGGCAGAATTGTCAAAAGCCATAATTGTTTTATAGAGTACAATAGAGCCGATGATGCTGAACTCAGGGGTCTTTAAACTTTTTGGCTCAAGAGCCACAATGCACTTAATATAAATTCGTGCGGGCCAAGACTTTGGTTTCATGGCTGGTCATGGGGTAAATATTACCCCAATACATTAGTATCATTTAAGTAGTCTTAGTCTTCAGGGGGTAGGCACCTAGATAACGCATAAGGAACACACTTGGTACTTATTATATGTTCATGAGTGGCTATGATTATGACCAATTTTTGTCAGGGGCGGGTTTTATAAAACTAGTTACTTGTAGCTTTATAAAATTGGACCCTGGTGGTTCGTCGAACGTGGGCTCTCCCGCTTTCTTTACGCGGGCCGGATTAGACGGGCTCGCGGGCCGGACTGGCGCCGTAGTTTGGCGACCCCTGCGTTAACTGGTTACCTGGCTATTGAGTTCGAGATAGACACTGTATCTATCCTCCACTTCGATTGCGAAAGTTAAAATAATAATTTCGAGACAAACACGAGAACTTAACACGTAAAATGTCACCATTCCATGTTTATTTCTAGCTCTATGCAGTTCTCTCTCGACTCGTCAACCAAATGCAGAAAGAGACCAATACTTAGGAACACTTATCTATTACTTCTAGGATTTTTCACAAAGTAATACTGGTTCACACAGCATAACGAAGATACAGGGCCTGCAGTCTGCACCCTCGCTATTTTATTTGAGCAATATGTAACTGGCTCCTCTAGCATTTTTAAAAGAAAAATGAACCTAATCCGGCCAAAAAGTGTTTTTAGGTAAGAGGTCACTTAGAGCAATAAAAACGAAAAAGTTTGAAAATCTTTAATTAAAATTGAGCAGTCCTTTCACGACTATTCTTACCTTCATAGGTATCAAGAGAAAAAGAAACGAATAAGTATAGTACCAAAAAGTAGTTTTTAAGACAATTGTTCATCTAACTAAAGTGTGTATTCCTCACCCTGACCGAGACCAAATCAAAGACCAAAACCAACCCGCACGACTTCCCGAAGAGAGTTATGTCCTGAATAAAGAACGCATCTCATTTAATTCCACATTTACCACATTTCCACTAAACAAGGATCAAAGTCTTCTCATGTACGATCTTAACGACATGCAAAAGCAAATTCTGTCAGCCGTAGATTCAGCCCGATGTGAAACAGGCCTATTAACACTAAAAAAAGTCTAAACTTTATTTCCTTTTCCTCTCATCCGAAATCCCAGAGCACCAGGGAGACATGAATCGCCAGGAGACAGCGCGAGTAAATCAAGCGGCCGTGGAGCATCCATCACGCGAGCCGGAGCCATCAATCGCGACCGAAATAGAGGAGCACTAAACTTGGAGCGTCCTCGCCTATTCTGCGAGCCGGGTGGACTTCTTTGGATTGTATGGAATCCTCATTTTGGATTAAATGTTAATAAAGTTTAAAATAGCTGTAATGTGTATTAAATTCTCTTCTTCTGTGAAAAATCTAGACAGTAATTTCAAATACAATAATCATCAAACGAATTGCACCTACATTTAATTTAATTAAGGGCTGAACCAGACCCGCCGTATTATTAAAATCATCGAGAGAGATGTCTATCTGTAGACACGTCAAAATAAACAACAAGTACCAAATAGAAAACTGTCATGTCTATCGCGTCTTGAGACGGACATCTCACTTAAGAGCAGTTATTAATAGGGTCCTAATACGGTACTTAGTATTTGTGCAGAGGTATAGGTGGCATGAAAACATATTATAAATTGAAATGCGATTAATATATTTAGGTACGCGTCCATTTATTCGTTACAGCACAGAATGATACGATCGTGCGAAATGTCATTAAAAATGAACCTTTTTCCAGAACTCAAAAATGGGCAAAAAACAAATGAATTTAAACCTTAATGAGAAAATAATACGAGTCCTATTATCTCATTTAGGAAGATTCAATTGCATTATTTTCTTGATGTTAAGTTTGGTCTGAAAGAGCTATACTCGTAGTTATTTGTTCACTGGATTGCTGTATTAGCAAGTAACAACTGTTTAGATAGTACTGTTCCCTACAATTGGCTTGGTTGGTATAGATTTCTGGGGCCAGCTGATGTAGTAAACGCAGTTCCAAAAAAACTGCGTTGCCAACCCAGTTGATCCGAATGATCCGTTGAGGTTTTTGAATTTCTGAAATCAGTTTGTATCGTGTGTTCTTCGCAGGTTTGTGAAACCAAGATTGTTTTATCTATCTTATAGGGACGGAATTTAACTGAAGAACTTCACTTCGACTAATACCTAAATGGTCAGTAGAGAATTTATGAAATTTTTGCTATGAGATTATCCCGCTGCGCTGCAAATACCTTTATGGGATTTTTGAGATTGACCTTTTCAAATAAGTAATTTTAGATCGGCAACGCATGAGTGATGTTATTTATGCCCAATAGGTGGCGGTAACCAGTGCCATATATTGCAAAGCAATATTTTGTGCCTTAAAAAGAACCTTGTTTATACAACGGGCTACCTATTAGAGCAACGTGAAATTTCATTTCGCAAGACAATTGCAATTCTCGATATCTGTATGAATTACGGAAGCTAAGTTTTAGCGGCTTTCAAATATTACAATGAAGAACGTTCTTCGACAAAGACGATGAAAACTGGAGAACTGGAGTCCTAGTAATCTAAGGTTGAAGCAGAGATTGAAAAAAAAAACAATCATACGACAGTGTTTTCAACCTGACATCTCGTTCCAATTTTTAATTTTTCATACTTTGAAGCAACTATGCATCGTTAATTTAATTGTTGGGTCGTGGATTGTCGTGGATTGAAAACATTCACAAGAACTGCTAAACGAAAAATTAGGTTTAAAAGACAAACCAGAACGATATGGCGCATTACTAGTCACATCGCCGGAAAATCGTAATGATGTAATAGCTCTAATATCCAGCAACAGCAATTAAACTAAAATGTAATAATTTCTAATACGAAAATTTATTATTTATAATTTATTCTGGTAGTAGCTGAATGTTGACCATTATTTTGATTAGCTCAACGTTTTTTATTACTCGTACTAACTAAACGGACCAGACTCTGAGATTAATTACGAATCATTTTAATTATTAAAACACCAAATCGTACGATATCTAATCACAAACAAGATGCCTATTAGAGCGATAGATAAAAATGTCGTCATCGGCCGGGCTTGTTACCGCTACCGAGTTAACGAGATACCTACGGACGAGGGGCGGGCCGATCAATACCATCCGAACCGGCCGGCCTTTACGAACACCGCTCCGTCCCACTCTGGCACACTCAAACACCTTACTAGAGAGAACGAGACTGTACCCGCCCTCTTTAATCACCAAACGGGTCCGGAGAAGGCGTGCGCCCGGCCTCCGCGTTCCGACGGCTCCTCCGCTCAGTCGGCCGAAGCCTGCGTGCCGCGCGAGTCCCGGCCGAGTCATGCGCTCCGCGTAGCCACGATGCTCGTGCCTCCGGAGATGATGGCAGCGCAGTCCAAACTCGTCTACCAGATGAACAAGTACTACAACGAGCGCGTCGCCAGCCGCAAGGCGCAGATCGCGAAGACCATCCACGAGGTCTGCCGCATCGTCCAAGATGTCCTCAAAGAGGTGGAACTGCAGGAGCCGAGGTTCATCTCCTCACTCACAGACTATAACGGCCGATTTGACGGATTGGAAGTGGTTTCTCCGCACGAGTTTGAAATAGTTATTTATTTGAATCAGATGGGAGTTCTGAATTTTGTGGACGACGGTTCCCTGCCCGGGTGCGCGGTGCTCAAGCTGAGCGATGGCCGCAAGCGCTCCATGTCTCTCTGGGTGGAGTTCATCACAGCTTCAGGCTACTTGTCCGCGCGCAAGATCCGCTCGCGGTTCCAAACTTTAGTCGCACAAGCTTGCGACAAATGCTCGTACCGGGACTGCGTCAAAATGATCGCAGAGACTACGGAAGTGAAGTTGCGTATTAGGGAACGCTACGTGGTGCAAATAACGCCAGCTTTTAAATGCGCAGGGTTATGGCCGCGGTCCGCCGCGCACTGGCCCCTGCCGGCCATCCCCTGGCCGCACCCCAACATAGTCGCTGAAGTCAAAACGGAAGGATTCGACTTGCTGTCTAAAGAGTGCCTCGCGCTGCAGGGAAAGAACTCAGCCATGGAAGGCGACGCGTGGGTTCTAAGCTTCTTAGAAGCTGAGAACCGGCTCCTGCAGGGCGGTTGCCGGCGTAAATGCTTAAGCACGTTAAAGACGATCCGCGATAGACACCTGGATCTTCCAGGAAATCCAGTGACGTGTTATCACATGAAGACTCTGTTGCTATACGAGTGTGAGAAGCACCCGCGCGAGCATGAATGGGACGAGGCTGCTGTGGGCGACCGCATCAACGGCATCTTCCTGCAGCTGATTTCCTCGCTGCAGTGCCGTCGGTGCCCGCACTACTTCCTTCCCCACGTGGACCTGTTCAAGGGCAAATCACCAACGGCTTTGGAAAATGCTGCCAAGCAAGTGTGGCGGCTCACAAGAGAAATGCTCACCAACTCCCGGGCTTTTGAGAAGCTCTGAGCTTGTACAAAGCAGACAGAGCCGTCGGGAGGTGCACGCACGCCAGTAAAACGCGGAGTGAGTGCCCTGGACTATGCCCAGTATACGACAAGTGTTTAGACCTAGGACTTAAGGACGATGAGTGTTTGCATCCGACAGTGGTATACGAACAGTGAGTTATGTATACGTGAGTGGTTCTCTATTCCATGTGGATCAGACTGTAAGTAGAAGGTGATATACCTAGACTAGGGCCTTTTCAACTATTATTTGTGATATACTGTAAATAGCTTAGTTGTTGTACAATTTTATTATATTTAATTTAAAAGATACCTTGTATTTATTTGACTGAGAAAACTCTAAGTAGGTAAATATATATAATTTACAATAAATAATTTGGAGAGATATTTTTTTGTATTTTTTCTGAT
The DNA here is from genome assembly GCA_946894065.1 of Acleris literana. Lineage (NCBI taxonomy): Eukaryota > Metazoa > Arthropoda > Insecta > Lepidoptera > Tortricidae > Acleris > Acleris literana. The sequence continues at coordinate 15,800,892 of OX335686.1, read as the reverse complement.
ATATCCTATTAAGAATGTGTAGCTAAAAACATTTAAATGCCCAACAACGTTCATAAAACTTGCTATATTGATATACATATTATACTGTATTGCTCACATCGTCATCACGGCATCATGTCAGCTGAAACACGTCCACTGCTGATAGACAAAGGCCTTCCTCAAATATTTTCACCGTGGCTCGCGTAGGAACTAAACAATAATGATTATCATACAAAACGTGATATTTTGTCATAGCTCTTTTAGCCCTATCAATATTCGAAAAACAACGAAAGTAATTTTTTGTTGCTTATTTTTTTCTTTATTAAGTTTTTCTGCTCTCCTAAAGCTAAGAGTCTCCCAATGTCTATCGAATAAGACGCCAGCATACCTTTATTCAGAACCACATTCCTCTGCACCGGTACATTAGTATGCCTCGGCCTACGAGGCTAAGTATATCGCATTACCTCCTTCACAATATATATCCCTAGTACGGGGAACCGAGGGGGCTCAAGTTACTACAGGAGAGCAATGCTCATTCCTGTTTAGATAGTTTATAGATGCGTTGTAAACAAGTATAAAGATTTACACCAGTAGCATTAGATTAGAAGAGTATAAAAATGTACGGAATCTAAAGTGAAATTATAAATATAAAATCCCAACAAGCAAAACATCCCCGACTAAGGGCCACTTGCACGACAAAGTATAATCAAGTTTTAGTGCTTAATCTTTATTTAAAACTTGATTAAATCCATATTTAAGGCAACAACTCTTCGCGAAAACTCCATATATTTTGACATTACTAAATCAAACCAAAGCCTAACTAGATTTTAATTTTTCGTGAAAGTAGCCCTAATTGACAGGTCGCTTTTGTTCTAAAGACTAGGAAGAAGTAATTAAAAGATCATACAACATATTAACGAAGTGACATCGCATAAACGCAATAAAGCTTCGAATTCGAAAATACCGACGGCCAAATATTCGTTATCATCGTCACACTATAAATTCTATCACCTTATTTGTATCCAAATTCCAATCAGGCAGACGAGCCAGCTTGTACTGTTTTATAGTTGCCACAAATTTTATTTGGTAATAAAAAAATCCTCACAGATCACAAAATCTTGAACGATTCAATAGAGGTCCCACACCGAGAGGGCCGTAAACTTGCGCCCACGTTGTTTTTAGAATCCACCTTATTTGACATTTAAGTACAGTCCGCTTGGACAGATATGGGCAAAGACGCGGATTGTTTTGTCTCTGGCCAATGCCTTAAAAGCCTTATCGAGTTGGAGCTGAGACAGCTAGGTTCCATTAATGTGCATTTCGTTTCTCATTGCATTACTAGGTATACCACTTTGCTCATGTATTGAACACAGTCTTACTCGACTGGTGCCAGATAATGTGGAAGATTGAATTAAAAGGACAAGTCGACTTTACAACTTAAAGTTCCTTCTCAAATATTGCCATGGCATATATGAAGTTTTCGGGTACACTACATAATTCCGGATAGTCATAATTCCAAATTGATCTAATTTTTTGTTATTCAGAACGCAATTTTTTGATAGAAGACTTAACTTTTTGTTATCGCTTATAAATCAAACCTAATCTAACCTAAGTATGACAATTAAATTATGCATTTAATTTAAAATAGCTCAAGCGTAACATAGCTTTCGGAAAAATGAAAATTCGGACACATGAATATGCGGAAAAAAGTTATTCGAAATTTTAAGGTGTTCCCGAAGTTTTCTGATCATTAATCAAACCGGCCATGTTTAACTGTTAATTCTTTATATACTCGTATTAATTAATATAATGTTGGAGTTCGATACGGCTTTTTTCATTTCACCATTTTATATAATATATTACATTATATATAGTTTTTAAGCTCATTTTTATTTCATTTCATTTCATCGACAAGCATTTTTTAATAAGCTGTAAAAATATTAATCCAATGCAAAGAATATAACTAGGTATAATTAATCAACATGTCATAATTTTATTTCTATAGTTTTTTTACTTAGTAAAGCAAATTATTATAAGAAGTGTGACGTTTAAAAAAATACCAAATGAGATTTACAACAACAATAAACGACGGTTCTAATAAAATTCCCGGACAATCTTGTCGAAAGCAGCAACAGTAGAGTTTTATTCCATGTTCTCTAAACCGAGATAAGATAATACTTACTATCTCATTTAGTTTACGAGCTCGTTATGTTTTTTTTACACCATCATTTAAACTTTTTAAACCAAGTACAATATAAAATAATACTACTAACTTGGGATTCTCTTGATTTAAAAATGGCCTTCAAAACTGTCTGCGGGCACATTTAGGCCTATTTCTTTCCGTATCGCTTTAGACATATTATCGTATTGTCAACTTTTTGATGGCTTTTATTTACTTGACAGTAATGGCGGCCCAGTTACATACAATAACATTTCAAAGGCAATATGGGTTTGCTAAGTAGAATGGACCCCCTAACTTCGTGGATTTCAAAGTCCAGTTCAGCGTGTCCTGTTTTAATAATAATAATAATTTTTAATAAATACATTGAAATGACATAGTTCTCGTGATCATATTGTAATTAATTTGTGAAATATGGATGACAGTGGATTACTTTCGGGAGATTGATGGTGATACAGGTAATGATGAATCTAAAATAATGGCTCAGTTTTCATTCGAAGATATTCTTTAAATATTTCCGTAAGCCTCAAGTTAAATTAAAATTTCGGTACCATTAGTGAATAAAATTGTCATACAAAAACCTATTCCGAGAACAACTCGAGTTATTCAACCTTTAGTAAAAAAAACATTGCGTTCGGCTCACAGGATGATTCAAAAACAACTACTTAATTAAAAACTATACATTCAGCAATACTAGGTTCACCAGAGAGAAAATAACGAATTTTTCTTAAATAACTAAAAATAAAGTTAATGAGCAAAAATTATATCAATATAGAGGATGCCCGCGACTTTGTACGCGTAGAATTAGTTTCCCGCTACTCCCCCTATTTCTTCCCGTTGGGGGTCGATTTTCGGAAAATCCTTTTTTAGTGCTCACTTACACCATGAAAGGAACCCCTGTACCAAATTTCAAGTTTCTAGGTACAATAGTTTCGGCTGTGCGTTGATATATAAGTCAGTGAGTCAGGTTTGCCTTTTATACTATATTTAGATAAGATTTTTTTTGATAGTGTTTTTGTTTTTTAAATCTTGCAAGGCAACTTAGGACCAGTTTCCTACACTGGAATAGGCTGAAATTCAATAAATGTTAATCCGATGGCAATATAATATTATACAATGGTCTCCTAGAGTCATAGAATCTCCGCTGTACTTACGTAGATCCACCTGTTTTATTTATCCTGAATACCAAGTCGTCAAGTAAATAAATAAATAAAATATACATCAGGGGATAATGTCGGTTGTAGGTTATTTTACAGACAGAAGTTGTTTAGAATTTCATTTCATATAATTTTTTTCTCGTATTATCATTTCATAGAATAATCAATATGTAGAATAATTACTTTGAAGACATTTAAATCATCGTTTTTTATTTCAAATAAAAATCAATGTTTCTTTTTTCATATCATAGAATAGCAAATTAAATATTCTTTGTTCTCATATTATTTATTTAAAATATAACTTAATAACAATAAAATCAACTTATAGAATTGGGTGCAGTTTGTGATGGTGTGTGAAATGAAACGTTTGAAAAAAAGTATACCCTTACTTTGCAGACAGCAAGTTCATCTTACGTATAATATAAACGCATACAACGATTTTAATTTACAATCAAATTGTATCGCATAGCTTATTCAAGGGATATAAAAAAAATAACCTCGAAGGCTAAGGCGGGAGCTTGCTTCGCTTCGCTCCCGCCATAGCCTTCTAACCTAACCTATTCAAGTCGGTTCTGCCCAGAGAGGTCTTGGTCGCTCGCTTCGCTCGCTCGCTCACTCATATTTATATCACAAAAAATATTCACAGAATATTGAGTTTCCCACGACTTTGAATACTGTTGTCGTTAAAATGAAATGCTATGAAACAATACACTGACCAAACAATATTCGTTAAAAAATAATTATATTGTTTGATAAGTTTGTGTAGTGAAAAAATAAAATTACAAAATTCTTTGAATTGATTTTCTGTGGAATTTGTTTCTTTCAAGTAAATAGTTTAAAAAAAATTATATTCGAAGCAAAAATACAAGGACCAAATAGTATATGAAAAATTTTCTGTGAAACAAAATTCTGTAATTTTTCTGTCTGTAAAACAAGGGGACACCGATAATGTCACACCAATTGACCTAGCCCCAAACTAAGCTCTAGGCTTGTACTATGGGTGCTAGACAACGATATAAATACATATATAGATTAATATATACCTAAATACATAGAAAACATCCATGACTCAGAAACAAATATTCGCGCTCATCACACAAATATCTGTCCTTACCGGGATTTGAACCCAGGTCCGCTAGCTTCGTAGGCAGGGTCACTACCAAGTAGGGCAGCGCGTCGTCAATTGATGATTAAGACTTCTTGTTTATAATTTTTATAGGAAGAACTTTGACCGCCGTACTAGGAGATATTTAGGGCTGTAACTACTCGTGCAAGTATACCCATCATGGCTGAGATGCCAATCACGAGATAAGTCATAACTTCATAAGGCACATCTTGAGTTCTTGAGGCGAGCATCACAGTAGATATCAGTTTATTAATACGGCGTCTGTCTGTCACCAGGCTGCATCTCATGAACCGTGATAGGAAGACAGTTGAAATTTTCACAGATGATGTATTTCTAGTGCCGCTATAACAGCCAATACTAAAAAAAGAATAAAATAAAAGGTTAAGGGGGGCTCCCATACAACAAGCGTGATTTTTTTGCCGTTTTTTTGCTCGATAGTAATAACCGCAACAGGTAGACGCTTGAAATATTCACAGAATATTTAGTTGTATGTTCACTTTAAAAAAAAACAGTATTTAAGGGGGGCTCCCATACAACAAACGTGATTTTTTATAGATAATGGTACGGAACCCTTCGTGCGCGAGTCCGACTCGCATTTGGCCGGTTTTTCAAACTTGTGTATTAAAAATCGTCATTAACCCATATAATGCCCAGAACTATTTTTGGTCTCAAAGGGTACTAATGAGTCTCTAATTGAAGATATGGGTTGTGAGGGGGGGAACAGTGTTTTTTTTAATGGGTCGAAAACGACACACTGGGCATATATGGGTGGAACGACTTTTTTAACTGTCATTAAATGACTATGAGTGCTTCCGTGAGTGAGTATGTCCGTTATCATTATTCTGAAGAAAAAAAGAACAAATTATACAGCTTCTATAAATTAATGGAAATAAACCGACCCAACCAAACTAAACAAATATTAAAAAGGCTATATTAATAAACTGTACAGGTAACAAAAAGCCTAGCTGTCCCTCAAACAGAAAACGTTTAACAGCATATAAATTAATTTCTAATAATAAACACGAGTTATAAATTAATTTCTAATAATAACCACGAGTTATAAATTATACCAATAATAGGGTGGGCGGACACCGCGGGCCGAGGAGGCGCAAGGGGGCGGTGGCGCGTCACAACAAATAAACAGCAACGGTGTAAAAAGGGCTTAATATCATTTATTATAATTTAAAAAATGCAGCGTCTATTGCAAAAAATAACTGTAACTCTAGACAACATGTGTTTTGCAGATTTTAGAGTGAGAGAAAACAAGGTGTCGGTTATTATTTGTCACTGATCACTGACTATCGGGTAGGTGATTCCTTTAACCAACTCGACGGACGAATGATTAACCGGCGAGTTTAAGTTGTTTCATCAGAGCGTACAATTAGGAATAAGAAGACTAAGAAGTACTTATTGCTACCTAAGACTAGTAAAGTACAAACAAAATTTAATATTAAGAAAACGGTTTGACAAAACACAGCACAGACAGACTCAGCATGTGCTGCGAGCGCGGGGAGTGCTCGAGTTTTCGCAGCGCTGGTTTTCAGTCTGCCCCTATCCGCACTCAGTCTAGATTAACACAACTTAGGCAGGTAGATCAAAGAGTATAGATAACATTACAATTTAAGAAAACTTACAGTGTTTAGATAAACACGATAATTATAAAAAATAAAAAGATACCAGGTTACTTAAAAACATGTAGAAACAGCAGGAAACCCTTTGATAAAACACCATTGAAACAAGATTTTTTTAAGTAGCTTCTAAGCTTATCTGTTCGTTTAAAGTAAAATACGCAATTTGCATTTAAAAGTCATCAGTTTGCATTAATATTTTGGGGCGTGCATTCTCAATTAGGCAGCTTAATACACGCTCGGTCAACTGTTCGACAAGAAGTTGGTTCTAAGGACAGTATCACTTCTGGTGCAGATCCCAGGAAGACAATGGATGGATGGAGGCAGTGTTCGAAGTGTAGTGTTCCGGCGTGGGGGAAAGACAGACGGTAACGTGCTACTGATGTGCAAGTTGCGGAAAGTTTCCAAAAAGTTGGAATAATGCTCAGACATTTAAGGAAACTTTCACTAGAAATATAGGACATTTAAATTTAAGAAACGGAAAGTTTCAATCCCGATACAAAATTGTGAAAAGTTTCCGAAACTTTCCTACATATTGTTTCCCGCAATTTTGGAAAGTTTCCTTTGGCACATCAGTACGTGACTATCATTGAGACATTACATCTTTAATCCTTAAGAGTTCAACTCATTTCAAATCTTAAAATGTAAATTATCTTACTTACTGTCAAGTAAATGAGAGCTAAAATAACGTCAACCGTTTAATTACAATATCAAAGCAAGACGGTATAATACTGTGTGAAATAGAAACCCTGCTCAACTGAAATAGAGAATCTCTCCACCGAATTTAAAACACAAAACAACAGGTTACCAAGTTAAGTAATTACAGGTTTCTGCGACTACAAGTGCTAGTTAGTTTAACCCGAGGCGAATAAATACGGGTCTGTGATAATAAACAATTTGGGGAAAACTTTCAAATCCAAGGGCTTCTAAAGGCGTCATAATAGTATAGCGACCAGGCAGCCGGGCGCACGCAGTCGATCGTAATTGGCAGGTGCCTTTGCGCCGCCAGTAACCGCCGCATTTATTGATTCTCTTTCTAAAAGTTAATAAATTAAATGTAACGTTAATTGTTTTTAAACGCGATTTGTATGGAAATTATGATTTGTTTAGTTTTTTTTTATGGCGTGTAGAAAGCAAACACAAGCTGACTGATGGTTAGTGGGGTTTGAGATTTTTACATAAACTTAGGTAAATATTTTGACTAACGCCTTGATCTATAATGACATTAATGACCGTTGGCTACACTGTCAATTTAAAAACGTAGTAGTTGAAGCGCGTCATTGTACTTATAGTGAAGTTGTTTAAAGAGGATAAAATAATTATATCATTAATTCATTAACGCATTGGCACTCTTGTGATTGCAGTCTTATGATTGTAGAGTTAAGAATGAAAATGCCAGATTTCTCTCGCCTTCTCTATGCCATAAATAAAAGATTTAATTTAAGAATTTCTGAAAGAGAACGGTAGCACTCGAAATGGCTCGAAATGGGTTTGAAGCTCTCTCTCATTCGCTCTCATATGCTCATATGCGAGTCTAAACGAGTAGTTCCGAACCCGATAGACTTTTCAAGGTCCCTGACACTATTTTTTTGTATTTAGTTACAAAACTTCGTTGTTTGAAACAAATGTAAGTCTACCGCAACGTCTAGTTTATCTATGGACCATTTTCCGTCGATTGATTCCCGACGGCCATTTTAAAGCTTGATTGGGCATCGACCGATAATTACTGCTACCAGGCAAGCATGACCGGCGAGCAATCAATCACTTGCACTTTGCCGTGACGTCGCGTGACTGTACTTTAGGTCTAGTTTAATCATTCAAGGGATGCATTTGCAAATGGGCGTAAGTATGGTTAATTGAAAAGAAAACAATTGTAACTGATATGATAATCCATCTTATATTCCCGAACCGCAACCTCCAAATTAGATGAAAGGCTCGACATCCACACTTTTGCATTTTTCACAAACGTATATTTTATACTTAGTCAGCGTCGTTTATAACTATTCCCAATGAAGCTTCCCACTTTTTTCGGATAAAAAGTACCCTACGTCCTTCTCCGGGGTCCAAGCTATATCCATACAATTTTTTATTAAAATTGCTCAGGTGGTTCGGTTGAAAAAGCTTAAAAAACCACCAAACCGAGTTTGATGCTTCAAATATAGATATAATTGTCGTCTGACAATTAAATAAATATCACTCAAATTGACCTGCTCCCAAACTAAGCTGTAGGCTTGTTCTATGGGTACTATACAACGATAAACATACTTATAGGTATAGAGAAATACATATTTACTTAAATATATGGAATATATCCAATATTAATGTCTTCACTGTTTAATTTTTCCTCGATTGTGTCATGAAAAGGAAAAGAGGATTAAAACAAAGCAAGACAGACGATATTATTTTCTATTAGACTTCACGAGGGCATATTTATTTAAAAACACCGTCAAAACAACGCCACGTATATGGTGATGTTGGTATAAAAAGTGACACGACGCATGTCTCGGCGCATACGAATGATGTCGATCATAACTTACCATCAATATGCATAGAGCGCGTCGGCGCGGGCGCGGCCGGCGCCAGCGCTAGTATAGCCTTATAATAACAATATATAAAGTCAATACATTAGGGGCCAAATACATTAGTGAATAAAAAAGACAGTTGAATGAAATACCACTAATGGTGCGTTCCTATATTCAAAACCGTGGCATTATGCTACATACAAAATGTGTCAAATTTTAACGAGACCTCACAACTCTATCCACGGTTTTGAACGGACCATAAAATAATAATCTATACACTACCGATTACGAACGGCCAGGGCACTTATTCAACACGTTAAAAACCGTATCATTTTTGACCTGTTATTGTATTGTCAACGTTTTGATAGCTCTTATTTACTTGACAGTAATGGCGGCCGAGTTGAAAACAATACCATAACAGGTCAAACACGATTAGGATTTTACCACCTAGAGTAGACGCGCTGATCTGTACCCTAAAGTTACCGACGACACTAAAATTTCATGTTTACTCTGTCCGTTAACAAAACTGCAATTGAGTTCAAGACCACAATCACAAGACTGTTAATGAGTTGCCAATACAGAAGACTAAGATGGAATGACTCTTATGCCAGTCATCATCATCATCATCATCATCATCATCATCATCATCATCATCAGCCTACATTAGTCCACTGCTGGACATAGGCCTCTCCCATTGCACGCCAACGAGCACGATTCGTGGACACTCTCATCCAGCTCTTGCCAGCCACCTTGCGAAGATCGTCGCTCCACCTACTCTGAGGGCTTCCTACACTACGTTTGCCGATTCGCGGTCTCCACTCAAGAATACGATAACTCCAGCGATTATCGGTTCTGCGGCACAAATGACCGGCCCACTGCCACTTCAAGCTGCTAATTCGATGGGCTATGCCGATAACCTTAGTTCTTAGTTATGATAATTTCGGATACAGTTTGTCTTATCCCCATGCCGGCACACAATGCGAACACTACAGCCTGGCGTTACGTTAAAGAGTAAGATGTTGGTAGCAATAATACACAAGGTCCAACCACCATAGGATATCTTAACGGTCGGTTCACAATGTATATAAAACCCCAAAAATTAAAAGCAAAGCAAGCTTAAAAAACCCAACTGCATTTTTTATATTGTAGTCGATATACCTACCTATGTTATTAATTGACCTTTTGCCATTGTTTTTTATTTATTTTTTAACAGTTTAGGTATCCTTTGTCACCCGGCATGGTGAAAGGATTCTAACGATACCAGACAGTTATGGTGGAATAAAGGATGATGAATGAACCCTGAAAACATAACACTCCTTTATTTTTGAGCAGCCGTGTAAAAATATGTGCCCCCGCCCCCTCCAAAAATATAGAACTCAATTTTGAGAAACAAAAAGAAGCAAACCAATTCCTCGAAGCAAATCAAAACAAATATTTAGATCCCACAGTGTCAAGGTGAGGATAAAGATTACAATTCAATTGTATGCATTTGCCGCATGCAATTTGCAAGGCAATGCAGCTATTTGAATGCATCGATTTTGCAAAGTGCGAGAGCGGCAGTAACGTAACCGTTTGATGGTGCATGCATGTGCCCACACCTGACCTTATTTGCAAGTCAGCCGCTTTTATGGCAAATGCAGTTGTAGTAATTGGAAAGTAAGATTATGAATAGTTGCATTGGAATAGTGGCCATGCAATAGTGTATTAATGGGGATACAATAAGTATATTAAAATAAAGTATAAAATAAACACACAAATGTGGCGTTATCTATGAAAAGGGACCGTATTGTCGATGGCGCTTCTGCCATTATTAAAGATGCTCCCATAGAAATAAAACGTTGCGTGACGCAGTGCGGCGTAAGCGCCATAGACAATAAGGTCCCTTTTCATAGATATACGCCACAAATAACTTACTATTAAAAAGAAAAAATCCCCCAGAATAATAACAACCCCTTCTTTATATGTCCTAAATGGCCCAACCGATTTTCATAAAACCTAGCTAAAAACTCTTCAGATTAAACTAGCTTGACCAAACTGGTCCATCAGTTTGATTGAGAGCTATGTTGGCACAGACAAACACAGACACACATCGAGCGTGGAGCTTATAACACCCCTATTTTTTTGTCGGGGGTCTAAAAGAGAGTGTCATGAGTTTATGGGTAGTTAGGTTAGTATGGTAGTTCCGTATGTGTAATTCTGTTATTGCCAGGGCCAGATTAACCATGTCAGGGCAATGTAGGCAATGCAATTCTGGGGGCTCACTATTACACATTTTTCCGGTGCGCGGGGCCCCTAGCCGATGCGGGGCCCCTAGGCAGTGCCTAACCCGCCTTATAGATAATCCGGCCCTGGTTATTGCCGAGGATCCCAACTGCTATCCATTCTTACTAATATTATAAATGCCAAAGTGCGTTATATAGTATCTAATGTATTTTTTTTATGTGAAAAAGGGGGTAGACGAGCAAGCGAGTGTGTAGAACCTGATGGTAAGTGATCATCGCGACCAATAAACACCCGCAACACCAGAGGAATCGCAGGCGCACCAGCCTTTGAGAAAATTAGGCTCGTTTTTTGAGACCAGCCAGAGTATTGGTTCGGAAATACAGACGCCGAGAGCTGATTCCACATAGATAAGGAGCGTGGCAAGAAGGCTCTCGACAAACGCACGGTAGTGGATTTCCAACTATCAAGATGGTGTCGATGAAATGATAGTTTGGTACGAGTTGTACGATGGTGGAATCCAGCAGCTGGTATCAATCCGAATAATTCCTCGGAGCACTCCCCGTGATAAATGCGGTAAAAGACACAGGGGGAAGCAAGACGCTTATTAACAACAATCCCAAACTTGATGGAAGCAACAATTTTTTTCATTTTGTTTTGCCATCTTCACGTTTCAACGCCTCAACCGATTTTTTTTGAAATATTGATACAAAGATATTTTATATCCCAAAAACGGACACAGCGTACTTATTTATACCGAAATATTGAACAGTTCGTGAGGAAATTGCGATAAACAAGTTCTACGATCAACTATGACCTTCGACGAAATATGTCATTTTTATCCAGAGAAGTATCCGCTTCTTACAAAAGTAATGTGATTCACTTCGGAAACTTTAGGCTTAGAGAACAATGACAACGCTATTAAACGTATATTAATAAAACATAAATCCCAACATTGCAGGTCTCATGGCATCACAAACCCATTATATTCGCCATCATATTCTCATGACAAACTTTCAATGACAATTGAACTACAAAACAACGTTTCAGTTCCGCTAGAAATGGGTGGCAAAATGAGATGGGAACTTATAAGATTAATCCTCTACAGTTTTGATCAACTATACTTTTTTTGTTGTTATTTTTGTACTAGTGTCCTTATCTTTTCTTGAATGTGAATTCATCTTTTACTTCTTGGGTCATTAACTCATAGTTAAGCTAATAAACCTCTCAACCCCTCCCTAAACTAAAACTCCCCTACAACTAAAGAGCAATGTTATAAAAAACTTTTTTTTATATTATTTACTACACCTAACAGAATAAGTTTCAGTCAGTAATTTCATGTTTGGGACAAACGTTTGTTACCGTCTACAATTTTTTTTGCAAAAAGACCAACTCAATGAGTCCGAACACGACGGGTCTACGTGAAGTATAGTTGAGATCTTGTTGCCAACTTGCGACTCCATCATCAGATCAGCTATTAAATACCATAATATTGCATTGGTTTACATATGTGGTCCAAATATTAGCCCATTCCATGAACGGGAATAGGTTAAAAATTGACTTGCAAATATATAAGCCTAAAACCAAATTTGGCCTATTTTTAGACTTCGTAAAATATTCAGTGTTTCAAAAGAGTTCCGTCACTAAAAAACTTTGAGAGCCGCTCTGCCTTCCTAATCCAATAGGCCGTATCTCAGATAAAACTCCTGTAGCAACATGAACCTTATTACTAATAGAAGAGAATTAAAACTGCTTTGGTTAATGAATTTGGGATACTGCTTTCTGGCTTAAGAGAGCAGCGCTGTACTAAATCGATTTCCAATACGGCGATCCCGCTAGATCCGCAGCTACATCGAAGCGCGCGCGCCGACAAATATCAATGCAATCGTATAATATTACAATTGGCCTGAATTATTCAGGACGGCGGGTCGATCTTTATTCGATACATTATGCACATAATGAGTGTAACCTGTCGCTAGCCGACTCTCGCGCAGGTGACCGCGGGATCGAGGGAAATCGAAGAGAAAGTTTTACCTAGATCTAGGTTTTTTGAGAAGCGGTTACCAATAGGTTTGCAAGAATAATATTCAATTGCGGCAATCACAGTAAGCAATGAACTATGCCACATTGAAATTGTAATAATGATACTAAACTACAGTACATTTTAAATATTTTACTTGCAGTACAGTCAAGGAATTTTATTCATAATGCCAGCGTCAAGCCACGTGAAAGAATTTACGCCAAAATTAATGATTAACGTTATGCGACAGGGTTCCATAGTGGTTCATCAATTAGAGTCCTTGACTGTACCTACTAGAATACCTAGGGTGTTTAATGATTATCAGACGGGAATCCAGGGGGCAAAATTTTATGACAGGTAGGGAGTTCCTATATCGATAAACTCAATTATCGATGCTTGTTTCATATACTAGTGATCACTCCAAGTTGAATAAATAAATATCACGGGACAATCTCGCTCAAATTGATCTAGTCCCAAACTAAGCTCTAGCCTTTTACTATGGGTACTAGACAACGATAAGCATACTTATATAGACATACATACTTAAATACATACCCCCTTACTAATAAACGTTGAGTAAACGTTGAGTCATTGTGACTTTTGAATTTGACAGATAAGGACAAAACATGGTACAGCTATACTACCGTTACTCAACGTTTAACTGCCCTTACCGGGATTTAAACCCGGGACCGCTTGCTTCGTAGGCAGGGGCTACCAACTAGGCTAAGGTGTCGTTGAATTTATTGGGTATATGATATGATATGACATAACTTAATAACAATTGAGTTAATAAATTATAAAACTATAAATTATGTAGCGCATGCGCTTCAGTGGAGTGATTATTGGACCAGTGACAGCGGTCGAGTGCGCAAGCCGCAGAGATAAAATAACTGACAAAGTCCTGCGAACCTTTGGGTTGTGTTAGACGCAACAGCCCAACGCAATCCCTTTAGTGGTATTTTTTGCCAGAGAGCAAAGGAGCTGATTTGTTCTACACCGAGTCAAATTCAAATTCAAATTCATTTATTCTGTAAGTAGGCCCTGTAGGCACTTTTACATGTCTGAGTCTACCAGCGCTTCCAAGGGACTCTGTTGAGAAGAAACGCCGCAAGAAACTCAACAGGAAGTCTTTTTTTTATATGAGTAACTTATTACTATGATAAACGTAAGCTAACTAATTTAAATGTCACAGGGATGTACAGGTCCCAGAAGCAATTATGAGACTCAAAGTATATTCAATTTAAATTGGAAATGTAAAGTCTCCAAATTTCAAATAAAAATTTAAAATAGACATAGGTAAGGAGATGTAGAAAGTCTCCGCGGTCAATAATACAATTATGGAGATGTAAAGAGTCTCCAAATGTCAAATTAAAATTAAATTTAGGAAATAGTTTTGGAGTTTCGCCTAAGTCAGAAAACTTATTTCATTTTCAAAAATACCTAATGTTAGGACTAAAACACCACAGAAGAGCAAAATAACAGGCAGTAATTGCTATAGGATAAATGGTATGTCAGACTGATGATGCATTTGGAGTAATCAAGATTTAATCAAGATTATTCGTGGTCGGCGCAACATGTATATTTCTTCCATACTTCTCTATTCGTCATCTCGGTAGTCACTCCCTTTCTAGCCATATCATCTTTTACACAGGCCATCCATCGTTTCTTTGGTTTTGTAACATAAACCTCGGAAAACTAACACACATTTGCGGCAGTGTTCTTCTCTGAAAAAATCACTTATTGCGAAGCCCTAGAATCACATACAAATGCTAATATAGTAAGAATAATGCAGCAACTATGACTAACGAGTTCCTTGCTGCGTTTCTTCCCAACATCTGTCTCCTCTTGGGAAGCGCTGAATTAAAGGCCCTGTGTCCTAAGAACAGAACTTCGTAGGCAGGGTCACGTCGAAAATTAGTATCCGAATTCTCTATACTCATTTGGATTGCAACCCTGAATACCTAGTCCATTTATTCACTGTAACATTCCCACCAACACCAGGACTCCTATCCTGACCCTGCTGACGTCACGCTGCTTTAGACTTCAGTCATTGTATTACAAATTCTAGAATATCAATGCAGTCGTCTAGACAGTCGCATTAAAATCTAGATCCAGGCCGACGCAGAGCGGTTTCAGGAACGTTATAGGTTTGAGATCATGCAATTGAATTTCATCGGAAAAACATACAGAGGTTTCACAGGGACGTGGGAGTAAAAAGGACAATATAGAGATCAGATATAAAGTAAAAAGTACTCGTAACTATGAAATAGATGAAAACCTTCAAAATAATTGCCTAATTACCAGAGATCGGACAAATGGGCAACTCGCAATAATATGGCCATGCCTCCAAAGATTTTAATTAAACAAATTAAATTACATTCATTGATTTATGACCCAAAAAAATATTTTGATCCTTTGCAAGACAGTAATAAATAAATAATGCCTCGTGTGGTTGCCGAGTTAGAATAGTGCCACTCCATGTCTTCCCGTGGATGTCGTAAGAGACGACTAAGGGAATAAAGGCTTGTAGTACTGTTAGGCGATGGGCTTGCAACCTGTCACTAATACGCTGGTAAACATCTTAGCCTAATTGTGCAAATTGTGGTTATAGAATTATCAACAAGTTTTTAGACATGTTTGTAATTCTGTAGCTCTGCCTACCCCACTCTGGGAACGAAGGCGTGAGATTATGTATGTATGTATGTAATTAAAATCTTTGGAGGCATGTCCATATTATTGCGAGTAATGAATGAACCCCATTTGTCCGATCTCTGCTAATTACAGAACTGATAACTCTTACGGCATTATTTATTTGAGTATTTAGACTATGCAATTATAAACTAAAATATCTTTATAAAGTATTTATTTATTTATTTGAACTTCTTTGCACAATACAAATAAATATATGAAGTACAAATGGCGGACGTAATGCCAAAAAGCATTCTGTACCAGTCATCCACATGGTTAACAGAAAATAACCAGGAGATCTAAATAGTGTTGAAAACTTAGTTAAAGTAGGAGGAATCTCAATACTAAGAATACGTTACTAACAATACTTAGAACAATGATGTTTCGTTATAGTCTCCTAGGTCCTTCACTATTACATGACTAGGTTTTTCTTCACTCACAGGTCTCTTATGAACTCACAATGATAGTAGTTATAATTATTGACATAATACATTCTGACATTCATTTGAACGTAATAAAGATCCTACGGCAAATTTAGTTTGACAAAAAAAAAGTACCCGACTGTAAACTTGGATCTATGATAAGTATGGCGTAACGTATTAGAGCTGGTAACAAAACACCGCAGCTTAAAAAAATATCTCAAACAAACAGACAGAAATGTAATCTTACTGTAGACAACTTCTGGCCTTCTCTTTATAGTACTAAGATCGCATATACTGCAGGAGGTTCATAAACTGATGTGCCCTTTTGTCTAGGGAGAGTAACGTATAATAAGAGATCGCGTTGGGTGCGCCCGCGCGGTAAACGCGATGCGACGCGACGCGACGTAAGCGGGCGTGGTCGAGTGATAGCGGGCGACAGCAAACTACAATCGAAATTTCCAGGCCGTGTACAGCATCAGTTCTCAATGATTTCGATCGTTCCGGGGTTGGTACGTTGCGTAGAGTGAGTGAGTTTTTTTTTAGTTCTTAGGGCTGGAAACATATTATATACAATCTGAGTCCACTTACCATCAGCTGGTCTAGTGTGCTCTTTTTATCTTCTCCATGCCATTAAAAACCATTGTAAAAATGTCAGCTGAAGTTTCTGGATTTTTGCCTATCGCTACCTAGTCTCTGGTCACCGGCTTGCACCGCTCGAATGATTCGCACTACCGCAACCTTCATTAAAACGTCGGTTCTGTTCAATGGGAAAGTTTTCCATTTTTATTTGACACAATGTAGCCCAAAAATGTGTTAAGATTTAATTGACACACGTTATGACAGCTCTTTATCGGAAAACGCAACATTTTCTTTTATTCTGAATGTTTCTAAGTTTTTCTTTTCGCTATAAGTGGAGCCCAACCTCGAAGCATCCGCCCGGAAAATATTGAATATTAGTACAAACGGGCCTCATAACAATTATTATGGCCGCCATTGTTGCCATGATAATATTTGATCTGCCTCAAAAAGGCCGCTTTGTATGCATTGTCCGTAACAATAAGCCTTAAGCAGTTAAAAATGCTAGAGTAATTTAAAGTGAGCTTTTCATTACAGGATTTGATATTTTTTTGGTCAAAATGTATGATACCAAATAATTAAATTTTAACCACACTCTGATATTTAAATAAACAAGAATCCCAACACAAAAATATCCCATCGAAACAATTCGCAAAACTTTTTTACTGCGTTTGGCAGCGATAACAGGCGACGGCCAAAAGCATTTCTGTGTCATTCTGCCAGAAATAAAAAAACAACAGGGCGACCGTGACGCATACGACGACACATTTTTCAATATCGACGAAAAAAAGATAAATTGGGCAAAACACAGGCGAAGGCAAAAGATGAGCGCTATCTGGCCTTTATCTGGGACGATTTTATATTCCAAATTTAAAAGCCGTAAAAAGGCAAAAACGGTTCGCATCTGTCTATTAAATAATTTTTAAAATACGATTTCTTAAATTATGTCTGGCCAGTTATCCTCGCTATTGTTTTAAGCAGTTCACGCATGGTTAGTTGGAAAAGGATCGCGTGTAGGGCAGTGTGTGTAACTACATACGTGTAAGAAGGACGGGTGATAGTTTGATGGACGGGCCGCGTCGAGTGAACCGACAGAGGCCGTAGCTCAGGCCGCGGTGCATAGTATCTCATCCCCATCACTAAAATAAACTTTCATTTGCTTTTTATGCATGCCTGGTATATTTAGATATTGTCGCGGCGTTTTTCAGCGTTAAAAAAAGTGTTAAGTGGATGATTTATATTAAGTGCGGCCCGTTATGGGCTTCCGGCGGTATTATTTACTAAGCGGAGTCGAGCTGAACTTTCTGACCTCCATTAGGAAGGCACACTTGAGGAATAATTCATTTTTTTGGTAACTCTTTGACTAAGCCTCCATTTTTACAGTTATGACGACGTTGTGTATTCACATTGGGTATTCAGTGGTACCCCAAAGAACGCAAAGGAATTTTTCAATTTAATAAAAGCGTGTGTAAAATCCGTTTCTTTTTAATTTGAATAAATGCATCAAAGGTATGTTAATTTTATAAAACGGTAGCTTTTTCGTTGGACCACGTCCGCGCTCTTTCGGAGAATAGCCGAAATTTCCGGAATAAAAAGTAGCCACACAGAACTTTGTTGATTCTAGAAGAAAATCTGAATTATTAAGTGTACTTGTAACAAAAAATATGATTGAAGAAAAATGGATATTTAATGGTATTATATCATAATACACTGCCGAGTTAAGGGTAACTATGCTGTAAAAAAGTCAATCCGATTACGTTAAGATATAGAAAAAAAAACTAACGTCATTCATTGTTTTTCTAAACTATAATATCAATTGCATATTGTATCAACTACACAGTGTATGTATTAAATAAAACAGTCATCAATTATTATTATGATACTATTCATTGCAAATTCGTTCAATTAGGTTATAAAATAACGGTTGATTAACTGAAATCGTGGTACTCGCAGACATCCGTTAATTAACTGCACTGATGGATGAACATCGCATGTTGTGTTGGCAAATTGCAGCATCAATTGCTGAAAAATGCGCTATTTAAAAAAAAGTCTTGAAAATAATTAAAACAAATCTTAACTTAATTTATCTTGACGAGGTTTTCATGTAATTGGCGACATACGATGACTACGAACACTGGAAAGGTGACGCAGCTATACGTTAGAGCGAGCTGCCTCTGGGAGAATTTAATAGATATACAAGACAAATGAAGCAAGGCACCAACGTCAACCGTAACTAGGTATTCATTTTATGAAATTGTTACAGGACAAAATCACGATATAGTACATTACTACAGAGGCCGGGAAAAAAGGGGTTGCCGGCAGAAGACATATAGGTCTGAGGCGAGCAACCCCATATTTCCCGCCGAGGTATGTATAGTTCTTTTTTCAAACATGCAATGAAATACACAAGAAAAAATCAAAGTTTTTTTTTTTTAATACGCATAGTGGCAGAATGTCATGATGCCTGTGCAACAAATTTATGTGGAATGGAAATTAAAAAAGAGGACTTTGCCGCCCTAGGTCTGCACGATTTGTATGAAATTCAATTAACGACCTCTTGTCCTAGCCGCACCTGAAACGTCATACTTCGCAGCCTATTATAAGGAACATAACATCAATATTTCATTGCATGTTTGAGAAAAAAAAAGTGACCATGTATTGCGTTCCTATAAAGAAAAGACGAGTTCGTAAAAGTATTTTCGTAAGAGATTATTATCCAGTGATGAAGCTGTAAGATGGAAGTCAACCGAGGTGGCTCTCGGGAACTATCGTTGACAATAACATAAATAATCATAGGTTGTCCCGATGTTTGTTTACTGGCGGGCGCCAGCGGGCGGTAGGCGCCGCAGGGTCCTGGGGGTTATAAACATCACAAAAACCCCGTGATAAAGTAGCCTCAGCATCTCGAGCTGTCCCGACGGCAATTAATAAATAATTAATATTAGTCCAACTGTCATAAATATCAGTGAATTATCGCTACATAAAATAAAACCAACTGCAGTTATAAAAAACCAAACGTTATAAAGTTCTGTTGAAAAAATCACTCGAAGATAAAACACTACACCATTTTAAACACGTTTAACGTTTTAAAGCTTCCGAAACACTTCGAAACTCAATAAAAACGGAGTATGTTTAGAAACTTCAAGTGGTACAGGGGTCGCAGTCAAGTGTGATCGCTCCCAGCTACAGATGGGATCATTACGCTATTCAATAGAGGACAGCACTCATCGCCAATTTAGGGGACCAGGAGGGCATAATAACAGAGGACGTGTATTGTCATTGTTCGCGACACATGCTACAAACGCTAATGTGTTGTCATTTGAGGCGTGAATCACGAGAGATTATTTTGTGTTTTATGTATGTAGATCTAGTACATAAAGACGCGCAAAAGACAGTTTGAAATTGTTTTAATTTGAATTAGTGTTGGCAGACGTTTTGATGGACACGTTATTATCATGCGGTCGGAGCTGAATTTAATAGTGCTAATGAACTCTGCGTATTCGCAATAAACGCCCATCGGCGACCACACAAAATATACAACAGGGCACTCTAATAAAATTGTCATACACCGCATCACAAACTTTTTTCATTGGGGAAGCTTAATGAAAACAAATGACACCGTCTCACGCGCGTCCCATAAAAAATCAATTCATGGGTGTACGAAAATACCGACAAGCTGCGTGCATTCTGTTTAATATTTCAGTTTTGTTTCAGTTCGTGGTATAACTAACTATAAACAATCTGCATTTTTCCCGCAAGCGAATAACGCTGAATAATTATTAATTTAATATGTATTGCGACACGGTGTTCAAACACATTTTACGTCAGTATAGTTTAAAGCGGTAGCTTAAAAGCGTAATTTAGTGCAACAGAATTACCAGGTATCCATAATGCCAAAGGAGGTTCTAATTTACGACTTTAGCTAATGGAAGAAAAACATTAAGCGCGTCGCTTTAAAGCGTTTACATATTAATAGAATAAGGGACCAGGTGCACTTAACTTCCTAAGGTAATTCCTTAATGGGCGGGGACTCATTAAGAGCGCATGGCACGTCGTTAAAAAGAAAATTTAATTGGTAATCGACAGTAATTGGTAGCCGTTTGATGAGATACCGATATGCTTGGAAACAGAGGATATTTCACCATCAATTTATAGGTAAGGATACATTATAAACAATATAAACAAAGCTCCTTTTATAACCTTTACAACGCTCTATTTGCAATTCAATGTTCCTTTAATGTCTTCTAAAACCCAACGTTATAAACAATCCACCCTTCATACATCAAAAACCCTTTGAATAATTTGCAGCAAAACGAATTAAAAAGCATAAACAGAATTGTTCCGTTAACCCCCGCCCTGCGCCTGCGACCCTCTATGATGGATAGACACAATTTGTTTTCGAATTAAATGGGCTGGTCTAAGAGTGCTGCTTTGTTCGGTGTAAAAGGATTGTCAATTTTGGTAAAGGGTTCATGAGCTTGCTCTTTTAGGCTAGCTACTTATTATTTACGTGTAAGGTCTTCATTAGGTTGAAACCACTATGAGATGAGAATAAAGATTTTCTTCTTCTTAATCTTATCAAGTAGTTTTAGACTATGGACTAGAATAAGAAAAAAAGTTTGTTTATATGCTAAGGGGAAGAAAAACGAGCCCACATCACCTCGTGAGTGGGATCTCGATTTTAAAAGTAATCAAAGCAAACATTTACAAGTCATAGAAAACTGTCATATAGTGTGACTTGTACCTAGATGATCTTAACCTGTTAACCTCAATCTGACCAAAGGCAAAAGAAAGATTTTCTTTATGATAGGTAGGTTTGGTTAACCGATAAAGTCTCACATTATTCTTTTTAATCCCCGACAAAAATAGGGCTGTTATATGCAAGTCAAACGTGTGTATCCGTGCGTCTGTGTATCTGTATGTCTTTCTGTGCCTTCATAGTTCCCAACAGACGGTCTGATTCCGAAGCAGTTTAACAAAATAACTAGTTTTGTCAGGAAAGTTCTTAGATAGGTTTTATGAAAATCGTACGGGCCGTTTAAAAGATATTAGCTCTGAAAAAGGAGTTTTTATTATATCGGGGATTTTTATCTATTTAGTAGTTATTTACCAGTATTGTTTGCTATTGATAAACAAAGTCACATACAAGTCCCAAAATCCACGATTCTGCCCAATTCAGTCGAAATCGAAACTGCAATCCCGAAACGGAGAGTGACGTAAATAGGCCTTTATGACCTACCCGGCAAACTAGATCATCCACAGTAATGGTGATATTTTCATAATTCTACTTGACCTGTGTGATACCGAGGATCTTCGGCAGAGCAGGATGAACGTAAGAAAACTAAGGTTAAAATACTCGCTTACTTCTCGAACTTAAGGGAAAAAGCCGCCGTATAACTTTAAAAAAAAAACACTTTACCATTAAAGCCTATTTTCCCATAAAAACGCTCATTTTCCGACACAACGCACCTGCGTAGACATTACGAAAGTCGGTAGGTAAAATCAGACCTAATTCTTTGAACATAAGCGCGTTGACAACCGCCTTGGTAAGATAAGTAGTCGCTTATAAAAAACAAGCATCAATCTCAATTTGTTTTAGCGTATCTCCCTAGTATATCATATTGATACCAGAGGACGCTCGCGACTTCCTAGGCGTATAATTAGTGTCCCACTTCTTAGTGCTCCGCTAGGCTAGGATATCGAAGGAATATTCCCCTCAAAAGTTTAAGTTCCTAGGTCCAGCGGTTTCGGATGTGCGTTGAGTCAGTTTCTTCTTATATATAAATTTATAGTCTGTTGACGACTCCTTTAGTAAAGTTAAGACTAACATAGGACTACTATAACGTAACTTTGTAGACAATACGACCTACGATTTAGAAGCAGGATGAGCTAAAACAAAGTGTAATAGAGGACCAGGGATGTAGGCGGATGCAGCCCTCGATCTTAGGGGTCCCGCGGGACAGCGCTCTTACTGCAATTTGCAGATGGATGCAGGGTTGCCAACGTGCTTGGGCTACGGCTAAATATTACTAATTTACTTTGACTAAAATCTTGAGTCATTTTAATGAAAGAAAAATGTGAAGCTAATATTGTAAATGCGAAAGTGTTTGTTTTTTTGTTGGACGTGATTTTTTTTGCACTGAATTAGGTACTGATATAGGCGGGAGGGAATAAACGACTTATTAGCCGCGGAAACTCTAACTGAGCCCTAGACAAATACTAGTATTTAGAAATGATACTGTAGCAGCGTCATTATTGTCAAGGAGCTTGTTGAATTTACTGTCATCCATACTAATACTACACTGGCCCGTAAAACTAAGCCACTACTACTAGTTTTGCGGGCCAGTGTATAAATATGAAAGTAACTTCTGTTTGTTTGTCTGTTTTTTACGCTGTCACGGCTAAACCGTCGAACCGATTTGAATTCAATGTAGTATGGAGATAGCTTGAATTCCAAAAAAGAACATAGGGTAATATTTTCCGCGAGTAGCGATAAACGACTTCTACGCTTCTAGGCAATAGCTATTTTATACGTTTTCTTCATAAATAAGTTAATCAGCACTGGGGTTCTTTGGTTTACTTTCTTTTATTACGAGAAAACTAGTAACAGTGGTATTTACAAACTACGGTCATTGTAATGATGATCAAACGTTAGAAACTGTGGACAACATTCGTAGAGGATGGATCAGACAATTTTAACGATGACGTAATGAAAATTATACTTAAGATTTTATATGAACATCATCACCATAAGTATACTTTAAATGAGAGCAGCTTGCGGTTAAAAACTCTAAAAGGTTGATAATTATACATTGATCGTTACTTGACCAAGGGAAGATTATTTCAATCAAAGTCATTATGGCATTCCTAATAAATTCCAGACGAATACGAACTAACAAACAGTAGCAACCCTACCAACTAGGGTACACTCGGTTCCACCAGCATGTTGTGACTCCGCTGCTTCCCGCGCGTAAATCACACGCCTAATGTATCGAAATGACGCACCAGCGCGCTTCTCCGACTGTACCAGCAGCCTCGCAGGAATGAATACCTTCTACCAGTGATACAGTGCTGCATTTTGATTGAAGCGGGCGCTAAGCCGGATTACTATTAGAGTTACTAAGGAATCATAAATTGAACTGTATTTTATGGAGCTACGGGGTATTTTCCTTCGAAGTGTTTGGATACAATCGCGGTTTCATACACGGAGTGCAATGCATATTTAGCAAATGTTTAAATACGCTATTAAATATTAGAGTACGCCTTACTGCTATAACATAAGGTTTGGTTTCGGTGGTGATTCTGTTTTATATCAGCAAATTATAGTTTGGTAGCTTTGTAATCCACATGAAAGCTTTCGGATTAGTGTTTGATGACATCATTATTTTTCAAATGACGATCGTGTAGCGATTTTCTCCGCCCCTAAGGACTCGAGGGAGAAAAAATACCGGAGTTTTTTTTACATTTTGAAAATCGTGATTTATGATTCGAATTTCGAACGCAATTTGGTAAGTAGAGTTCGTGTTTTGGAGATAATTGTGACGTTTTATTAAGATTTACCGTTTATCGGTGTAATTTGTTTTTTTTTAGAGAAATTAAAATATCTTGTGGAAACGGGATAAAATTCATAAAACATACATCTGCTTTTTTTACTATTTCTATACCCACGTAGGAATAACCTTCATCAACTAAACAACTTTTAAATCAATTTATCCCGTGTCTATCTCCGTTAGTAGAGTAGATATCCGATTCGAACTCTTATCCCTGTTATTAGTAACCCGACACTAGACATAATTTAAACGCACGCCAAATTATTTCCTAATAAACTTTCAAATCTCCTAAATCCTCAAAATCGCAAGGGAGGTCCTGTCCCTAAGCTACCCTACCAAATTACATGTTCCCTTCACCCACACAATAACACACCCAATGCCCATGCTACTAGGATTACAGAAACCGATAAGAGCTCGACTGCAAATGTTACTTTTGTTTAACTCGTCTATGACGTGTTTTTAGCATTATGAACTCTAATCGAAAGTACTAAGGGCACATAAAGCGGAAGGGTACATTTGGTGAGTGTAGCTATTGTTATGTTTCCCTTGTTTCAATTTTCCGGATCAGCGGTCCTCGACGGCAGAGATTGGATGCTGGGAGTCGCAGATGTCTGACCCCGATACATCAAAAGTAATGATGTTGTTAGTTATAAGAATATTAGGGACTAGATTACTATTGCACGGACATGGTCTCCTGTTACAAATCATAATGATTCTAGGTTAATAAATACAAAGAGTGAAGAAGACAGAAATGAAGAAGAAATAAGGTTGGTCCATATTTTCTTACAGAATTTATAAGGCAGGTACATTTGTTAGATTTGCTGATAGATTTTATCAATATCCATAATATACTAAGTGCCAAATGATTTTAAAAACACGGGCTAGCTTATATATATCTAAGGGTACTTGTTATAGATAATACAAATTAGAAAAAAAAAAAAAAAAAAATCAAGAATGTTTCAAGATACAACAAAATTTTACTAATAGAAACTTAAGACAATCTTCTTTAGAGAGTGATTTATCTACATAAAGCCTAACGTTATTCGTTAAACACCGAAAAGTGTTTATAAAAGCTATAGTTTTCTCCATTGCACACATTGGATAATAATTTGAATACCTAACACAGTGTCTTTACCAAAACATACCTCCAACTATAAAAACACAGTAAACATACAGTATCGATGTACGGAACACTCCCACCAGATGTGAAATCCTCAGGGAGTCGTGGGAGAGGGACAAATAGATAAATTAGTACACGCATTACACTAACTCACTCGGGAGGTCGGGTGCGGTCGGGGGCGGTCGGCAAGTCTCGGGACGATAGGTGACGTTGAACAACGCGTGTAGGGAACTGCGTCTCGATTACATGTGTTTAGACTATGTTATATATCGTAATCACATTGTTAATGTTATATATACTTAGTAGCTGTTATTTAATTGACTACGTTGAGATAGGCAAAAAACCGGTCAAGTGCGAGTCGGACTCGCGCACCGAGGGTTCCGTATTTAAGATAATATGAAAATACTTATTTTGTTACCAACTTTATGATCTATGCAATAAGGTCCATTTTGACTAGCCTTTTGATAATTTTGTCCAAAACTGTAAAGTTTTACAACTTAATTTGATTTTTCCCGTAAAATATAAGTAATTACCTTTAAATCAGGGACTTTTCAGATTTTTTGGTCCATAAACTTCGGAGATAAGGGGGAGGGCCGGATTTTTTTTGTAAATTTTTGGCTATAAATCAAAAAGTACGTCCCGAAAAATTATAAAAAAAATTGTTTTGAAATTTGCAGACTTAGCCCTTTCATATGACACCCCGGTTGCTATAATCAAATCACTTTCATTTTTCAACCCCCCACTATAAAAAACATTAACGAATATTTAAAAAAAAAACATACTTTTTTTACAAAAAACAGATCAAATTATACAACTATGCCAAATTTCAAGTGGATAACATCTTTAGTTTCTGAGAAAAGCTGCTGTGACATAAAGACAGACAGACAGACAGACAACGACGTCCCACCTTTTGGTGAGACGTCGTTGACGGGTTCCTTTTTTACCATTTTGGTACGGAACCCTAAAAACCATTGATATAATGGTGACCTACTTTCAGGACTGATATCTCTTAAACGGCTCAACCGATTTTGATGAAACCTAGCTAAGAACCATCGCGATTTAACGAGCTTTGTATTAAAAAAAACCGCGTCCGAATCGGACCATCTGTTTAGGAGCTACGGTGTCACATACCGATACACGGATACGAGTCACTCCTTTATTTATTTAATCTTTATTGCAAAAAACAATATACAAAAGGTGAACTTAAGGCCTTGCATTCTGGCATTCTCAACTACTTGATCTATATGCAAAATGTTTAGCTGTTTCGTCAAGGGATTAAAAAAATACGCCCTGAATTAGTATTCAGGTTTAGTATTTCCAGTTACCTTTTTTATGGTTTATACTGGGCATATTGTGTGACAATTCTTGGAATCTAAATTCGATAAAATTACGTAAGTTTATTGGAATCATTTTTAGATGTAGCAAAGTAAGCTACTAAAAGTAAGGAAAAATAAGGATCAACAGTGGAAATAAAGAAATTCAACTCTAGTCACTAAATTAAAAATAATTTACGTCTATCTTCTGTGATTGAACAGTTAAGCTACCAGAACACAGCTGACGAACACGTCAGCTCAAGTAACTTTCTTTTACTTAAATTATATACAAAATCTACACATCCAACTGATTGTTAAGTTTTTAATTGGGACTGACGGGGAACGGTCAAAGTCCCAAAATAAAAAAAGTTAAATTTAAACATCGCCACTCGCGAAAACGTAAAGTTCCATAACGAGGGTTCCTAAAAACGGCGTAGATGCTTATCTCGTAATTAAATATGCGACACTTACCTTGAAATGAAGCCCGAAAGTCAAAATCACTCCAGGGATGCATTTACATTTGTATGTGAGCTTGAACACATGACCGTTGCTGACATTCTTTGATATACAAGCTAAGTGCACTTTAAAAACTGAGAGCCAACCAAGAGAGATTTAATCTTTGTTGTCAAAAAATGAATTCAATAGTTATGATATAAGATACGAGTGCATCAATCAAAGCTGATAGTAACAACAGCAAGTTCTGTAGTGATTTCACTTACATCTTACTTAATGCATTTAATGTCTTGTGAGGCTCGCATGCAATCAAGGCGCTTACGCATAACAATCACAATCTTGTTAGAAGCGAGCAAAATTATTTTTCGTTGTGGATTCTTAAATAACTCACTTTTCAATGCGCTAGAACCAGAAATTTTCAAACTTTTTTTTATTATGTCTTGGTAAAGGCAAACGAGCACACAGGCCACAGATGGGATCTGTGACCCATAGACATTTGCATTCTCAAGACTACAATCTAAAGACTGCAATCCTATGATCGTAAATGCTTTGCCCACCCTGAGGACTGAGATGGAATGTCTCTATTCTAGTAATTTCACATCTTAATTTAGTCGCAGGTTTCTTTGCATAAGCACCTCTGCCAAGGGGTGTACCAAACTAACTCTACCTTTACGCCTGTAAATGTGCACATAAACTAGTAATTTATGGACAGTAATTTCCCATAAACAGTACGACTAATTTTGTTACTTAAAATAAAAGAAAGACAGCTATTGTTGCCAACTATACATTTTCGTTAAAAGTTGCATATGTAAGTGCATATTAAGGTAGATCCGGGCGAGCGGGATAAATTTAGTTTTCCGGTAAATACTTTTTCAACTAATGAAAATGTGATTTTATTTAGACCACCTCAGCAGGGTACAGTTTGCCGGTAAATTCGTCGCGGATGCAGTGTTCTTCAACACTAACAACGCTTAACAAGAGTTGTGTTAGCTCTACCACATGTATAGATGCATCCCCAGAGTGACTCTGATGTAGGTTGTACACGACGCGACTCGATCTCAAACGGCTCGAGTTTCATCGACTTACCTGGAAAGATAAAACAGATTCATTACAACTCACGCCAATAAACATCAAGAAAATATCATTTACTAGTCTTTTTATTAAGAGAAAAAAATCTTTTAATGTCCTTAGGGGTAATTTTTCAAGATTATCTTGTATGAAATTTGAGATGCTCTTAAGGATATCATGGAGTTGGGAAAAATTGTTGTTGTGGCTGTCTGTTGACGGTTTAAACAAAATATATCATGATGAGATGATGATGATGATGACGTATAATGTTATAATGCAAGTAACTTTAGACCGCTAGTAAGTGATCAACTTTTTACGGCAATTTGTGACCGGAGCCTTTTGTGTGTTACTCTTAATTTGTATATTAGGGCAAGACGTTCATAGATACGTTTAACGTCAATTGAGATACACCATATTATTATTATTTTTTTACAATAGGTTCCTTATATGCAACGCTGGTTCAAGCAATAGGCTTACTCACCCAAATTCCTTGACAGATTTAAAATTGTGATGTATTTAAAAAGTTATTCGTCTTTTATTTTATTTATTGTAGAGCAAAAACAGAAAAAGGCAATATACAGAATACAGAATAATATGCTGAAGAGAAGGAGTAAAAGTCTAAATTCTAATACAATACTCACTAAGAAATAATAGCTATAGATAAAGGTAGCGATTTTTTTTTAATGGCTTTCACTTCAGCCAATTATTGGCACGACGTATTTTGCCAACGTCAGAGTAGACATCGGCTAGGCCAGGACGTCGTCATTATGAACATAAAGTCATCAACATATTTTTTCAATAAAACTGGAGCTATTTTTTCTATCCCTAATAGATAGGTATAAGCAGTTACATATAACCTATTGTCGTCTTTTACACCTATTGTCTTGCTAGACCACGTTGAATAGTAATTAGTTCTGCACTTGACAAGCTTATTTTATCTCTGTTCTCAAATTTACTGCCCGCGTTATCTATCTCCTTCACACTAATAAATAGCTTAATTAGTCTAAATGCTCTCTGGTTATCTAATACACGAGCTACTAAACAACTACACGCGGTTTTATAGCCGAGCTTATGTAGCTGATACGGACGAACATTATGTTTTAACGATTCAACGTGTCGAATTCTTCTTGCGGACTTTAATAGGTCCCGTTTATAGCAAATTGAAACAGAGTCGTTAACAGTAAGAAGATGATCCGTACTGATAAGAAGTTGTTTAAAGATGCTACTAGGGTAGCATGGTAGACTTGAATAGTGCCCAAAAAAAATAGCAAGACTTTCGTGATTTCGAAGTTGGTAGAGTCCCATAAATAAGGTATGTCGTCCACAAACAATCGCGGGCACGACACGTCACAGCTCGCCGCTACCACACAAAAAACACACGACACCACTCCCGAGAACACAACGCATAAATATATCAAATCGAAAACAATAGGAGACATCGAGATATCGCATCACACGCCAACCCACGGACATATTTCAAAAACTGGAAGATAAAAATGAAAAAAGAGCACGACCGAAGAACTAACATCGAAAAAAATACGTGATGGGCATTAATTAAAACGGACCCACGACCAGGAATTCAGAAAAACAAAAGAGGTTAAACAAACCTTCACAGTGGGAGCCCCCGCAATGATCATCATCTCACATTTTTAATCATCTGACTTAGAGCGTTTAGATACACGGGAAATATAGCCTTAAGGAGTCGAGTTAGGGATGCGACTCTTTGGACAGTGTCGATAAAAAGCTGTTGAAAATTATTTTTTGGTCGGATTGTCACCGTTGTTTTAATGGTATTACGCATTAAGGAAGGGTTATCTGGCCGCCGATCTGGACCCAGGTACGGAGCAAGATTGATTGGACGAGACCCGACATTTTTATGCGCCGGATCTCAGGTGTCGTCGACTGGGAAGGTTATTAAATTAGTGGTAGGTACCGATGGACAAAAGCTGATATTGCCTGATCAATATGGAATCGTTAAACTAATGGCAAACGCTTTTTTTGCGGCTTCGGCTTGTGAATGAAGTTCGGAGCCGATTAAGATGGACATAATAATGATAAAGACTATTAGAATAAATAAAAGCTAATGATTAGGTTAACGATGACCTAACGCGGTCAAAATTGTCTAATCCTTATAAATATTCAATAAATAAATAGAATACGACTTTTGCAATGAATTACAAATAAACCAAACAAGCATCAAATCAAACAGGTAGCTTTATCGAGAAAAAACCTTCAAAAGGATCGCTTCACTAAAGGCAGTGAAAAAATATCACTGTTGACAGAACTAATTTCACCGTTGTAAATCATAGAATAGTGATGGTATCTACGAAAAGGATTGTAGGCGATTACAATGGAGGATAGAATCGTCGCTGGCGCAGTTGTGGACAATGCTTGTCAACACTGTACCCGACTCCATAATTCCAAATTAGAATGATTCCCGTCCCTTTTTCTCAATTCTAAAAAAGGCTGAAGCGTGAGGGAGACGACATTTTAGGGAGTTATGAATTTTATATTTTGACTTATGTACTAGGATGATGGCGAGGTGGAGGGATGACTAACAATGGGACAGGCCGCTTAGAAGCGGCCGCGTACAAGAGATGAATACTCGTCGCTATTATAGTGTTTGTTGCGTTGTTCATGTGTTTGGGCACTGTTTTGATGATCAATATGGTTCAGAATAGAAAAGGCCCTAATAGACGATAACTAGGTATTTACCTTTCTTAAAATTTCTATGTTGATGAAAAGTTATGTTAGCGAATGACTTCAGAGATGATACGAAAATGAAAATAAACAGCATGACATATTCTGCAAATCAACCTTATCTGTCAAAATGGAATAAATAAATGAGTATTGTCTTCTTGTAATATCAACGTTAAGAATATACACCGTAATTTCTCTAATAAAACAATTACGGCGATAGCAAATGAATCTTACGAATACCAAAGAAAAAACATGGTTTTTCAAGGCAGACCGAACCTGCGACGTCCCATTTCAATGACTGCCAACTTCACCTTTGAAAATACAAAACCCTCAAATAATCCAAGAGTTCATCTCTTTTCTCTTTGATAGTCAGATTCCCTACCATTACCAACATCATTCTTTATTCACCTATTCACTGAACAATAGTAGTAAGAACTTTTTATCGCGCAACGGTCCTGACGATCACAACACCAGGTGCGTGTCGATTGCATCACAGCGTTTTCCGAACCCAAAAAGTCATACCAGATTTAGAGCTCCAACATCTTATGCGACCTTGGTACTTTCAACATAAAGGTACAGTTGGAATGGCTTTAAAATTGAAGATGAGCCTTTTGGGATTAGCAGGTTTGGTACAATAACGTCTGATCAGATACCCCACAATGCTATATTACATTACACCTCTGCGGAGCCGACAATGCGGCTTAGAAGGGATTTAAACTGAAGGGCCTTGCAGCCGGCTTTGTTTCTGCGAGCCCTTTAGACTTGAAAGACTTGAAACAGCCTTTTGCAGTTGAGGCGTGGTGCTAGTGTGGGATAGTTAGAAAAGAGTGGGGTAATAAGTTTGACCGCGTTGTTTGTCTGTATATGTGTGGTATAGCAGTGCCGGAACGTAGGGAATTTTTAAGAGGTTCTTAGTTAGATTCGATGGAAGTCGACTGGTCCATTCAAAAGCAGGGGTTCAATAGCAACCAGCATGCTAAATCTACCAACATACCAGGAGCTCTGTGAATTTAAAACCTAAAGTGGCAGTGAACGGTGAACATGCCTCGTAGAATCGATGGCCGTTGGGGATGGAAAGGTTCTGGAGTAACTTCCACGTTCTCCAAGGCGCAATGTTGTCAGGCCTCACATAAAGTAAAGCGACGATCTCGGACACAGTATAGAACCTGTTGAGTGAAGAAGAAATGAAGAAAAGATCAAAAGACTTATCTTCAGCAGTAGACGTGTTTTGCCTGACACGATAAACCCAGTGTGCTAGACGTGCTGGTGTTTTATTAGCATTTAGGGATAATTTGGAGTTTATTCAACTCCAAAATATAATTATAAACGAACTAAGATTCCCCGCTGTCACTAGAACCCTACGCTGCGACTGTGCAGTTTCGGCGTTCTTTGTGAGCCGCGTAAGGCATCCCGCGTAATGGCGCTTTTGTGCAGCCTGTCGGCATTGTGGAATCTAGAGCGAGAGTACCAGGACTTGAGAAATAACAAGGAGCTGGTTAGGTTGATATCTGAAACTCTGAAATGTACAATCACACCAAAAAGCACCCAACTAAACCCAGCAAACAGGAATTATGTGTGTGTATCCCTATATACCTTTACGCATGTTGATACGAGTATAATAATTGTAGATGTCACACAATGAAGGCTCATAATAAGATACGAGTGGCCAATTAAGAACTCAAAGCGTAGCCGTTTGAATCGATACGATAATTAAAAGTTGGTTGAAATCGACTCCCTATAAAATCCCTATAAAGCTATACGCGTTTCAAAATGGATGCCTGAAGAAACTTAAAATAACTCACGACCAAAATACCTAATTTTCGATGAGCTTAACGAGAGATGTAGGTACCTAAATTCATAGGTTTGTATGATTTATTTTTATCTACAACCACTAAGTTATCTAGCCCTACAGACCAAGTTACAGGAGCTTAATAGAAAGAACTCCATTTGTAAGCGAATGCGAACTACGATGAATCATCAAAAAAAAACCAACAATTTTTTAATCAAGCCGATTGAAGATATATCTTCTAGTAATAGTCAAATAATAAAAAAGCTTAACTGTGCAAAATCAATGTCGATATCGGTATGTTTCTTTTTAAATTAACGTTTTTCACGTTCTAAATTCAGTTAACTAATGCTACGCACGCAAACGAATGTCATCAGGTTGGAACAGCAGCCGCCGCCCACTTCGAGGCCTCATAGATAACAATAGTGTTGTTCATCCGCGCGTGAACGATGTCGATAGTCGATAAGCGACAGCGGAGACAAAGGTCGGCGGGACAAAGCGGGCGGTAATCAAGATATCAGCAGGTAGCGTGAGCTATAAGCGTTTGCGGGTAAGATCTTCCCTTGCCTTCTCGTATATACAAGTATTTTAAAATACTAAGTTCTGAGTCCCTAAAAACATTCGAATTAAGGTGTCGTTTATTATTTTTCCAAATATTTCAAATTTCGTGTTTTGGGAATCTTTTATAGTGTAATCTAGTCTTTTGGGATTCTCCAGTTATTGGGGATTTTTGATATATGTAAAACTTTTTAAAGTGCACGTCAGTGTGTAAGGTTTACAAAAAAAACAAGATGACAGAGCGGGGTATTTATACTTAGTATTTGTAGCTAACTGGTATTTATACCAGTTTATACCTAGTACATTACATCTCGGTAATTATGCCTACCTTTAAATTTATTTGGTCTGGTGGTATGGTTATAAGACAGCCAGTAAACTTGGAAGTTGCTAGTTAAGTTAACCCGCCCATGACAATTTTAAGCTTTACCTCAAAAGGTCAACAAATAGATATGGTTTAAGGCATTAGGTTTTAAAGATATAAAAAAATAGCAATTACATCTTAGATCTGTAGGTTGGCAACGTATTAATCTTGATATTGAAAAATTCCATGAGTCTAATGTTTTGGTTAACTTGAGTATTTTTTTATTAATATAACCTAGAGCCCCCGAAATCTTTTATCTATTTTATTATTTAGGTAATGAGAGACATTATGTGAATTTTATAACAGGTATGGTTAGTTGTGTTGTAGCACTTGTAGCCAGTCAAACAACAAATATACATTTCACTATTCAACGTTCAGCTGAATTTTAGTTGTAATAACCTACCGCACAATCAATTAATTTTATTGACAACAGCTAAATCTTGAACTGATTAAATGACCCAATCGCTCAAGACTTGCAGCACGCTGCGCAGCCGCAGGATTAGTGCAGCGTACCGGCGCGCGCGCACCAGACCCGACGTAATGCGGCCGGCGCCGAGCGCGCCCGACGCCGACCGAGGAAACTTATTACATTATCGCCAACATTCGATATTTTTAAAGACGTCATGATATTCTAATGGAAGATTTTGGGTCAAGTAAAAAAAATACAGGGCCGGGTGTACGTGTATCAAATTTTAAATTTTAAATATGAAAGATCGCTAGCTCAAGACTACATTCTCAAGACTGAAATCCTAAGACTCTAAATGCCTTGCCAACCCCGAAAACTATGACGGAATACGTTTATGCTAGTAGTGTCACCGTTTTTCTTGTCCCCATACCAGAACACAACAATGTGAACACTGCTTGGCGGTAGGCTAGAGGATAAGGTGGTAGTAGCGATCCTTTGTTGTACGAGTCTTTTAATAGTAATTAGGAAACTATTTTAGTATATAATAAATGTACAGAAATAGTCGTTTTTTGGTTTATTATTCATGATGTAAAAAACGTGCAGTAAAATAGTACTGAAAAAATCATTTGCTGTGTGTTTTTTTGTGTATATTTGTAGTTTAAATTCGTCTTCAATTCTTTTGAACTTCATCGTTTAATTTAACTCAATTATTTGTCATAACGTTGAACTCTTACTAGTCTTATTACATTAAAACATGCGTAATTAAATAAAAAAATCATAGCAGTTTAACGACCTCCAAGTTAAGTCATTCCTCGTTGGATTTACAGCTCCGTAATAAATTCCCTACATAAAAACATAAATAACTAGCGGGCTAATTAAAAGCTTGTTCTATTAAAGATTCTCGCCGCAATTTCGTGCAGTAAAAAGCGCCCCGTTGCGAGGTAACGTTCGAGTACAAGCCCTTATCGTCCATCTGAGCGCAGTCGATAAAGTGGGAGACTTACGACCGAGAGGGAAACTGGAAACATCGACAAATTTTATTTGACATCCCTAAAGCCCGGCCCCTCGGACCAGCCGAGCGAATGCGTTCGTCTCGCTCGCACCCGCTGGAAGGTAACACATTAATTACCCACTCATATTACATGGAAATTTAATTTAATTTACAAGTTTAGCTTTAGTTTTGTTGCTTTGAAATATTTATAACTATCCTAATTTGAATTTACCTTAGATTTGTATAGATATACGTTCATATAAGCATTTAGGTGCATGTTTGTTACAATAAACGACATTAAAGTTCTAACTGGCTTTTATCTTACACAAGCACCAGGATATGTTTGCGTCAATATTAATCAAATTACACGGGTATCATCATTTAACAAGGATAGACGACAGCATCAAAACTCACAGTAGGGTTTCTTAGGCTTGCGTTTTATTAGACTTTACTTATTTTTATTTCATTGTCTCTATGGTCTCCTGGTCTTTAGCGCCAAAGGTTGTTTGGATTGGAATGGCTGTTAATCTCAGGACAGTCAGTAAAGAACTAGTTAGCTCTAACGCTAACTCACCCCACATAAACCCTTTAGTCCCATTACTCGGCATAGCCCTCATCTCTTTTGCGCCAAGCTGTCTTGGGGTCTTGCGTTAGCCTCATCTACCTCTTTTTCAACACTAAATCAGAACATCTGACCAGAACCTCTATTCTACTGGGTAGAATCATATTGACGTGTTATGATATTGTTTTTAACCTTTTCAACGCCACAGTCGGCTTTGGCCATCAACTAAAAGTCGTGCCACTGACGCCACGTCGGCTACAGCCGACAAGAGTTCAAGATTTTTAGAGACTTTGTTTGGTAGCAATAAGGTGTAATTTGCATAGCATAGCAAACATGTATGGCGTGTGGGTGGCACATTTTGTATTTGACGTATGGCGTACAAAAGGTTAACACTATCGCCATTACTGTCAAGTAAATAAGAGCTATCAAAACGTTGACAATACGATAACATGCCCATATTTTACTATGTAATGTATTGTGTGTATGTATTACATAGCGAAAGGGGTTGTACGGTCAAAGGACTCTAATTGTTGAGCCACTATGAAACCCTGACGCATATTAACGTTAATCATTAATTTTGGAGTAATTTCTTTCATGTGGCTTGACGCTGTCATTATGACAGGGATCAAATTCAAATTCAAATTCAAATTCAAATTATTTATTGGTAATATATACATTACATGTCAGTATAAAGTTATAACAGTATACAGTTATAGTTAGTTAGTTATAGTTACAGTTCCATAGTGGCTTAACAATTAAAGTCCTTGACTGTACGAGTGTACGATCAGCCTTGTTTTTTGTCACAATAAACTTAAGTTTCAATCGCTGCACTAATCCGTCAAAGGCATTATAGCGATAAGGTACTAAAGTGTGAAACTACTTATAAGGCTGACTGTACAGGGTATTAAGGTAGATCTACGTATTCTATGTTAGACATAGGTACAACATACAACTAACGTATACATCTTAGCAATGAAAATTAACTTGGTGCCCTCAGTTGAAGGAGAAGAACCTACACGCAAAGACCTATTTTATGACATATTGCTTTGGTCTGTTTGTTCTCGGCCGTGCCTTCATACTAAGTTGCCCATGGTTGCTAAGGTTAGTTACAAATCGTTTTAAAATATTTAGTCGTGGTTTTCCTGCGCCTGTTTACAGTATACCCGAGTACCCGACTCAGAAACTCGGCCTCCATTATGAAACTTTAAATTGGTAAGTACTTAAATTATTCTCCAATTGTTTGGGAAACACTTTGTTTCCGTTCAGCAGCTGCGCAAGAGACTGAAACGTTCTTTTTTTAGAGCATTTGAGGCGATGACAGCTGGCGACGTTAAATCATCGCAGAGTAATCCACGGCTTACCGCGCTTACTGATCCGGTGACATGTCAATTTGTTGCCGCGGCGTGTGGACTCCCAACTGAATCTCTTGGGAAATGCGTTTGCTTAAGTGTGTGTACACATGTACTTACAAATAGATGACAATTACAACTGACTCAATGATATATAGGTTCTGTGACGTGTGTGCGTAAGTTTTGAGAGAATCAATTTTTTTTTATAGTTGTCGGAGGCAGGCGAGCAGGCGGCTCACCTGATGGTAAGTGATCACCGTCGCCCATGGACACCTGAAACACCCAGGGGGTTAAAGGTGCGCTGCCGGCCTTTTAAGAAAGTGTAGGCTCGTTTCTTGAAGGTTCCCATGTTGTATCGGTCCGGAAATACCATTGCAGGCAGTTGATTCCACAGTGCAGTCGTACGTGGCAAGAAGTTTCTCTTGAAACGTACGGTGGAATAATAAAAATAATAATAATTAATCATTGTTGTGTTGGCATTAACGTTACATCCAAAGAATGCATCCGATAAGTGATTTATCAATAGAACTTTCAACGAGTTACCGAGGAAGGTGTAAACGGCTAAGAGATGATGTCGTTTTGAACAATGGCCGAGGGCAAATATAAATATCAGGGGCAATGTCACACCAATTGACCTAGTCCCAAACTAAGCTCTAGGCTTGTACTATGGGTACTAGACAACGATATAAATACTTATATAGAGAAATATATACTTAAATACATAGACAACATCCAAGACTCAGGAACAAATATTTGCGCTCATCACATAAATATTTGCCCTTACCGGGATTTGAACCCAGGACCGCTAGCTTCGTAGGCCCCTGCCAACTAGGCCTATCAAATCAAATATAAGGGTATGAGTGGGAGTATTTGAGTTGATAAATATCAAACTCCAATATGTCCTTGAAATTTTGTTAACTAATTTAAAACTTAATTCGAACAAATTAAGTTTTAAATTCTTATACCAAACTTCAAGGACATATTGGAGTTTGATATTTATCAACTCATTTGTTCCTGCGTCTTGGATGTTTTCTATGTATTTAATTTCGTATTTCTCAATATAAGTTTGTTTATAGTTGTCGAGTACCCATAGTACTTACAAACCTAGAGCTTAGTTTGGGACTAGGCCAATTTGTGTGAGATTGTCCCGTGAAGCTCCATTCTACTTGGTATAAAACCGTATTGCTTTTGACATGTTATTGTATCGTTTTTAAATGGGCCGCCACTACTGCCAAGTACATAAAGGTTATCGTAACGTTTTCGATGTACATCGATAACATGTCAAAAGGAATATGGTTGTACTGAGTGGAATAAAGCCTCTGACCCTGATACGTATTTATTTCATTATAAGCTTTTGTCGTCAGCCTCTTGTTAGTCTCGTCACCTATCATCTAATCTACAAATAGTGAAAGCGATTGTTCTAATATGTCGTTACAATATCGGTTTAAAATATCAACGCATCTTGGCAAATAATACATGAAATAAAGCAGAAAATCATTGACGCGTAAAAATCCGCAAGTACACCGGAAAATTTATTCGGGCATTGGTGGAGAATCTAATTTCATGCACTAGGAGAGCAGCGATCCGCAAGACTCGCAAATCGCGACGTGGCGCTAGGCGCGTGGCGTCACGACACGACACGTGTCGGGTCGCCAATCGCACGCTCGAGCTGCTTCTTAGTCAACCAGGCAATCAGATCGTGGGTGGAGGATGAATCATTGTGGTCCATAACCACAAGATGGAAGATGATCTAGAGACCACCAGAAAGGATCATAAATTAAAAGGTAATCGAACGATTCGGAAGTATCGCATATTTGAGGTTAGATGAGTAAGAACAAGTAAGAGTAAGTTTTTTTTTTCCATAGCAACTTCTAAATAGTCATCATGTGGAAGGATTTGTAACTGTAAGTATGATAGTATCTCATTCGTTTGTGTTCCTACTAGAAAAGGTAAATTATTTTCAGGACAAAAGCCTAAATCACTCTCGGAATATACAATTTTCTCATGATGTCAATCAGTTGCTCCATTATCATGTTATAAAACACAAACAACGTCAAATAAGCACGCTTTCATACTCCATGAATAATCATAAGTAGACCCCGGTATCGGAGGTGCAAAATGGTAGCTGTCAATTTCGAGCCATTACTAGGGAAGGGTAAACATTGTTTTGAAATATTAACTTCATGTCGATAAACATAGTTATATGTCGATATTTTATTATATCATAATGATAGCGTTTATTCTATAAAGTAGGACTATATAATTACAAAACCAACATGTATTGAACATTTTTATTATTTACAAAAAAAATCTTTCATCATTAAGAAGTTTTAGTTATCTTCTTAGCATAAAGCATTCATAAATAAATTTAAAACAAAATATAAACTCTTTTATATTCACCAAAGGTCATACCATGTTCTTGATGAATGATCAGATTCTTTGCAGTAAACTAGTGTAGTTACAATAAATATACACAACAATTATAATATCTTATAACAGCTATTTAATCGAAGAAATTGTTGTAAAGTGACAATGATTATCTATTGACGTAAATAATTTATTATCAGTATAAGTGGCCAGTATTAATCTCTATTGAAAAGGTTTATCACAAGAGTGTTTATGCACTGCTCTGCAACTCGAAACATAAGAAAAGTAATAGCAACCATAGATATATATTTTGTTGTACAGTCGAGTTCATAAATATGTGTACACTTTATATTTTTACGATCAATGATTATCATAGATCAAAAAAAAATAACTGTGTACAACCTAATGTATAGAAAAATCGTGTATCGATATCAACATCAAAAATATGATTACCCATCCCTAAGAACTTGACAGCTACCATTTTGCACCTCCGATACCGGGGTCTAATCATAAGTAACATGGAAATTTTACCTTAAATAAGTCCAAAACGCCGATAACGTATCTTTTGTTTAAAAAATGAATACCTACTCGTACTACCGGAACAAAGGACACGTCTGGAATTTTGGAGCAAATGCAAAGAACTTTTCCTTAATTCTACTTGCTTGCTGAAAACAGGTCATGACTTAATCTTGAACCCCCTTAAAATACTGTCATCCCAATAGAATTCCAGGAAGGTTACACTGCACCTCAGTGTGCACTTCGCCGAAGTCAATCCAATAACAAGTAATGCAATAAAGTCCCAAATGAAAACTAATGCCTGACGGGAGAGCGGACTACCGGAATGTAATCTAATTCTGGCCCCGTCTGTTTGTCTGCGACCATCGTGGTGGAAGACGTGGGGTCTGTATTGGTAGAGAATCTTTTTTCAGTTTTTGGATAGCAAAATTAATGATTTCTTTGCAGGTATTTGTTGAGGTAGTCAACATACTGAGACAACCTCCTTCAAGACTAGTTCTACCTATAGTAAATTAGGAAATAAGAACCTTACGATTAACTAACATCCGAGTTTTTGACCAAAAGCTTCCTTTAAAATGCATCAAGATCATTCCGTAGAATAATACACACCTCCTTCTT
This sequence comes from Acleris literana, assembly GCA_946894065.1. Taxonomy (NCBI): domain Eukaryota; kingdom Metazoa; phylum Arthropoda; class Insecta; order Lepidoptera; family Tortricidae; genus Acleris; species Acleris literana. The sequence goes on along the minus strand of OX335686.1, from coordinate 15,760,657 downwards.
AATGCTCGTGCAAATTTTAAATGCACAGGAGTTAAAATTTTAATCAAACATTCCAAAATAATCAAATTACATATTTTAGATTGAAACACAACGTCACATTAACGAGACAAAAACATGTCTGCGAAATATTCCCAAATGGCAGACAATGCACAGACAAGGGGTGTATATTAGTAATGAAATCCGAATTCGATTACTAGGGTCTAATGACCAGGGGGAGGTAACGAGATTACGCTGCACTCCTAAAGTGATTACACGACGCATCCGACCCGGAGGGTGATGATTTGTGACTCTAAGGGAAATTATTGCAGAATGGACGATCGGAATGAATATTGTAAACAAATGATAAGTGTTTTGGGTTATTTTAGTTCCGGGTTTAAATGATTGATAATTCAAGAAGATTGTTTGGTTTACAAACGAATCTCTCACTACGCTGTGCCATGTGATCCACATACTTACTTCAATCAGTTTCTACTCGAATATTTATTTAGTCCCAAATTAAGGGTAAGATTCAAATTTAGTAATATAGAAAACAGCCGTTTACAACTTTAATTACCTACCCAATGTCGTAAACGTATAAACGTAAACGTGTCGTCGTAAAATCATATAAAACACCTGCGAATTGTTTTGTAACACCAACTTTAACAGATCCTGAAACTCTAAAATTCGGCAACCTAAAGAAATCTAATTAGAATTAGATCCCATAAGATCGACGAATATGCAGTCAGTCGTTGGTCTAATATACTTTTACCCGTTTAATTTTTTGATATAGTGACTAGGCTTGCATAAACACATGCAATATACAAAACAAACAGTCGGCGCGCACAAAGCCGATACGTAGCGTTGATTTATCAATCAATTGCTCGCGCATCGTTAGTGCGCCGCGGGCCGCGCCGGCGCCGCCTTTGTAACCGCCGCCTGCACCGATATCCTACTAAATATAAATACATTTAAGACCACATCGGCTTAATCCATGCGAAATGCAGAAAGAATAAGAGCTCTTTATAATAATCATGGATAACTAACTAGAATGATTAGGGAAGATTCTTATTGGATTTTTCTGTACCTATGTGTTCCTATAGGAAATAATTCTAGTGTACCTCTTGAATAATATATTATTATATTTAAATTTCTGTCGTTCCTTTTTTCGTACGTTGCAAATTTTACCTAATCAACTACATGTCTGATCTAACGTCAACATGCAGAATTCAGCTTTCCTCTCGACAGCGTACGGGACTACACACAATCAGTCAACCTCAGATACTATTACCTGATGCATAACTTCACCGCTCGTTTGATTCTGGGATCCTAGTCCTAGCTATCGCCAGGGCGCTTGCAATGATTTATCATCAGGCTGCCTACTATAAATTATCAGCGGTAATGATCAAGCATGATTTATTGATGCGATAAATAAATCGATGCAACGCCGAATAAAATATTAAAAGGAAAAAGGAATGAAATTTAGCTTAGACAGCTTCATGATCATGGCTCGAGGAAGCAACACATGACCGTGCGAAATATGAATGAATTACAATCAGCACATGCTTTCTTTACAACGGGTCTGGTTGTAGTGACTTCTCCTTAGCGTACTTAGTTTAGTTATTTTGGACTCCAGAAAAAATAGAAAAGTGGAAATTACTGGATGGCCAAGAGCGTAGCTCTGAAATTAAATGAGAGAATGCGCCTGATCTCATCTATAGTTACACAACTCGAATACGTACTCGTACATTCAAGAGTATGGTCTATAAGCGCGTGCAGTAAAGCAAGCAGCTTTTCCTTTGTTTGATAGAGCTGCAAAAGCCCTCAGAGCCTAACAGCGGAAGTTCCATATAAAAAATGCTTGCAGCACTGAGATAACGCAACGTAAACCGAAACAATCTTCACTGCCTGACAATGGATCCCGGCGGATAACTCAATATGCGGACAAAAACTGTTATTAATAGGCTCATTATCTGTTAGCACTTTTCTTGCGATGAAGTCTTTTGTGAAATTAAGGTGGCCATTTACAGGTCCCGCGGGTTTTTGCGATGCATTCTGCGGGCGGTTCCCACGCAGCGATGAAGCTATTAACATCATCTATTTCTTCCTGGGGCTCTGGTATATTAAAAAAATAATAAAATAAATCAGACAATAATTTAATACGAATTGACCAAGTCTTAAACTAAACTCAAGCCTTGTACTATGTATGGGTGACAGTGATAAACCTTCTTAAACATAGAGGAATACATAATAAAGTATACAAAACATCCAAGACTTACAGAGAGAGAAAAAAATAATCGCACTCATCACACAAATATTTGCCTACGGAGAATCGAACCCAGGACCGCTAGCTTTGTAAGCATGGTCCAGTTCAGTTCCGAATTTAATTTTGTAAATATTGAGTAAATCTATCCAGTGACTCTATGAAGATGGACATCATTTAACACCTCGAATAAGGCGTGTCTATGTGACAGTTTCCTAACACTTATGGTTCCCTGGTATCTGAAGCTCGATCTGTTAATATGGACGTAATCACTGACGCTGGATGTACCCATCACTGCAGCCTCGATGGCCACTCGTTCAATAAATCCCGCGATACCATCTCCACCGAGCATTCCTCGGGTAAAAATGCAATGTTTTAATTCCAACGCGCTGGGAAACTCGCCGATCACTAAGCGCGATAAACAATTTGGGACTTTTTCTTATTTCTCAACATATTCGTGAGCCCCGCCGAGTTTTTTAGTCCAAGTTATGTAGACGGTGCGGCAGTTAAAATTCATCGGCTATGGAGGATTCTGAGATCGAGGTGATTTCCACAAGCGGAGAAATGAAGCCACTACATTTGTGATGGCTATTATCATTAAATAGGTAGGTATCTTTTCTTTAGATACGAGTAGTATAAAACAAAGTCGCTTTCCGCGTCTGTCTGTCCGTCTGTATATCAGCTAACTCCTCCTTAGCCATGGTTTTGATGCATTTTGATGCGATTTTCACCATCTTAGATAAATTATCACGGAAGGTTTTTATGTATAATCAATTCAGGTTTATGTAGGGTGTTACAGAAAAGTCACATATACCGAAGCTAAGCGAGTTTTTTAATAAACACTACTTAAATTAAACACCTAGAACCACCTTCAAGCAGGTTTCTTCAAGAAACTTGTCGCATACATGGATGATTTGTTTATCGGCTTTATTAATTCTTGTATCGTGCATGCAGTATGCAAGTATGGAAGGCAAATGACAGCAGCATTCCTTATCATTGCAAAAACGGCAGAACCTCTCTGTTCCCACGGCGCATGCTCCGAGGCTCAGCTGTCCGAACGTCAGCATGCCTGCCAAATCAGCTATTATCTACCACATCGGAGTCATGTCCGCCTGGTACCGATAGGCAGGCCGATACCTACAACAAACACGCCGACAGAATGCTAAACCGATCCGATTCGATCTATACTGAGACGTACAAACAAGGTAGATGAAAAGTATTCGATCAGATGTACTGACTACACGTCCGTCTATTGCAGTACAGGTTAACAGGTTGTCTTAATATTATAGAATATACGGAGTGTTCAAAAAATGTAATTGAATTTTTACAAATGCGTTAGGACATGATGTCAACTCAATAGCGTAAACTAATAAGTAAAGTGCGTGACATTAATGTCAGTAATAAGTGTGAAGACAACGAATAATCACAGTTTCAAGCGTTTCTTTGACATTTATTATGCTTTTCTCTCTTTTCACTTATTCGTAGCTTATAACAGTTTCCCAGTTGGTTGAAAATCAAATAGAAGAGATCCCTAAAAGAGATAAGCTCGCCAATGTACACGTCTATTTTCTACGTACCTTGTAATAAGTGTTTACATTCATACATATGTATTATCTGTTATTAACTATACAACCGGACTAAAAGCTACAGGGGGATCTTATAGTTTCTTAAATAAGGTGACCGCTTACTTTTTCTGCAACGCCGGAGATATGTGAAGTGATGCCGAGAGCGCTAGAACGCAAACATTCATGTTTTTACCGGTCACCATGTTTAAAACATTGTGGACATGTGTCGCGATGATTGGACACGAACGCGGGGGTTTTTGCCGCTGCCCGCGGATTCCTCCGCCGCGTAACAAGGGTTCCGAAGACATAGCTGAGCGATGTCCTAAGCCTAAACAGTTAATTTTAATTTCAATGAGTCTTACACAAGGACCGCGTTTTTGTGGGACGCGTCAAAGATGCGAGCTAAGGAATCGGGACTAAAGGAAAAGCGACTAGCTAGTTTAGATATTAAAGTAACAACGTATTTGGATTTTTATTTACTATTCGACAAATTTCTTCAATGGCGACAATCAAAAAAGGCTAATGAAGGCGTCATACGCGAGTGACACAACACAGGTGACAGATTGAGCCAAATGCTTTTGGTAGATAAAATTATATTGGTAATGGTAAAAGTTATTGTGTATAATATTAAATTGAATACCTATCTCACAAACCCAGACGAGACCGAATCCTATGTGAAGTCGTTTCAGAGCAGGTAACTTATAATTGCCTTAACCGACTTTCATGAATGTAAGCTATGAAAAAAGACATTACAGACAGACAGGTTTCCTGCTCTTACGAGGTTGAAAAAGTATAGTCCATCATCTCGAAACACGCACCATCCGCCATCAGACCAAGCCCAAGACAAAGCTAATGTTATTCTACAGAATTTCTTCAATGGCTGCCAAAAGCACCACGCCGCCGTGTCCCGGTGCAAAAACACAATGGCGGATAAATCATACTGCAGTTATGTGCTCCCAGTGTCCGAGTGGCTGCGCGGATCATTTGTCCTATTAATTATTTCGTACACTGTTTTATTATTGTCTCGTTTTAATTTGGCAATATTGATTGTACCAGCATCAGCAACGACGACGTGGAGGTGGTATTGTCAAGTTGAGACTTGCAGAACAATGTAATTCTTATGTTTTCATGGGTCAAGTTAGGCTTGTTGGTCGAGCAACTGACGGGGTAGTAGAAGGACATAATACTATTAGGATATAGGATAGCGTGCCATGCGTCAATCCCGGTATTGATAAGTCTTTCCTACAAGATGTTTTATCTTCATCTTTTCAGCTTGCACTGGTCCCTACAGAACATATTGAGAAATACCTGGGGCAAAGCAACTGCAGCGAATGTGTTAAATACGAACTGGGCGACTTGGGTAGAAAATTGAAGTGCCTAATAAACTAAAGGAGCTTTTATGTCCAATTAGGCCCAGATAAAAAATAGCTCTTATTCGCAGCGTATTTTCAAGATGATTGCTCTATTTGTGCTTTATAGAATTTAATTAGTAAGTCTTGGATGTGATGAAAGTTGTTGAAAAAAATCGAAGAACACCCTGTCTCTTGTAGTTTTAGACTTTCCCTCACACTTTTCCATTTTGATCCGGTTCTCGCTCATCCTGTATGTACTTTAGTAGTGTCATGCAGAAATGCAAGTATTTATAGCTTTTTTGAAAAACAAGCTCTAATGGGATGAAATGGAAGGTTTTTTTATAGAAAAAGAAGGCAGACGAGCAGGCGGGTCACCTGATGGTAAGTGATCACAGTGACCTTTGAGAAAATAGAAGGTAGGAGAAGTTATAGCACTTCGGCAGGCAATAATCCTCGTATAAAGTAGGATGATTCTCCTTTTTACAGTTTTATTAACAACTTAATGTCACAAGAGAAAAACAATGTGAAGAAGAAGTCACATAACAATTAGAACCGTTTACGGCAAACAGAGCAATTACTACAACGAGGAAAAACAAGGCACGTCTAGTAAGTAGCTTTATATCCGTGGCGAGGTGCTGCCTCGCTGCGACAAATATTTACATCACTGAATGTTCGTTCTGTTAATGTAACCGAACGCTGTAATTTTTATTCAAATCCAAATAGAATTGAATAAAACGAACAAAAAACAGAACTGTTTGGATAAATTGTTTTTATCCTGAGTTTGTCTTTTACACATTTTCTGTAAAGTATGGGTACGGCCTTATCGCCACCACCATATTTTTACTCGTTACCGTCAAGCAACAGTTTTCGCACAGCTGTGCCGGTATGGAGGTAAGACCGTTGGTGAAATTATTCAGGGCTAGCAATCCATTTCCAATCATCATATTGGAAATATTTAAAGACCTTTTCAGTGCGCATAACATCAAGTTGTGCCTGATAGCCCCCCTCGTGCCATTAAATAAAGATTTAGGAGTAACCAGCAGTCACCGTAAGAGTCATTAGACTGAGAACGATTTTGCATCTCCCTCTATTCTAACGAATAACCGCATCGCCCGGCGTCATCCACATTCGCTAAACGCGTGGAGGCTCCTATGACATACAACTAGTTTCTAGAGCTAGATTAACAACGCACAAAGATAAACCAATAGCAAATAAATACTTGGGAATAATCAGTGCGCTCGCGCAGCCCGCGAGAGCAACGAACAGCCATAAATCCCCCGGATCGCGTGATCGGCCAGTATTTAACTGAGGGCGCCATGATAATTACAATCAATAACCGCTTACACGATACATAAACTCAATAGCCACTATTAATCTAACGATTCCAAACGAATAAAAAAAACCCGAAACGTAATACGGACAAAACATTTCAATATAAATAATACGTTACTTCAACGCCGTAAACTTCAAAATTCAATGACAGTAAGTTGAGATAAGACATAATGAAATTTAACAGGTATCGAAGAGTTAACTGTGATAAAATATAAAGTTTAAGTAGCTCGAGAGCGGTGAGAGCGAGCGGGACGGGGCTTTAACACGTTGTAACGGGAGTAAGAAGGACGGTGACAGCGTGAAGAGTTAGGGGGTGAACAAAACAAACATTGGGCGGCAATTACAAGCGCCCGCGGCGCGCGCGCCGGCCGCATGCGACGAATTCAGAGAAATATCCAACGCTATGATAAAAACAGGTTTGTCTTATTAATTATTACAACTTATTAACTAAGAAATGTCACTGACGTTGAATGAGGCAAAGCGTTAAGGCAAAACAGTCGGTTGTTTTATTAAAAATCAAGGTTTCGTAACACCCTGTAAAGTAAACTCATAGTTTATTATGCTAACGCATATTTCAATTTATAGTATGCATATGCAACTAGGATACCATTAAATGAAGAATGACAAATGAGCGATTAAAACAAAGCGCATTCCAACGGGAAATAAGGCATACCAGGCGTACAGACAGCGCGGGTCAAAGGTGACCATTAAATATTACCCGATCGGGATCAGAAGCTGCGTGAGCGATTGATGCGCTCCTGGTGTTCGACACACGGATGTATCGTGTGCTGTGAAGATAATGTCCTTAGAAGATGATGGATATTACGGATAACTAATCCAAAAACGGTTGTAAAAGCTGATTGACCTAAAATATGAATACCTACCACTAGAATTTCTATTTCGGCACAAGAAAATAAGAAGGATTTCTTGATTTTGTAGAATGCATATAGAACCTACCTTTGCGCGGCCGTATCCACATGTTTACATTTTTAGTTTGTGACATTAAAAGCTACAAAAAAAACTACTTTAAAACAATGAGCAGGCGGACAAGAAAGGGCAACAGTATCTCCGTAGAAGGCGTTAATCGTCGCCCGTGGTTCCGCGAACACCGTATCGCTTCCATCGCGCCAATTGCATGCCTCACCAGAGACTGTTTGGTTTGTTCGCAAATTCAAATGAGGCTCAGCAGTCTTCGATTTATGAATTCCTGGTAGTATTCGTTATGCTAGTTGGTTTAAGATAATTCCATTATAAATAAAAGACAAGATGACTACTACAAAAGTAAACAGGCTTTTTGCAAAGCCGTGTTGTAATTTTAACCCCCAATGCAAACAGAGGGATGTAAGTTTAACAAGTATTTGAGTAAGTATCTAATTATCTTTCTGTGGCATCGTAGCTCCTAATGGATGGACTTATTGTTGGAATTTGTTTTTGTTTTTTCGATGCATGATGCTTTTTCTTTATCTTATTGCTATCGTTCGTACAATATTGCACCGCCTTCAACTATTTTCTGATTTGCCCAAAGGTCAACTGGTAGAGAATGCCATTAGGTATTAAGTTCAACTTTCGTAATCCAAATTGTATTTTGGTGCAGTAAAGATTTAATTTTCATAGAAAACTAGTTTACTAAGGTGGTTTTTATCTAGGTTTAATGAGAATTGGTATGGCCGTCAAGGAGTCTAAATTCTATAGCTCTGAAAGTACCTGTGGTAATGTAATGGCGACTCACTTATTTTGGCAGTTTATATCTAATTTAATAGTTACCCTATGAAGTATATTATTACTGTACCTTCCCTGTTGTGTGTAAACACACGTAAACAGTTATTAGGATTAAGACCTACTTACACAATTTCTTTTAAAGTTTTTACTTAACAACGATTCACCTTGATTAGTAAATCTAATGAAGCCAGTCGAAATCCAAAGTCACTCCAGCTGAAGCCATAACAGTAGGAGGCTCGCTATCGGCCATCGATACATTCTTTTAATTGATGATATCCTGGTCACACACGACGAAAGCCACAAAAACTTCATATTATGAAAACATCATAATTTACAGAGAATGTGATTATTAAGGCAGAGAAACTTCAACGGCTAGATATTCGCAAAAGGAAATAAATAATTATTATTTAAGTTAATGAAAATTTGATTTATTTAGTAATGGAAGATAGTTTTTTAGGAATAAGTTCCTACTGTAATGGTACTCCAACGTCAAAAACATCGCACACTATTAACAAAATCTAAATTCACCGAATGAGCCTTTTGAACGGAAATATGGTTTTACCAAGTTGAGTACAATCACAAGACATTATTTTTATCCGATTTAACTAACGTTTTTATCTAATATCTACTCACCTATCTATCTATTTAAGACAAACGCAAGGAATTAGCAAAAAAATATTTTCGACTTCAATGTCAGCAACTGAATAAGCAAATGATTTCATTGACAACAAATTTGGACTTGCCCTTAACATGTCTAAAAAATGGATTTCTCAGATAATTAACCGGGATGAAGTAAATTAATCACTTTGGCTTACCCGCGGACAGGCCATGTTCCTTTTTTATATTTTATGTCCAGTGACCTTTTCTTACTTTAAACATTTTAGGGAAGTGATATTTTTATAAGTTGTACGATCTGTTATGTAGATCTGATAAAAACTATGAAACTCCGTTTCTACTTAATTAAGGAAATTTATAAGTTTAACTATTTATTCCTAGCCTCATTTAATTAAGAAAAAACAAACATCCCTTATTAAATTACCATAAATTAATTCCCGAAATTGAAAATGGAGCGATAAATGTACCGGGCGCGCATAAAACAAAGGGTCCTAGGGTATAAATCAAAATGCGACCGTTTGTGAGGAGGAAGCGGTCAATCATTCCCCTTTCTTTGGCAAAGACATAACGTGCTTTTATAGTTGACGTTCGGTAACGCGACGGGGCCACAAAACCTTCTGGAAACATATTTTTTTATTTTTTTAAATTATGGTTACCTACTTAGGCCTTCAGAGCAGTAGTGTGCGTAGGTGGGCTGGTTCTACATCGGTATTACTTCTGTATTTAGTTGGATGAGAGTAAAAATAAACACGTGATTACCGATATTTCTTGGTGGTGTTTCCACCATCAGTTAACTGACCATTTGTGAATCTTGTCACCTTGCAATAGGGACCCTTATAGTAGTAGTGGTACAGTGATGCTGTTTTTACCATTTTTGTAAATAAAATACTCAACAATTGCTTTATTTTTTAACATTTGGGGCACGTTTTATAAAGCTACAAGTTACAATTTTACAGGTCTAAACTGGCAACACTGCTCAAATGGCTAGTCGTCATTGGTCGAGGTTGTGTCAAATGGAAACTTGTAACCTGTAAATTGTAATTTGTAGCTTTATAAAACGTGCCCCTGGTCGGCCGGAGCTATGTTAACTGAGGGATAATTGTGACTATTGATAATTATTCAAAAATAACAATTAAAAGTTAGTTTACATAATTACAATTACACTTTCTCAACCTTACCTACTTCACCTACTTGCATTATCTCTTTAAGTGTTTGAGTATGGTAAGCTAAGATTACACAATTAAATTATTAATCACCCTGAAACTTTTATTGGGACAAAGGTAGAGGCATCGTTTTAAAACACGTTACACAGGACGATTACCTCGCAAAGTCTTTTTATTTATTTATAAACTTAAGAATAAGATCATCAACATAACATCATAACCTAATGTTGACACTGGTAAACATCTTGCCTGTTTGTGCCAAATGTGGTTACATAATCAACAACAAGTTTTTTAGAGTTTGTTGGTAATCCTGTAGCTTCTGCCTACTTAATTCTGGGAATGAAGGCGTGAGTATATGTATGTTTATGTATGTATGTAAGAAGAAATGGGCAAACGTGCAAGCGGGGTCATATCATGGCATCGTTTCTCATCCCCATGAGCTATTAAGACATGAATCAGAGACTTCAAAATTGCAAATATTTTTAAAAGCTGTCGTAAGGATAACCGCGCGTATAATCGCTCACTGAGGGGCCCAACAGCCGCCTCAATACACGCCACAAAAACAATGCACACCTTTACCATCCATACAAAAACGCTTTCCGCATCATAAAGAACCTTTTTATAAATCCTTTACTTCTACCTAATGAATTAACATTTCAAATGACGAATGAATTCGGTTATACATATAAATCGGAAATTAGATATTCACGCGTAGCTAGTTAATTTTTGTGACCATTTCTATTTAAATGAAGAGCCGTTTGTATGTTAAATTAAATAGATTGTGGTCGTTTTATTATAGGTAATGATCGGAGTCTATCTGGATAAGAGAAGCAAAGTAAACTTATATAATATGATAATATGGTCGGACAAAGTTGCAAATTCAAGACTAAGCGAATAATAAGGTCATGGGGCAACCGCTATATGTTTTATTCATGCAAGTTATTAACCATGCCTTAAATAAACACTATTTAATATACAAACTGGTTACGGTGCAGTCATATTAGTACAGATAACCACTTCGAATAAGTAATTTATTTAATGTTACCAAAACAAACAAAGAAAAGTCAACATTTAATCAAGCCATGTATCAGGTGATCATACAAACCGAGGAGCTGTTAAAAACGAATCAAGCGGCCGACTAATTTCAGGGGTTACTCGGGCACTTACTTTAATTGCGTTTGGGCAATTTTTCTACCTCCTAACGAGCTCTGAGCGTCTGATACCGTCAATCGATGGAACCACGAATATAAACACAAGATTACGGGGAAAACCAACACTTACAAAGGGTTCTTCGTCGTTCTACATAACTGAATTATCCTTCTGTAGGAATATTTACTTAATACATACATAATCTCACGCCTTCGTTCCCAGAGTGGGGTAGGCAGAGCTACAGAATTACAAACATCTCTAAAAACTTGTTGATAATTCTATAACCACAATTTGCACAATTAGGCTAAGATGTTTACCAGCGTATTAGTGACAGGTTGCAAGCCCATCGCCTAACAGTACTACAAGCCTTTATTCCCTTAGTCGTCTCTTACGACATCCACGGGAAGACATGGAGTGGCACTATTCTAACTCGGCAACCACACGAGGAATATTTACTTAATAATATAACTAAATTCCACAAAGATTAAAACAGCCGATGAGTGGCCAAAAAAGAAAAAAAGAAAAATACCGCAGTGTAGGTATGCATATCGTGGTACTCATTAGCAACGTTATCATCAGGTCAGCCGCGGCCGCAGGCGAATAACATTATACCGATGCATTATAGTATTTAGAGCGCAAGATTCACATGGATCTTAAATACATTTTTTTTCATGGCAAGGAGAAGGCACCCGAGCACTCAGGCCACCTGATGGTAAGTGGCATCTGAGACCCATAGACATTTGAAATCTCTAGACTACAATCCTAAGACTTCAAATGCGTTGCCAACCCTGAGGACTAAGATGGAATGCTTCTATGCTACACAGCCAGATAATTGCTAATGTCGAAGAGAGATGAATAGAGACGCATGTAAGGTGCAACCTGAACTTCTGACTTTTCGCTCCCCACTTTTGGAATATTTTTATACATTTTATAAGGTAGTAAAAATATCACCAAAAACAAGGATCGAGAGTAATCATAGCGATATAGATAAAAGTAGCATGTTGATATTGATGTATTCATCTATTCTTATTTTTTCAAATAACTGTAACCGCAAAGTTATTATTATTATAATTCAATTAGTGACGATGCTACTGATAAAATAATATAAATTTGGATGCTTCTGAGTAAATCACGCAAACGGCTCATAGAATTTCGTTTTTTTTTTAAATCTCCTACTTCCCAGGGAAGAAGAATAAACTAATTTTCTATCTATCCCCTCCAATTAACCCACAGATGTTAAGTCCAGCTAACCTAACCAGATTTTTGATCTGACGTTAGTTAGTACATAACTGATGAACCATTTGATGTAAAAACTGCGTTACTTTAAAAGAAAGATAGTTCTCCAATGCAATGAGTAAAGTAAGTTACCGTAAAACGGGGTGAGTAGGGATTAAGTGGTGAGTAGGGACACAACCTAAAATGAGTCATAACTTGTTACAAATAAGAACAATTATTAAATGGACAATACAGTTACATCTGTTGGAAATAAGTTCAGTCTTATAATTAGTAACATATGCTTCATTTTAGGTTGTGTCCCTACTCACCCCGTTTTACTGTACATAATTATATTATAAGCCATGTAAGCCTACCTTCTGAGAGTTGAAATCGTATTCGCTCGGGGACGGATTGGTGCTTTTAACGCGTATCGGCGCACAAGCCGCCGACGATATGGCGAATAAACAACGCATGCTATCACCGATATTGCCCGATATATTAACGCGCTTGGGGTCCACATGTCCTTAGGCATCTTCATAAAAACTTGCCACATCCTAATCTTACCCTAATCCAAAGTTACTCGTAATCAGCTAATCACTTTACTAACTAGTGCACTAGATTGAAATCTTTTAAGACATACTCTCTCTATTCTACTCTGGCTAAACCTAATTGCTTTTCATATGTTATCGTATTGTCAAGTATAGGTATTATAGCTTTTACGTAATGGCTGCCGAGTTTAAAACCATACGATAACAATATACCAGGAGTTCAGAATCTGCAAGGGTCTGCTCCAAACTGGCTATATGGCTACTGGCATGTTAATTGAAAATGATATCTTCAAATCCGCAATACTTGGTTTGAAGAGGATATCAGACGATTGTGTTGGGAACGCGGTCGTATCGTATCGGTCTACCAAGATCCGTAGGATGAATGGTGTGGGTGTAGTCATGCAGGAAACGGGGGGGGGGGAATCGCTCGAAAAAGGCGCCAGTTGGCACCAACTCCTATTGCAAGCCAAGATAAGAATAAGAATAAGAAGTAATATTGCCAGTCGCCACCCAAGACCAAAAAAGTAAGTTATCATCATTTAACTCAAGAGCTATGCTCTTGTCGGTGGAGTAATGGTCACTTTTCTCTGATCTCTGCCAGCTTTTTCATCTCCTGATACGACAGGATATTGGCCTTTTGGAGGGGAAAGAGGAAGTGGAATACCTAGGCTTAATTACTTCAACCAGATAAGACAAATAAAGTTAGTACAAACAAAATTTAATAATAATGAAAAAACCATGTGACAAAAGACACAGACTCAGCATGTGCTGTGAGCTCGGGCTAACTACTTAGGAAAACGAGGTTAAAATCGGCTTTTCGATTTTGGGACAAAGTACTAGGTACTAGGAAAGTTATTCTTCAGAACACCGCGACATACATTGAGATGACAAGAGGGAATATGCATGGATTTTTTAAATAGCATTTCTCAACAAAATATGAAAATACCGTAAAAGAGATCACTAAAAGTGAAATTAAAATCGGTCAAGAAATACGGGTGATATAAGCATTTCAAAATGCTAATTAGACAGAGAGATCCGAAGTGCACCGGTGACGTCATTGTGCAGTTCGGCCATATAAACTCCATGTAAAATTCTGTTTTGCTAGAAAGAGATAGGAACAAATCTTTGTTGGTTTATATCTTGGTTATTTTTATAGCTATTCAGAAATTGTTTTTTCTCACCTGTTTGTAACATGAATCGGCTTTTATTGAAGCTGTAAAAAAAAACCATGCATATTCCCCCTATTGTTGTTAGGTTTTGCGCAAACGGAACCCATTTGATATTGGCCAGGACACTCGCCCACCTTTAGTGGTCGCATTTATCACTCCGTTTTGGGACGCAGTGATAAGGAGCTCTTAAGTCCGAGTGCATCTCAAATGCACTATACCTACGAGCGAGGTCACCGACCCGCAGGTAAGGTCGACTGATTTCTTACTCGCGTGTTTTAGCCTTCGAATTATACTGCGGTTTTATGCAAGCCTGGTTGCTTGTGTTTAATGTGACTCACGCATGTGTTTATATTATATTATAATAAGAGAATCTAAATATACAGGATGGAAAAAACTAACGCCACATATGGACGGGAACTACCTTAAATATTGGAAATAGCAAATTCTATGCAAAAGAGACTTACTTTTATTTTTGAAATCATTAAATACTGCATTTATGGCTTTTTGGAAATTCGTCTGCCTTAACCGGGAATCCGTTTTCGACTTGTCCTAGAACGTATGTCCCTTATATCTTGTACATTGTACGCAGCACTTAAACTAATTCTGACGAACAAGGTACCACAAGTCCACAACATAACATCGGGACGTGAAAAAATACAACAGGCGAATTATAAACTTGTTTTTTTAATATTTTCAATTATATAATGACTTCAGTCAACGAAAAGAGCTGATGATATTTCGAATGCAAGCGCCGGTCCCGCGCGGGTCACGCCGGCGGCGTTTTGTGTGCGATTTATGACGTTCTTTGTTTACTCAACGCAGACGCAGCTATTAATTATTAATCTTATGCCTTTATTTTATTGGGTTCAAACGAGTTGGTAAAGTGACAGTTGTGTACATTCATAATTCATCAGCAAAGCACCAGGTATCAAACAATACACAAGCTTTCGAGAGCCGTAGTGTGTAATATTTCTGCTGACTGTACACTCTGTCTAGAACTTTCAGATTTAATCGAGCGCATAAATACTAGGAAAACAGTACAAACCAGAAAAGTCGTGATCAAGAGTACGCCTGGATTTTTTGGTCTCTCGAAACCCTAGGCTCGACATTTACTTGGTCACATTTCGGTCACGCTCACGCAACCTGTAATAATTAATTCCCACGCGTAATTCTTGAGCCGTATTTTCTCGGATTCGCAAGCAATTTCAGGCTCTTAAAGAATACTAAATTACGCACACAGTTAAACGGCGCCATCCCAAGTTAATCATAAAAGAGCTCGCATCTCCGCAATTATGAGCGATCGCTGCGCGCAACAAAAACCCATATTTTGTTTTCAATAACCGTGCAAATTTCACAACGCGAGGAGTGAACAACCTGCTCCTCCACCACGATGACTTTAAACCCTTCATCTTGAAGCTGTGTAAGTAGGATGGTGCTATACAAAGTATTAAAATGTCTCTCTCTTTTGAGATAGTAGGAAGGTACTAAGGGCATTTTGTTGATACGTCAGTCGCTCGTTTTCCCATCACTCAGCATGTTTATTTTTCAATTTATCCTGTCAGTGGAGTAGCCCGCTGAGTTAGGGCCGCCACACACGGCGCCGACAGATTACCGCCCGCGCGCGCGCCGCCCAAGCCTTGAGCGAGAGCACTCCTGCCCGGCGATGCGAGCCTGGTAGTTTTAATTGTTGGTTGTATGTAATTGTTTGATTTGTGTATGGTTTGATTAACGTGGGTGTCATCAGGGGTGTATCATTTTCTAGTAGGCTATCATTGAAAAGGACTCAACAGTGGGTTTTATCTTTAAATGCTGTCAAAGAGAAGAACCAACATTTTTCTGACCGTGCCTGGTCATGTTGCTGAGATTTACTAGTAGGTAAAAAGAAAAATCCAAGATTTTACCAGCATTTCCGCCCTTGTATACATCTCGGTGCGTTGTTTTCTTGTATTATCAAATTATCCAGAATAAATATGTCTTTTCCCGTCTAATGACAAACGGAAAAACACTCTTTTGTATCAAAAATGCCCTTAACAAGTTACAGATGAGGAACGATTTGTTAAAAATGGAAACGGATAATATTCAAGCAAAATTTCAAGAATTGCAAATTTCGAACTGGAATGATAGACAAACGAACAAAGCAAGTTAAGGAGCGTACTCACTGAGAGCATTCGCGTGAATATTCGAATGTTGTGGACGTAGAGCCAAGATTTACAATGCTTACTCACCTCTCGATGTTCGCGCCGAATGCTCATTCATTACACGCGAATGCTCTCAGGGAGGACGCTCCTTTAAATAAACACTTTTAAAAAGGCAGAAGGCGACGTATTATAGGCAAGTGAAAGATAAAATGTCAAGAATAGCATAAAACAGAGAAGAATGGCGGGTACTCCGCCAACAAGAGAGTAGCTCCGAAATTACGATTATTATGAAATCCTTAATTAAAAGGTGCAACTGAGCAACATATAACGAATTTATTAACTTAACCGACAAGAAAACCAACATCGCACAAACGATTGGACAGCCCTACTAACGAGAGCTCGTCGAGGCGTCGAGAACCTACAATTAGACCACGACCAAAAAAAGTGCAGTGCTAATACGCACCCAGACAACTAGCCATACTGCGCGATGCCGTTTTACCGCCCAGACAGACTACCTTCAGCCTTATACCGTTATAAATATGGTACATTGCAAGTGCTTATAAGTCGCGGTTTTTCTTTTGAAAAGTACTACGTTATGATTGATAAAGAGTAACGTATTCAAAACCTTACACCATTACGATACAGGTCTAGCAAGATGAACCAGTTAATTTGTAGAGGAGGTATGGGAAAATTGTTGTTTATTGTTTATTGGCACAGACGACGGCCCGTCTTGAGTTATTGTCTTGAGAATTTACCAAAAACGCGTTGAAAATTGATTTTTCGTGTGCGAAGTTATGGAGATTCTGTACTGGTTCACGAGAGAAATATTTACATAACGGGTCATTGTGGAAGATGAATTACCTAAATAACCATGTCTTATAAGGTTTAGTAAACAAGGTAAATAAAAAAAAGCCAACAGAATTGAAATCCTACATCGAAACACAACTGTAATTTGGCCTAACCGACTTTATGAAACTCAGCCGAGAAGTACCACCAAAATACAATCATACAATAAATAACCACATTCAGATCGTTCGTTCAGACCCAAACTAATATTTTTTTGTTTCGCAGGTTAGTAACTTCAATCGCGTTGCCATTACAATGCAAAATACAACTAATAGAAGGTACAAGGTTCTAACTCTTCTCCCTTCATTTCCTGATTACACTGCTCCAACTTACTTTCTTTACGTTAAGCAGAGTAGGTTATACCTATTTCTGACTGTGCCAACTGACAAAGCTTCATAAAGTTTGGCTTTATGCAGGTGGCACGATTGCCAGTGCCACGACGTACCTATTAAGGTTTAAGAGATAGTAAAATATTTCATTATTATTTTTAATATAATGGCGCAGAAAACTGCCCTAATAATTACAAGATGGCTTAAAAAGGTCGCAAAAATAAGAGATGTTAAAAAAACAGAAAAGTGCACTCTATTTAAACCATGATGACCAGGAGAGCATAACTCTGAAGGGCTAGTTAGTCAGGCTCGCGAGGTGGTGGACCACACAGGGAGAAGGCAGTGGCTGGCCCTCGGCGGAGAGAGGGCTGTAATCACGGCCGGCGCGCTCCCGTGAGGCACCGTCCGATTCGCGGAATAAAGAAAATGTGATAAGTTTTCAAGTGCTCATAGAGCAAGAGTGGAGAGTTTTAAAAGTGGGTACAAATAAAATGGAATTTGTACAACATACAACAAGATGAACGTCCAATAGTATTGTAAACGGCAAAATGTGTTTCGGAAGCAAATTTTGAATAAAGGATTGGGTTTCATATTGTCCCTCAGTCTAATCTTCAAAAAAGTCCGTAAATTTAGTTTTGGGCTTGACGAACGTCAGTCCAGATCTTAGGTATTATTCACTTATACAGGTGAAATATGATCTTTCAAAGTGTATTTTTTTAATGAAGCATATATTCCCTAATGGTTTTTTTATTACAATCTTTAAGAAAACGTCATAATGACAACGTGTCGGCACCGCAACGCCCCGCAACAGCTGATAGCCGATCCACTTGAGATGATGTACGCGCTCCGAGGCGATCCCTAGATTACAGTGATCAAGTCAACGGATCGACTCCCAGGGCGCGGGCTGATACTCACTCATTCATGGTTCCCTGGTACATGTCACCATTGTAACGTTCGACTTTCCTTTTCTGGCATCTCAACATTAGAAGATTATTATCCGAATAAACTTAATATAAGTACCAGATAGAGAATGTTAGGATACAACGTTTTTAAAACTTACGAACAACCGTGACGAAAACGAAATAATCGTTTGAGAGACGTGTAGATTACCTACAAGGAGCGAAAAATAGGACATTTTGATGCAAGTGTGGAAAGTATGTAATTTTACACGAGTCCCCAAGGTGTCTTGGCCCGTGGGAAAAGACCGGTGACAGTTCCGCACGTGTATCAAACGAAGTTTTTTAATAAATTTGAGAAAAAACGCCAATGAAACAAAAATAAAACAGTAATAAAAAGAGACAATTTTACTTAATTATTAGTCTGAAAAAAATTTGAAAAATTTGAACAATAAGGGTAAAAAATAGAAAAGTAAAAATAGCTAGTGTGAAAAATCCAACTTTTCGCACGATATGCAGCTTACCACTTTTTGACCCAACTGTATTAAAAAAAACGTATAAAGTAACCTATTTTCAGGAGTTTGTATTAAAATATTATCACTGTCTACATATACGAAATTCAAAACATTTGAATCTCATTATTTGTGTTTTAATCTGTAAAATATATTTCAAAACCAAAATAACCTCATTTGTACCATTAAATAAACGGATGGAGCTCGACGCTCGCCAAAAGACGTCAAGCGCCATAATTGCCGGGCAGTCGCGACTGCCGCAAGCCGGTCAGCGAATAATTTGACGAAAAGGCTTTAAAAGTTTACTCTTTATACATTATGGTTTTCTGGTACCGTAAATAAATAAATTACGATTTTTAAATGCTCTTCTATTGTAAAACTTAAGTTTGGCCAAATTTAACAGCACTTGCTAGGACTTCAAAACAGAAACTTGGTAGACCTCCAGATATGCAAAGGTGAGCTTGATTTTTTAAATGAATGACCAGACAGTAGAAGACTACGGGCTAAGGTGAAGGTGTGGGGAGGTCTTTGAACAGTTGTCGGACGGGATAAGTTTACATAATTGGCAAAACAACCCACACATTATTCACATATACCTATTAAGTAAGTAAATAAAATAAATAGTCAAGGCACCATTATCATCAGCAAGTATCAATAGCACAATGCAAATGTATTTGAATTTGAATTTTATTACTGTCAATATAATGTCCAATTCTACAGGTGTGAAATTTGTGGGTAGGATCCTTTTCGCTAAGCTACGTTCAAGTGAAATCCTGTAAAGATGCGCTTACAAGGATCCAATTATGGAAGGCTAATTCCATTACACAAAAGAGTAGGACAGCTATTATTGCCGACTAAAGATTGCAGTAAATTGGTGTTCACCTTAAGATCAGAAAAAAAACTAAACAATATTAATACACATGTCAGTAGGTTTGAAAGGGATGTAAATATATGTTTTCCCGTCCGTAGCCGACGATAACAACAGCCAGAGTCCGTATCTTTCCACTAATGGAACAGACTCCTTTTATTTTCAATTTATTTCCACGCAAGCGCCATTACCAAGTGAACGAATTTGCCAAAACTCACTTATACATTTATGACGATGGATTGCAGAAGTAGATGTCTCATTTAGAAAGATATTCAACTATGTGTTTTGTGAACATACGCACCTTCTTCGAAGTTGACGTAACGTCGAGTGATTCTGCTTTACGCTACTCAACTTACCTGTAACAAAACAATATAGTTTAATTAATGAGAGCTACCTATGTATATTTACAGCAAACACAGACAACTAAAACAATGAATTTAATCAATATGTTTTAAATATATAAAAGAAGAAACTGACTGGTTGATCGATCAACACACAGTCGAAACCGCTTGACCTAGGGACTTGACATTTGGAGGGAGTATTCCTTGGGTACCCTAGGGGTGCACTAAGAAATTATTCTCGAAAATCGACCCCCAACGGGAAGAAATAGGGGGAGTAGCGGAAACCAATTCTACGCATCCAAAGTAGCAAGTGTCCTCTAGTAATACATATTCCGGGTCTGCCTCTCAATTTCTAGCTGTTAGAGATTCAATCGATCGGAGCACCGGGTTACGTCGAAAGGAGTTAAAACTTCACCTTTGAACCTTCAGTAGATTAGGATGTGTTTTGTGTATCAGTCAGTCATTCAGCCATTCAGGTTGATAATGAAGACGAACAAGAGGTCAAGAGAGCTCGTTCGAGACGAATCTCGTCTAATTCAATCTCGGTCAAAGAAACAAACACGCACGTGTCAGCCACCAATTATAACCAAATTAACAATTCGCCCGTCAAAAACAATCTTCATTATCCAAACTAGGATAGATTCTTTCCGTATCCTACACAAAGAATAATAAACTTAATGTTTGAAGGGTAAAGGTCCGAAGTTGGATACTGTTTCCCGGTCGTATAGAGATGAGTGCAAGCGCATACAAATTGTGGCAGACACTGGCCGCCTATACCTTATTGTTTTTTAATGGCCGGCCCGCCCCCACCGCGCCTGCGCGATCAATCATACCAAAGCAACCACTTTTAATTTTTTACTTTATTTTACAGAGCTTGTTCAAATAAAAAACGAGAATCGAATTCCCCGCGGCGAGACTCGGGCATTCTAAGAAAGTTTTAAAACTATATGTAAATAAATTAATAGTCGAGCTATAGGGTTAATGTGCTGTGGTTGAACACCTGATCGAATGTGCGCTTCCAAATACGAGATTCAAGTATTTTTTTACCAAATAAGCTTTTTTAGGTTTCTTTTCAGTTTTAAAAGACTGATGTTGAGCATAATAATGTTCTGCTCTTATAATTTAAAAACGTTTAATTTTAATGTTTTCTGAGGAGAGACATCGCGTGGCCTACCGTTTGTAACCGGGTCATATTCGGAGTTCTGAGAAACTTATCAAAATATATATTTTCATCATGGCTGTGTTGCAAGTCCTGAAAAGCTTGGATACTTAATTACGTAAGGTTACTTCTAAGACTTGGGGTTGTTAATAAACTGTTAAAAAAAAAAGGTTTGCCAAGGGTTGCGCAGGTGATGTATAGTCGACCAAGAAAGTCCTTTACCACTTTTCGACTCTATTTGTAGCGCATTAAAGTCCTAAAGTGGTAAAGGACTTTCTTGGTGGACTTTACAGTGGTTGTATCTCACGAAAGCGGGTGGGCCATACTGTGGTATTGCAATCGTCCACAGACCCTGAGCTGTGAAAAATGTATTCTTTCCTTACGCAATTTACTAGGACACTATAAATATGTACATGTACACCCCTTCCGCCGGAACGAAGCTGCCCTATCTGCCATCGGCCAACTGGCACCCTTGCATTATGCAGGGCGCCTGGTCCGCACCCACGAGTTTATGCTAATTTCTGTCGCTAATGTTATACAGTATTTCATCAACTTGGTTTAGTGTGGCAAGCCCGTAAATAAATAGACAAATAATTATTTACTCTACGTAACAAAAAGTGTTAGCGTTAGTGTTTGTTTGACATCCTACTCCCCTGTATTCCCAAACCCATCAACCTTAAAACCCTCCTATTCCTCTCATAATAAAAAAGGGTTCTACTTTACTTAATTAAATTCATAGGCAAAGAAAAAAATAAACTCTAGGTGCTTTTACCCGCTTTTGTCGCTTCCAATTTCCATCTGTTCATTCGACCTGTATTGTCTTAAGTGTTTTGTGTTGTCTATATGTCTTGTGTCTATGCCAGGTGCACAACAAGCACACGTAACTGCAACCTCCATTTAGGCCCAACCACTAACTAAAAATAAAAACTGGTCTTACACGCTATACACCATGCTGCTGTCAGGTGTCATTGGCAGTAATGGTTATATGAGCTCTTAGTGCTACTGCTAATGCCTATAGTAGGGCTGAAACGTTATAAGCTCACGCATTTGATACTCAAGCTCAAAAATCCAAATGGTACATACATATACCTCATATAACAACTTGGTCCGACCAAGCATTGAAAAAGTGCTAGTGCTATTCATTAATTTAATTCAATTTAATAAAAGGACTACATTAGTTATGATAACTCTTTCCCCGTCGCTCCACATTACGGCGTGCGACGCTAACGACCCGGCGCAAGGTGTTTACGTCGGCCCTCGCGAAATATACGATTGTCTGTTTGTTTTTTGCCAATATCTTATGGTTTATATACGCCTGGTAGTTAGTGATGATGTACACCGTTTTAAGTGCTGTTTTTTCTGTGGCTTTTTTAAATATCAAGTCAATTGGTGCATGCAAAAAGAAGTAGATAACGTTGTTTTTGCAGTTGTATAATATGACCACCGCATCGTAAATACAACGTCAAGCGAAAAAGAAATGCTCCCCGTAACGGCTGTTGCATGCAGGAATGATAACACTTTATTGTACAGAAACAGTATGATAAAAATAATAGATAGGTAGATAGGTACACTGATACAGTCACGTCTAATAATATGCACGCAGTAAAACTTTCAAAATTATGTAAACACGACTCTGCTGCAAGGAAATAAGGTTGTATTTATATTTCTGAAGCATGTTAATATATAATATTTATACATGTGACCGTATAACTAGGTTGTTACAGGCAAACTACCTAAAATCTTCCACCTTACTACAATTTAACACTTGACACTACTAGTCTATTCTCGTACGGGTCAAGATACTTAGGCGAGTAGGCACATAAGTGTACACGCGAATACAAGAACACAATTTATATGCCACCTTTGAAGAAGCCATCAAAACTAGCCAACATTTTGAAAGATGTTCTCGTAACACAACGGTCCAAGTGTCGTCTAAAATCAATCGCACTTGTAAAAAAGTGGTCGATTTTTCCAGACCATGTGTTCGTAGCCTAACAGAGGAGGAGAGGTGAGCGGAGACCTGAGAGGGTCCTATTTTTAGGGAACAGGGCGCCGGCGCCTGCTCACCTGCCGCGAGGCAAAAATAGGGGCACGGGGATCGCAGCAATTAAGAGAGGTTAGACAAAAACATACGAAACTGAGGCCAAAATTCTTTCAAAGCTGGTTTATATAGCTATAAGGAAGTATGGGGTAACTATTATTTAAACGAAACACCGTTCAACAAACGTATCATTACACAGAATTTTCATTTCATCGAAAGGCATTTCTCGCCGCAGGAGTTATTTTTTTTTGGTAGTCACAAGTGTAATCTAACTCTAAAAACATTGATGAAGTGAAATTCGATAAAATTATGGATTACCTGAAATATGAACTCCTAGTGATTTTTACGAAAATGGTTCTGTAAACAAGCGGGACAGCTCAGATGATAAGTATCTCCCGACAATCCATAGGTGCTTGTAATATTAGATGATGCCAAAGGGCAGTCCGCAAGCTTTCTCACGCAACTTTTGAAAAATGGTACAGACTTTCGAGAAATTTTGAGTTATGAAGTTCATTTCACATTCTATTCGTTCGAAAAATGCAATCTACATACTGACTGTGTACTGCAGCAAATCATTCTTGTTTTAGCAATCAATATTTTTTATTATTTCAGCATTTAAATAATTCACAATTTTATTCTGCAATAATCATTCGCCTTTATCAAATTCCGAGTTTACTGCGCTATCTAAGAGTAGCCTATAGGTACTGTAGTCTGCGCTAAACTAACTAAACACCACAACACGTACAACATCCACACTTTTGACCCACTGATGATCCAGACCACAGGCCCGAATACCAGGCTGTAATGAATAACCAGCAGTCAGTGTAGGTCATAAACACTCCTGAAGTAAAATCAACAGAAGTGCAGTGTTAACCAAAGCAGATTAAGCCCAGCACAGCACGAAACGTCAAAGAAGAAGTGTCCTATGGCCAAATGCTGACGCCGAATAAAACTTTACCGGAGCACCAGGGACACTAACGAAGCCTCGAATTTTATAGCATTCTGTAAAACGGCGACCTAGCGTCACCCTCATAAAAGGCGGATATCCCACAAAACGGTCAAAGCAATTTCAATCTTAAAATAACCGTTATAAACTCATGTGTATTAAGGAGTTTCATATCAGTTGCGTCCTTTTAGGGTCAGGCTGGGTTTTATTGGCCCAACCGTGTGAATGGTCAAAGATTTACGGTGAGGCCAATTACCAAATAACAATTAGTGCTGATATATGGGGCCGACAATAAACTTTTCAATTTGCAGAGAAATATGGGCGACCTACCGGCTAAGATGTATTTTAAAATCACGAATTATATTATTATTTTAAATTTGATATTTGTAATAATCTGAGCCCTCATGCACCGTGGATGACTTGAGTATGCTGAGGTATTAGACCCGCTATCAAATTCATAGCTTAAACCCTTTCAAGCTGTCCGCCAACGGCGAAATCCTAGCTATGTGCTAGAGCCGGGCTCGTAGAACCGAAGTTTCGAACTATAACTATACGGTTAAGTATCACGACTGCATATTGATATTAAATTGAAAACGAAATAATTTGATGTGGTTTGGGACGTATTATCCCATCAGTATTAAAACGACTGGAACATACTCATACTATCATTTTGGATGAGATAACTGTACTAAGCAATCCCATCCACCCACTCTGTTTAAGAAACACATCACTTACCATAGAAAAAAATATTACGCAAAATTCCCGAAATAAATCGTCATATCAGTTCCAACCGAGTGCTCGCTTATATTTTTCTCAATCGGCATCCAAGAAGTCCGGTAGTCGATTTATTATTTATACAAATAAATAATCGCGTCGTACCGCGTATGATTGACGCCGCCGCCCGCGCACCGTTTTACATATAAATTACCAATTACAGTGCGCGCGGACACCGCCACTGACAGAAGCGGCGTGTTGGCCATCCGTTATTCTAACAATTTTTTCATCGGAGATGTTCAATTCTGTGTTTGTTGTCACTGTTTTCTGTCAGTTTTGTTTGGAATTTGATATCAAACCTTTATTAACTCTTTAATATCAATTATTCATGTTATTCATGCTACTTTGAAATTCCATCCGATATCACTTTATAGTCAACGGCTAAACTCTGCATTATGTGCCAAATAAGGAACGCTAGAAAATTATATTTCTACAAACGCAGGGCATTAGTTAAATATCGAAAGGTCAAGTTGTAACAAATGACATCATTACTTACTGAGGATGCTAACGGAAGTCCAAGTGTCGTTAATGCAGAAACCGATAATTTATACAATGGTAAAGGTCAAAATGTTGTGGAAACGTTGATAAATAATTAATGTAATTTCTACCAAAAGTAACGTACAACAGGACCGCTATGTACAAAAACCCACTATCCTGTCTGAATCTTCCAAACTCACCAAAACGGTAACGGTAGCTACTTTTAATAATAAGTAATGAGTTAGAAAAAATGCAGGATAAAATCTGATCTAATAGATGAGCGAGGTATGTATTGTAAGTGGTTCGCCTGACCCGGGAATATCAAAGAAGCTCTCATTAAAAGTATGATTGATCTGTGGCTTCACCAATACGGTAGTCATTTGGTTTGTTTCTAAGCAATCAATGGTAAACCATTTGCAATAAATAATGTCAATATTAATTTTCTTTTCTTGAATGAGTTTTGTTCGTTTGGGTTGCGTCCTAGTTTTGAAATTTGTATCTTGTTATGGGACGTGTCTATTTTTGTGCAAAATTCTTCAAATGACCGACAAATCTTTCACCGGGCCTCATGGGCTGTCAGGAGGTATGTTGCGGACCAGCGCCACCCGCTGAGCGCCCCGCGGCACACACGAGCTGTCCAACATCCGCCCGCGGACGAGCCGCGGAATCGCCTTCACAACCCATAACGATGACTTCTGAAATGCTATGCAAACCTGGTATTTGAATGGTAATGATAATCTTTATACGGAGCTCAGATTGATGATATCCGCTAGCTCTCTAAAATAGCAACACATCACAAATGTACGATAAAATACTTGGCTTTCAGCAAGTGTACAAATTCAATTGCAAAGCGAATAATGTGAGAAATTCCGCCGAGGATATCTCACACGAACATAATTCCGCTATTTCGTTGTTCGTTTCCAGGAACATTTAGCATATTCAGCTGATTGTGCTCCAATGCACGGCTGGCTTTCTTATCACGTGTCGAGATGACTTTATTTTGATATTGCGCGCGGGTTGTTTATCGCCCATTGTGTTTTTATTCTCACTGCTACGTGCCGCAATGTCGGCGCCGATGTTATAAGTGACAAATTTAATACGTTAGATGCACTTATCAATATTCGGTAAGGGTCGGCAGCTAACTGCGTGGACTAGGCTGGCATAGCTATTGCTTATAATAGACGTAGTCAGGTTGCGTTATGCATAATCAGTGGTGTAACACCGCATTTTTATTTTCCAAACTGTCCTTTGAAAGCCGCCCGCAGTCGCGTCCTCGTGTGTGGAGGTGTCTCAACAGAGCATCGCACTGCAGCAAGGGAATCATGCGACGCGTGCTAACCGTTGCTTTCAAACGCTTCCAGGCGTCACATCACCTCATTAACTTAAACAAAGCGAGCTCCCTTTACTTTTTGATTTCCTGGTAGCCACTTTTATTTTAGTTCTTTCTAGATAGCGTGTGTGGAGCGCATAATGAAATCGCCCATATTTCGCGGAACGGTGCAAGTTGGTTGCGTGCGGAGAAGTTTTGCGGTCGGGATGTTTCTATTTCTTGTTTTTGTTTTAGATCCCGCAAATCGATAGGAAACTTTGTTGATGTTAAGGTCAAACGGGAGGGATACGTTTGGTAGCTCATTGAATAAGGGTGTATCTAATTTATCAATAAAATACAACGGCAAAAACTCTCGTAGCAAAAAATGTATCTTCCATCAATTTTTATCTCACGGACCGTTAACAGGTGACTTCCAAAACGGTCCCATATTCAATTCCCGCCGCATCTCACTGGGGACCGACCAAGTCGCTTCCTTCCTCTAACCAGCACCACGTGGGCACTTTTTCTTCGCCAATTAGGCGGTTCCGCCCGGCAATTAAGACGCACCCGGGAGCCCGGATGCCGGGCGTGTTTGACAAACTCTCGCTCTGGTATGCAACCCTGGTAATTATGTTTGACTGCGCTCTATTGCGTGTGGTGACTAATTAAGAGGTATTCATGATTTATTACCAGTTTAGTTACACCAGAAATTTAAACGAAAATAAATCATCAATATACAGTGTTTGCTATACATTTTTGTTTGTTATTTTAATTTAAGATACGTACTTAATGTTAATTAAATTCAATGTAGCTCCATCTACTCTGCATTGTTTTTCTAACTACAAAAAATCTGCATGAAGGAAAACAAAAAGTTAACGACACATCTTGATATCTGGGAACACGGCGCGCAGCTATCGGCGCAGCGGGCGCTTATCGCCCCATCTGGCGCCTAAATTCTTGCATGCACGGGACTGACGACTAACGAGACGGGCATCAGAAGTGAGTAGATAGCCATCTACTACCTGCTTTGTATACTCATAGATTGAGGCTCAATCGTACTATAAGGCAGCAACTCTTCTCTTAAAAACAGTTGATCGAGTGAGCGAAGACATACGAGCGGGCTCACTACATGGGTTAAGCGGTTAAGCTGAGAATGCACGCCCTTAAATGCTGTTTTAACGCTGTGACGGGACCACTTCGTTTCTACTTCTTCAATAATTGGTCGGTCGAGTTCAAAAGGAAAGTACCCGGGGCTTCGTAAGGCTCTGTAAAGGCTCCCCCGAAAAATCAACCTACTCGTATCTTAAGATTGAATTTTCAGCCATAAACAATGTTATATAAAGTACTAGTCGACTCTTATTAACAGAATTTACTAAGAATAAATTAGATTACGCTTTTCGGTGGCTCCGTTATATGTTTATTTAAAGTTACAAAAGGGTTCAGCTTCTAAAAAAGGTACTGCTATAAGTGTATCAGGTAAGCTAGCATTCGATTATCTTAAAACTTCCACAATATTCACAAATAGTAAACGAGACTTAATCGCGTACAAGAGAGACAAGAGAAATTGTGCACGTTGTGCAGTGTATCTATCTGTGTGTCTGTGTGTCTGTGTGCCCGCGGGCCTGTGTATTTGTCTGTCTGTCGTGGTGTCCTAGCTTCCAAACGGATGATCGATTTGGCCGCAGCGTTTTTTAAAGGAAATTTAATCGGGCTAGTTGTTTAGTTAGGTTTTATGATTGTAGAGGTCACCATTACATTACATCAAAAAAATATCTCACATAGTTTTTTGGATTTAATTATTAGCGATGTATATTTTTAATCAAAAGCATTTTTTATCGTACATAGTAATCTAACACGAAATGCAGAAAACGACAGGTAGGCAGCGATCATAGCAACTCACAGAATAATCACCAAAAAATACCTCTTACAGATCAATTTAAAATAAACTGTATGTAAGCATATTCACGGTTTAAATTGACTTGTTGTGATTTAAGAGAAATTATAAATCGTGTGTCAGTCCGTCATGACGCGTGTCAGGTATTCCGGGAGCTGTCATAGTGACGTAATATGTTTATTTATGACAGCGGCCGCCTCCTTCATCGCCGACGTGGGAACAATGCGGAATGCTCTGCGGAGCTATGATATCCTAGACAGAAACGGGAGTTTAAAAAAAGTAAGCTTACGAAAATACAAATATTATAAATAGAGCACACCACTTTATTTAACCTCTTTATATATTTAATTTAGATAAATTTATTATGCTACGGTGGTTCCTACAGATTAATTATTTTCCACTAAGTACGACATGAAATTACCCCAAATACACGAAAATGTCAAGACAGTAGGTATTTATTTATGTTTTCTCTATAAAGAGTGTGTTTTTAATGTTTTTATCTAATTTTGTCAAGAATTATTTTTGTGTCATCTATCATCAGAGTCCTAACCCTAACCAAACATTTAATTCCTTACAAGCGATTGCACGCTATCGCATGGCTATCGTTTTAAAGCTGACACTTCATATTAAAGCTGTTTTGACCTGTTTCGGTCCACATCCCTATATTTAATGGTTTTTCTAAACATATACTCGGAGTATAAATATAGAAATATAGCCAGGCAATGATTTTGAAAAGTACAAAATATCAAGACCTTATTAAATGCAAGTATGTCGATCTCTGTATACCTGGTAGTAAAGTTGCAATAGTAACTGCAAATTGAACGTCCGGTTATCACAGCATAGGCCTTCAATACTTTTAATTAGTAATTCCAAACTAAATACCAGGGGATCATATTTGCATAGGCTTGTGGATATCACCGGGTGGTAAAGGCTATTTGCACAACTAACTTATTTATTTTCAATTCGCTTCTCGTTTGTTTTATAGCTGAGCTTTCTGGTTTTCATAAGCACCTACAGCATGTTTAAAATATTACGATGAAAACAAATATGTATGGATAGTAAAAAGTCATATAAAATGTAGGTACCTACTTAATGAATATGTATGTCCGAAAGTCAAAACACGAAAGCGCGCCACCCAGAAAATAAAAAAAACGAAAGAAAAACTAACAGAACACATTTCAAATTACTAATTATGATATATGTCCATATAAATCGAGCGGCGACACTGCGGGCGGAATGCGTTTTTTGTCTCGCTCCCCCACGACATTAATTAAAACGGTATATTAGCATAAACAAATAAAATAGCCCATTAAGGATTCAATTTACAATCGTCGAAATCGGTTGGATTAGTCGCAGTAAATAATATCTCCGGACGTTCGATGAGGCCCGAGGCACGCGCTTCGACAGGGGTTTTATTCGACTTTTCCGAAACAATATTGTTTCCGAATGTATTCTACATTGCTTCATCTCGATAGTTTCCTACCTATATTGCTGTTAGGGTAGCAATCTTCCCTGGCGTTGCGCACAACGCTATCATTGTAACCGCTCAGTTCCTATCTTTATGATTTGCATTTGTTTTTTGTTCACAGCGGAAATGTAATTCGTTGTCTTTACAATCTGCTTACACATGCTTGACGATTTTTTTTTAAACCTACCTACAGGGATTGAAAGAGACCGAACCTTTAACCTTGTTAGGTACAGGATGATCAGGCCCTTAAAAGCTTTTAAAAGCTAAATTTATAAGATCTCTTCTCTTGATCATCTAATAATCAAATGTGTAACAAAAGAATAAACCGAATACGATCCCATGACCAGATATTTACAAAATTGAAATGGGAACTCCTTGAAATATGTACCCTATTTACTCATGTATAAAATAATACACAGCAAACTAATTAAGTACTTCCTCCTTTTCTGAAGTCGGTTAAAATATTTGTATACAACCGATCCTTATCCGAAATGCTGTTAATAAACTACTTACCTACTCGGAAAATTCGTGTTAATTCAATTCATATCAAAAATTTAGGAAATTAAGCTGCCCCCCATAAGTATAGGAACATCACTTTAAGGGCAAGGGTTTACGGACTGCAAAATGGCATTTCTAGTGCAGTTCTGATGCAGATGACGTAACTGCATCAAAACGTACGTAAAACTGCACTCGAAGTGCCAATTTGCAGCTGGGTTGCAGTTCAAATGCTGTCCGTCTGTACCGGCCCTTAGCATATTATCATAATAATATTATCAAATCACAAAGTAGCTCGCGCTTGTAACTTATGGCACCGGCTAAACCGTATAGTAACGAAGATCGTGCGAGAGCACGTAGAAAAAATGCAAATATGTATTTGAACCAAAATTCTAAGTTTGAGAAGAGCATAAATAATCTAGTTTAAGTACTGGGCAATGTGATAATATCTAAGTCACATCCTGACAAGCGTGGAAGCCGCTTACCGAGCGTAAGAAAGGGGTGCGAAAAGAGATCTCACATGGTCAAAGTGAAGACAAAAATTAACACATCCGCCTAATTACTATTAATAAAAGGGAGTGAGCGAGCGAGCGAAATGAACGAATGATGGGTCATGCAGAAGGTTACATTAGATTAGAAGTCAAAAAGTCGGCTTTATGAAATAAAAGTTCCGTTTCTTACAGTCCCTGACGTTTTTCATGATAATAAGTGTTAGTCATTATGTTGATAGTCATAATATTTGACGGTATAAATTGCAGTTCCGATTTTAGCGGGTTATATTTGTCGAAAGTCTTAAAAATATATTCATTACTTTTTACAGTCATAATGTATTTATTACTTAATATTGTTAAAGATTACTTGTCATTGCAATAATAACGTCTCTAAAGTTTTTATACATTACATTTAAGTGCCTAACGTTTGCAAGGATCTAATAGCAGTAATACTTCTGTAGGCATATAAAAAAATCACGAGCAAAGTGGATCACAGTTTTTTTAGCTGCTTACGTTTTGTACCAGAAAGTAAGATCCTATGAAGGGCTGGAATTTTCTTTTTAGTCATGCAGTTTACCAACCAAACCACAGATATAGATACCTGGTTACCAGGATACAAGCAGCTAAGAAGAGGCTCAGATTGAACCATAGCGCGTGCGCGGTCGCCCGCAGCGGCGCGGCGGGGCGCCATTGTCCCAAAGTCCGAGCCCCGAGGTACCCCACACGTTGAGCGCGTATCGATGTCGATTGATTATCGATAGTCGATAAAACAGTTTTGAATTTTTTGTGTTGAAGCAGGACGGAATTCTGGTCTGAATGGCTAGTATACTTCTTATATTAGATATCATTATATCATCTTATTTAATATTTTGCAGTCAACTGACAAATTGATAAATAGCATACAACGGCGGATAATGAAAACAAATAATTAATGCTGCAATAGTTTTAAGTTTACTCCAAATTCATTTGTTTTTAATTTTTTTAATGAATATTTACTGAGAAAAAAATATTGAATATTGTCAGTGCTTGTTTACACTTTGGACTAGAGGGCGGAATGACGTCATTTTGATTGTAACCGCGTTACGTAGCACTAGCTGTCACGTAGAAATGACCATGTGGCATTTAAGCTCTTTAGCCATTAGCAGAAATTTGTTGATTTATTTTCTCAGTGAAACACATATACAAAAACAAATGTATGCATGTGAGACAAACCACTATTAGTATGTTTTTTTTTCAGAACACCTTTTAAATAAAAGAACCTGATGTCAATTGCAAAGTTTTTTTTCAGTAAGTAAGCTGCACGGGCACCAGAGCCTTCCAAGAGAAGACTGCTGCAAGAAGCGCCGCAAGAAACTCCGATCAACGGTCAGTCCCTCTTTAAGGGCTTATGAGTTTCATCTCGAATTACAAGTTAAATTTTAACCCACGGCAAAATAGTATTTTTCTCCCAGTATTCCAGCTTTAGACTTGGAATTATCGTTATACGTTTATGTTGTCATAAATTAACTCACTTTTGACGTAATTCACAGACAGCATTATCTTGTATCTATGCTATCTACCAGTTTTTCTCATATAGTGACGCTTGCAGAAGTGCCTAACTGCCTTGTCTATCTTCAAAGATAGAGAACTGATTCCATGCACTGAGATGCAGACTAAAAAGGCTTTCTGAAATACTCGTACAACGTTATAATTATAAAACAAGATGTTTGCCAAGATTAAGGATTCAAAAGTATCGATAAGCGAGTTAGCGCCGCACTGGCGTGGCGCCTCGCCGCGGGGCCTTATTGTTCGTGCACCTAAGTGCCTCATATTCGGTTACCCGCGCGCCGCGTACCCGTATCGATACTACCAGGACAACACGAAACAACCCTATACCACTCCTGCACAACAATCAAATAACAACGTTATTAACTATACCATTTGGTTGAGTTTTGTAGTCATGCTTCAAAGGTGGTTACGTCCGTTTAGAGCAAACTATGATATCATAATTTTCAATTTTACTACTCCTTGAATACACAAGAGCTTAATAAATTACCGGACAAAGCCGCGCGTCGCGCCTTATTCGAAGGCAGTTTTGTCATGCGATTGTCTCTGCTTTACATGTAATTTATAATATTTGTTTAATAGCCGAGAGAACCTTATACTTTTTTTATAAAGCAATAAAATTGGATATTTATTGCGTGGATTTCGTTAATGCCTTGTAATGCTAATGCCCTGGTATTAATAGATGTTACGAGCTGTTTACGAGCTCTCTCCACTAAATACTCGAGTCGACATTACTTTTATGGTTGTCGTGATTCTTCATTGATTAATATTGCCATCGATATAATTAATCATGGTACGGAAATATCATAAACACAGTTAGGTACTTACGCGTGTAAAATATGACCCCATCATCAATTAATGGTTCGAAACTAATATGTGTAATGTCGATTATGTTAAATGTTTTCAATTCTAGAACTGTCTTACTACTATGATTCATTAATATTAGGTACACTCAACACCGTAAATAAATGCACGTACCCAAGGTGTCAGAAATATCTACATGACAGACAAGAAGGCTAAAAGCTGTATACACATTAATATGTACTTCCGAATGTACACGATCAATCGCAAAAAATAAATGGATTCATAATTAATTAAACATATTGATGACGTTCCTTGAATTTACTACTAGATGTCGCCACAGAACTATCAACCAACTCGATTACACGACATCTTGCGATCTTAGCTTGAACTTGTTAAACTTTCACAGCGGCGCGGGGCGTACAGCTTGACATCTAGGTGGTTCACGGAGTTTCAACAAGATGGCGCTAACAGTAAGTGTTTCCTTAAACCTAAAGCAAAATATTTAAAACCTATCCTACCTCAGGGTCTATCTTCTTGTATTCCGAGTCCTCCTCATCTACTTCGAAGTACAGCTCTGTAGAAGTCAGCGAGACGGTACCAGGAGCAACCAGGCCGGGCGCCACCAGTCGCGCCTTCGTACTAATGTTCACCGGACCTGTTGAGAAAACTCTGCGTTTGTGATGACGTCCTGGTATGTGTCACCAAAATGTTTGTTTATTTTGGCGAATGTTATACGCCGAATAGTTAGTTTCGTTGTTATTTTTTGACATGATAGGTAACTCAGGTTTTGGGCTGTGTCGGTTGGGTCGTTCAAGAGTTATTTCTCCTTATTGCCTCGGCCGCCATTACTGTCAGGTATACACCGTTCCCGGGACGTACCATCATCGATTCTAGACCCTATTTGGAGTATTCATGTAGTCCAATATCGCATAATTTCCGAGATTTTTATTATTTAAAAAACAATTCCATAGTTGATTTAATTTGAACTCTGTCAACTTAAAGCATTATTTACTAAGAAATTGATTACATTAATTTATGTTGTACGTTGATGATATTGCTATTTACAACATGAATCTTTCTTGGTAAATAATGCTTTAAGTTAAGGTGACAGAGTTCAAATTAAATTAACTATGGATTTGTTTTTTAAATAATAAAAATCTCGGAAATTATACGTTATTGGACTACATGTTATACCACATTATATACTCCAAATAGGGTCCGGTGTATATAAGAGCTACAGTGAGGTAGACAATACGATAACAAATGTCGTTGGCAATATGGTTTTACCCCAAAAATTGCTAAGTCATCTTTACTAATTATTTCCATACAGTACTTATAGTACAAAGCACTTTATTCGATTTACATAAGGTGCAATTTGGCACTCAACCAAATACCATCTTAAGGTTGAATTTCTTTTGCAAGACATACTCGTTTAACAATAATGTTCATAAGATGCTTCCGTCAATAAAAAAGTCGAGTTTAGTGACATAATATGTACTTATTTGATAGGAAGTTGGATCAACATTTAAAGACGTTTGACCGACTGTACTATAATTATCTTAGCATTAACAATATAAATGGGTCAATATGGTGATTTCGGAAAATATAGTTAGGTTAATCTGTTCTTAGGAAATAAGCCCAGATTTTGTAAAAAGAAAAAACTGCACTCAAGGACCAAAACAATAACATGGGGCGAGCCTTCCCGACCTTCTCGGCACAGGCAATGTAAAATGTTCCTTATCACTCACAGTATCAATTACAGTATGTGTGTGTTTTTGGGAAAACTACTTGCTTAGGTAAATATCTGAACCTGTAAATGCAGTTACCCTTTTTTTAAATCGTGGACTTGGTTCCTGAGAACAATTTACCTTTACTCTTAAGACTAAGTTCTGTCTAGCGCGCCAAGTTAGAGCTCGGGCTAGAAAATAAGTTGTGTACTTAAATAAAAATAGTCAGGGTCGCCGTCATCGAAATCGATGAGGAGGACTATACTAGTTTCCGAATTGCCAATGCTGACCTTTTTAGACTTACCTGCATGAACTTATCAGAACCGCTGTGATTGGTCAATTGAAAAACCACTTCGCTTTTGCACCTGCGTATTATTCACTATCAAAGACTCCACCCAGACACAATGCTAAAAGTTGCTTGTTATATTTACGAAGGCGTTTTTAACCTCAATATTACACAGAAATACAAGCATTTCTAATGGCGTTGTTAATCATGATATCAAAATAAACTCAACCTCTTTTTAAATAAATGCATATCTTCCATTGCCATTCTTGTCATTGGACATCACGAGAACAATGCATTGTTTTTTTCTTACCCGTAGGATCGGCATCAATTTCCCGATCGTCTACCAGGAGTTCAGCGTCGTCCAAGAGCTCAGCGGCTGCGGGAGTAGGCAGCTGCGCGCCCCGCCCCGCGCCGCCCGCCGCTATGCGAGCGTGTAATTCTTCCGTTGCCTGTGAAACCATTATTTGGTAAATTACGATCTACAAGTACTATTGCATATATTGTTAAGGCCAAAGAGAAGTATGAAAATACGCATTGCATTTGCAACTGACCACGGTGGACCATCGGTATGTTTACTGAACTTTTTTGTATCAAAATACCTTGCTGGAACATTTAGCTTTTAGTGAAATAGTTAGTAATTTTAGTCTATAGGTACGTTTTTAGGCAAATTGCCATTAATGCAAGAATAATTAAAAACTTAATGAAAGCACAAAGACCTCATTGAGGTGTGACGATTTTTCATTTGACAAAAGTGTAAGTGCTGCAGAGTGACTCTAAGGATTCATGTACTGACAAGAAGCTTAATTTTACGGTTGATTTTGAAGACGTGTCAAAAATTAGAAACGTCAAATATTTTCTTATTATATGAAAGGGCGTACTCAATTCATTTATTTTGTTTGTACTTTGCACTGTATTGCGACTAGGCTACCATAAACTACTTGTAGTGTAGGGTCTTACGTCGGAAGAAAGTTGGCGGCCGGCCCGCCAACGGTTCTTATTTTAGGCGCCATTGTTACACGTACTTACACGCAGCGTTTGTGTGCCTATGCTTTTGTTATTTACTATTATGAATTTGTATAGTGTTTCTAATCTACGAAGTCACGCCCCACTACTTACACACTAATGTCAATTCAAGTGACGCGCAATCATGGATTGAAAAAATAACGCAAAAAATATTGTGTCTAATCTTTACAATAAACAGTAAGTCGCTTTGTAACTATAGATTTTATGACAACAAAGTCCTCATTGGTACCAGGCCATCATAATCCACCTGTAGTATAGCGTCGTGCGGTGGCGGCGCGGGCGGCGAGCGCGCTAGCGCGGCGGCGGCGTGGCGCTGCCCGCGCGGGTCCGGCACGAGTCTGCGGCGACGACGCGCGTCGTCCTCCCATGCGTCGAGACGCCAAAACTGCGCGGTGCTTCTGTACACAGATAATATAAATATTAGTTTCAAATGAACATTCAAAAAGATGCAATGAGGTCACTTCAGGAGGGCTTTTGAATCAGGGCCTCTATTCTACTGGGTAAAACCATATTGCCTTTGCAATATTATCGTAGTGTTTTTAACTCGGCCGCCACTACTGTCAAGTAAATTAGAGCTAATGTTAACGTTGACAATAACACTTCAAAGGTAATATGATTGTAGAATGGTGTACTGCCGTTTGGTCAAAGTATTTTTCGTCAAATTTCACTTCCCAAAAAACTTATCGCAGTAGTTTCATTTCCCAAACGAATCTTTAGCACATTTACATTTCGCATTTTATTCATTTGGTCAAATAATCATTTGGCATCATTTTACTTTGTCAAGTTTTATTAAGACAAACGTTTATTAAGCAAACGTTTTACTTTGGAAAATATTATATTCCAAAAAAATGTTTGTTCAAATAGTTATTTCGCATACTCAATCTATAGCATGTCCAGTTAGGTTAGTTTAGGTTAAAATTAGGTAAGTAGGTTTAGGTTAGCTTAGAGTTCATCAGGCCCGAAGGGCCAATCTACCCAGAATAGAAGCCCCGTTCAGCGGGGCTTCGTCGACTGTGTCACGGAAATAACTCCATCCATCGTATCTGGTAATCTATCGCAACCTCGATTTTTTTTTGACCGAATTTCATTTGACCGAAAACGTTCCGTTTTTTAACGTTTCTCTGATGGCACGATTCGTAATTTTTTTTTATTTCACCATTTGTCATTAAGGAAACATAATCTTTAATCCGAGTAACTTTTCTCCTGTAGTCACTTGCCCTATGTATTGTTACGTATTTTATTTCAAACCCTATTTTTCATTACACCAGTGCTACAATTAGCCTAGGGATCGTTTCGTATTTTGTTTCTTAACCCATTTTTCACTTCATCAATGCTACATATAGTGTTCGCTACGCTTCGTCAAATATTCATTTCAGGTAAGAAAATCTAGCTTGTAATTTGTTAGTATCCAGAAAATGCACCGAGCAAGACGAATTAGGGCAGAACCGATACGGATAGGTTAGGTTAGAAGGCCTTTGAGGTTATTTTTTTTTCTGTCCAAAAAATCTTGCTTGTAATTTATCCAGAAAATGCAACGATCAAGACGAATCAGGGTGGAACCGAATCGGACAGGTCCAAGCCGTTACATTGGGCAAATTATACTAAGGTAAAATAAGACAGTCGTCTGTCGCGCGGCGTTTCGTGCGCACGGTTCACTGTGACGCTGAGAGGCGATACTGTTAAAAATGAGTTCTGAAACTTCTAACGTGCTTATGTGCAAAACCTGCAATATAGTGATTTGTGAGGTGCTGGCATTCATCCAGAATAAAATTCAGGTGATGGGAGAGGAGAGCCTGGTGCGGATCTGTAGCACAGCGTTCACCGCCGTGGACATTGAAGCTGCTAAAAGCTTACTTTTTGACTCGGTGCCGTCTACGCTGCGCAAGGTAAACAGGAAGCGAGAAGGAAAATCTCAAAGAGATCTTGAGGACATAATTAGTTTATTTAAGCAAGTGGACCCTGAATGTGTTCCCACTTTTGTTGCTCGGGAGCTTCATAAGTTACCTCCGCTAACTTTTGATCACATTGACGCGACAAGGTTGCTTAAAGATATTGTAATAATTCAGAGTGACTTAAGCAATTTTAAACTAACTTATGCAACTATGGAGGAAGTCAGCCGGCTCAAGAATGAGATAGAAATGCTAAAGGCTGCATCGATTGTAAACAACTTTGATTGCAATGTCAATACTAGAAGAGGAGCCTATCTAACCCGAAATGTGAGCTATGACAGTGGTCCTATAGGGCTACCTCATATTAACGATGCAGATACGAGTAATGAAGCGAGTATGCTTAAATCACCTGATCATGATGAGACATCGTTGCAACGGTCGTTGCCTCAAACCTGCGACTATGACATAAATAAGAAAGAGGGTAGCAGTATATTTGCGCACACACCAGCGTTAACGGAACAAAACGCGCCGTGTACGGCCGCTTCGGAGCCGAGCGCTGTGGCGGAGGAGCGGGTGTCGGGGGCGCTAGCCGGTACTATGAACGAAGTTACTGATAACGCGCCGGAGCTGAGCTGAGCCGAGGCTGGGAAAGGCTCAAAACGACAGTAGTTCTAAGTTTAGGGCTGCTCTAAATGAGATTGAACTTTTTATCACCAATGTCCATAAGGACGCTACGGAGAATGACATTAACGACTATATTTATATGAAAACACAAGTCAAAGTAAAGTTGGAAAAAGTGTCAATGGTGAGAGAAAAAGGTCACAATGCCTTCAAGTGTCATGTTCCTTATGCCAAGTTGAAATTATTCATGAATGACAACTTATGGCCCGAGGGAATCTCTTTCAGGCGGTTTGTGAACTTTAATGTCAAGAGAAAGGAGGGAGAAGGACCGAAACCTGTGGGTTAATAGTAAAATGGAACATAAAATAATATCATTCAACTGTAAATCGGTTACTAGATCTGTCGAGTGTATTAGGGTGATGACACAATCAGCTGATATTATCGCTATTCAAGAGCATTGGCTGATGCCACATGATATACCGTTTCTAGGTAGCATTAGCCAGGACTTCAGTTGCACTGGAAAATCTGCGGTGGATACTTCTACTGGGATTCTGCGAGGAAGGCCGTACGGTGGAGTGGCGATATTATGGCGTAATAGTGTTTTCACCAACGTAACGGTAATCCCATGTCGTAGTGTGCGTATCACGGCAATAAAAATTGCGATGTCAGATCGGGCAGTGATCATTGTGTGTGTCTACATGCCTATGGATTGTCCGGATAACTTAGTAGACTTTGCGGAAGTGAAATAAGTGCATTGATTGAGACCGAAGGCGTTGAATCCGTAATGGTTTTGGGTGATTTTAACGCACATCCAGGTGGGCGTTTTGGAAAGGAACTGGTGAGTTTTTGCACTGAACAAAAGTGGAGGTGTGCGGACTTAGATAAACTGGGTGCGGACTCTGACACTTTTACTTATTATAGTGATGCCCATGGCACTACCAGCTGGCTCGACCATTTTCTTGTCACGGACGCCGCGTGGGATACTCTTGTCGATGTTAGGGTTAATTATAACGTGTTTTGGTCGGATCATTTTCCACTTGAAATTATTGTTAATTTTAATAGTTTAAATCGGAAAACCAGTGTCGCTCCAACACATAGAAACGAAGTTCTCTGGGGAACAAGGGAGCCTTCACAAATAGCGAAGTATACTGAATCGTGTAACAAGTTACTTGCAGAAATAGATTTTCCATCTGAACTTAGAGATTGTTGTGACACAATGTGTAGTAATGTGAATCACAGAGAATATATTAGTAAGCTATACACTAGGATAATAACTGTGCTTAGTGAGGCGGCTGTCCTTAGTTATAATTGTAAAAAACCTAGTCATGGCCGGTACATCACTGGTTGGAACAAGCATGTCAAAGATGCTCATAGAGGGGCTCGGCTTGCTTTTCTTGACTGGGTTAGTAGTGGTAAACCTCAACATGGCCCTGCCTATCAGAAAATGTGTTCTACCCGAAAGTATTTTAAAATGAAACTGAAATGGTGTCAAAATAATCAAAGCCAGATACAAATGGATATTTTGGCATCGCATCACGATGCTAAAAGGTTTGGATCCTTCTGGAAAAAGACCAGTCGTCTGGATACCAGGCCGAGCCTACCTGTGAGTGTCGGGGGTACGTGTGAGCCGGTGGATATTGCAAATCTTTTTAAAACACATTTTGAAGTTCAACCCAGGCATAACTTTATGAGTGGGATGCCCACGACTGAGGAGCCATGTGAGGGCGTGTGTAGCCGACCTATTTATTTTTCCGCTAGGGAAATATCAACTGTCCTACGGAATATGTCGCGTGGCAAGTCGCCTGGCCATGACAGCCTCAGTGTTGAGCATCTCAAGCACGCCGGTTCTCACCTGCCAAGGGTACTAGCAATGTTCTTTGCATTATCCATCGGGCATTCTTATCTGCCCGACGATTTAATGAAGACAATTGTGATTCCGATTATTAAGAATAAAACCAGTGATGTATCGGATCAAAACAATTATAGACCCATCTCTCTGGCTACTGTAATTGCAAAAGTGCTGGATGGTCTGCTTGATCAACAGTTAAGTGCTCACATAAAGCTGAATGACGCTCAGTTCGGTTTCCGAGCTGGGTTGTCGACGGAGTCAGCTATTTGCTGTCTCAAGCACACTGTCCAGTATTATGCGAAACAACGAACCCCTGTGTATGCCTTTTTCTTGGACCTTTCTAAGGCCTTCGACTTAGTGTCGTATGATATCTTGTGGTCAAAACTATCCAAAGAAACAGACATGCCTAGGGAGCTGGTATCAATATTTAAATATTGGTATAGGCACCAGACCAATGTTGTGAGATGGGCTGGTTGTGTGTCGGATGTATACAGGTTGAATTGTGGAGTGAGACAGGGTGGGTTGACATCTCCGAAGCTGTTCAACCTGTATATGAATCGACTGATCGAGGAGCTTAGTAACACGCCAATGGGTTGTTCCGTTGGTGGAAAAGTTATAAATAACATCAGCTACGCGGACGACATGGTGTTGCTGAGCCCTTGCATCAGTGCGTTGAGGAAGTTACTGGT
Source organism: Acleris literana (assembly GCA_946894065.1). Taxonomy (NCBI): domain Eukaryota; kingdom Metazoa; phylum Arthropoda; class Insecta; order Lepidoptera; family Tortricidae; genus Acleris; species Acleris literana. The sequence goes on along the minus strand of OX335686.1, from coordinate 15,719,174 downwards.
GGTATGCGAGAGCTATGCTGCTGCCCATGGCCTTAAGTACAACGCGACTAAAAGCGAGCTGTTGGTGTTTAAGGCGGGCAATAAAACCTATGACATTGTCATAAAAGATTTTTGACCAAACATTAGTAAACCTTGTAGAATACTTCGAGGCCCAGAACACCTGTTCGAATCCTAAGTACTAAATGACAGACTAACGTACATCCTTACATTAAGCTTTAAACAAATAGATAACAATCCTTTTTAGAGTTCCATATACAAAGGATACGAAACTGGACCACGGGACCAAGATACACTATCATTTGAACCGTAATAGACAGCCCGTTTTATTTTACGGAATAACTATGCGAGACACACTCCCGACTATCCTGGTGTTTTTACAGCACGGAAAAGGCAAACAAGCATTCAGACTACCTATTGTCAAGTGACATATTGTAACACTTACCCGCCAGCGGCGGCGTCCGCGCCGGGCGCGTGTTTCAGCTTGTCGAGCAGGCGCGCGGCGGCGGCGTGGTCGCGGCGGCGCGCGGCGGCGATCAGACGTTCGCACGTGCGCTCCTCGTCGCCGCGCTCGCTCCCCGTGCGCGCGCACAGCGACTGGAGCAAACAGATGACGTGCCAGAAGTTACAATGACAAACTTTACAGGAGAGCGAAATAACCGTGTCTTTTTGGGCGCTCTCACTTGTATTTGAATTTTGGTCTCTTATTGGTCGAAACCTTTAGAATGTGATTGGTAGATCAGTGCGCAATGAGTAGCTCTATCCGATGAAATTTAAATGTAAAAACCGCTAATATTTGACTTGAGCGGTGTTGTAAGATAAGCGACGATATGAGAAGCGTTGATGCTCCTTCGTACGATTATTGCGATTGCAGCAGATCATCAACGTAAAGTAATTAACTATTGCATCAATATCGTCAGGAACCGCGTGCACACTTGTTTGATCTGTCGCACTACCACTCTGGATCTGGATGGTTCACCACGAAGCACTACCCTTTCACTCGACATTCGGGATTAAATCGAGAGAAAGGGACCTAGGTAACGTAGCTTCGAGCTTCGATTTTCAAAGAAGGCCTGCGACGCAATCGCATGCAATGCATCGGGCTCAACTCTGGGCACGATATGCGTTACAAAACAAACCATTTTAATACATTGCCACTTGCCACACTAATATTAATCTCATTATAACAAATGTATGTAAACAATACCGTTTTGACTGGTCACAAGGAAACCAATTAATGCAGCGGTCGTTATGACAAGAAACAAAGTTTGGTGATTGGTGAGATGATCCCGTTGAGAACCTTTTATCATATAAAAACTCACCTCAAAATCTGCATGCTTAAGCACATCGTCAGCTCGCATCCTGTTCAGAATAAACTCTGCCTCGTTTGCGACTCTGACGATGTGGTCCCTCATAGCGTGCGAGAGCAGCCGACCCTCGTTGATCAGCTCGATGAAGGCCAGGCCAGCGTGCTTCTGCAGAGAGTTCTGCCACTCTTGGGAGCACAGGAGCATCACCAGCTCCACCACGGAAGTGCTCGACTTGAACGTCTGTAGACCTGAGGAGATCAGCGTTTGTGAGATTGGGGAGGTGGTGGAAGTTTTTAAGCCCTCTAAAGACCACGCTACTAGAACATGAAGTATCTTTGCTTGATAGTTTAAGCAAAATAATCAAAGCAAAGTTATTTAAAGTAAGAAATAAAAAGCTAATTTAAAACGAGATAACAATAAAATTCTTGGAACGAAATGACTGAAAGGGTAAAAGAAACATCTCCCACCAGGGCAACAAAGCAAAATCACACTACTCATACTTAAAACCATATTATAAACAATTTTAAAATAAAATAAGAAGTAATAAACTACAAACGTCTTTAACCAAACAACCAAGATAACAGAACCAAAAGGAGCTACCATGCTTACAACCGTGTACCTTTACCCTCCATAAGCAACTCCTGTCCGTGGCTGCCGACGAGAGTTTTTGACAGGAACGGTGCGAAATCCAGCATGATCTCCCTGAGTAAGGGACAAACTGGACCCAAGGCCGTCTCTAATTTATGTGTGAGAGATGCTTCGCGGGACACACCGTCTACGGACATATTGGCGTTCATTGCATTCAAGCCCGCCAGGGTTTCATTATCCTGAAAATCAAATTATCATTGCTGTTACTTAAATATCCAATTGTCTAAACAAAAAGTCTCAGGAATATCAAAGGCAATGTAAAGAAATCTGGCACAACGACTAGGATAGAAGAACAGTAGAGAAGCTCGGTACGAATGTGTGAAATAAATTGGATTCTATTGAGTGGTTACCGGATGCAGATGTCTCTGCGCTGCCTGCAAGCTTCGGTTCTGATGCCGCTGCTGCAAGTGGTGGTGCTCGCTGTTTCTCTGATGCATTTGCTTTTCTATGTCTGAAATGTAAATGTAAATTTGTTAACACATTGAATAATAGTTTGAAAGAAGTCTAGTGTTTCGACGAACCTCTCAATTATAATTTGCTATCACTTCACGTATGGATAACTAATTTATATTGACACTTTTAAAGCCAATTTTCATCAAAAGACAAATCCAGTTTTAGTCTCAAAGTACGGCTAGGTTGTTTCAAAATGTATAGAACCCGCAGATTTAAACCAAATTTAATCTTGTGGTGCAGTCGGCCTATCCGAAATAGAGAAAAAACTAAATCACGTCATATTCCAAGTACTAGGCATACAGAAGAAGTGAAGTACCTTCGTGAATATTGCCCTCGTGGTCCCTCGTTCTACCGGTAATGGTGGCTGGCCCTCGCTCTCCGTCTTCATTGAGGTTCACGTCTGTCCATGACTCGTCGTTGCTGACCTGGAAGCATTAAACCAAACAACTAAATTTTATTTCTTTCATACAAATTATGTCGACGCATCCTATAGATAATATAGACGATATCAAACCTGGATTCTATCAAGGAGTAGTTACTATTGGTAGCGGTAAATGTAGCTAATATACATACTTTACTTTATTGCTGTACTGGAGACTAAATGTACTTGTTCTCTCAACCTTTCTCATGAAATAATCTTGATAATGGTAAAAGATAAAATAAAGTCTAGCCATTATATTCTAAAATTAGTGCTGACATACATACACATAGACGTGGTGAGGAACGTCAATATCGATATCGACGAACATTTAATCAATTTAATACAATAGGCTAAGGAAGTCAGTTTGGGGAAAGATAAGGGAAACATTATTGGAGACTGCATTTAATTTGTTTCAGTGTTCAACAAATTCAACCTCCTTCGGTTCCTACATACCGGGTGCTTGTTGTCGTCAAGCGCGATCTCACTGCACGATTCAGGGTCGTTGTTGGTCGTCTCTGTCGAGTTGAGATGGAACGAGCCCGCGTCCTCGATCGAGTCCACGCTCTGTTGATACGCACGCAGGGTTCAAATTTGTTTGTTATAAGTATTTTTTTCAAAATAAATAATTATGCTAGAGTTTGCAAATTTTATAGGCACGTCATCGAACTGGTAATAATAATTTTGTTAAAATCAAATTTTAAGTTACTGGGGTCTCACAAAGAAGATTACTTACATGATGTCTCAATGAAGTCAGTGAATATTTTCTGCTAGATAAAATATATGTTTTTTTTACGTTTGTTGCAGTTTAATTTCCAAACGCGATGTTAAAAAAACATCCAAATTAAAATATAATACCGTGGAAAATTTATAACCGTTTTGTAACAGGTAATACTGCGAAATAAATGCAGATGGAAATAATCACGAAAGGGTATAATTAATCTTCGTTATACATGGACATTATAAGTTTTCTAAAGTTAACACGCAATGGGTGACAAGTGCGACAGTTTCTAGTTAGATGCCGTAGTGAGGTTCAAACAATACCATGCAGAGGTTAATAGGAGTAACAAGCAAGCGAAGCACTACATGCTATACTAATTAATACTATTTAAATCGGTAGAAAAGTCACGTTACAACATTTTGTGGATAAAGGAGCATAAAGGATTACAAATACTTGTTGTTATTTTCATCTACAATAAATCTGCAAGTTAAATTACACTAGTGACAAAAAGAATTTTAAATAATTTAAACAGTTCGGCAGATTATGTTGTTGTTAATGTTACCTTTAAATGTAATGAACATTTTGATGTTTTCATGTGAGTGAATAACAAATTTATTATGTGATAACATTGGTGAATGTGTGCTAACTAATGTTATATACATTAAATTTAATTTATCTACACTCATATCATAAGTCCTCTATTATGCGTTCAAAACCCATAGGCAATGACCAGCAATACCAGCTGTTAATTTTGGAAGATGTTCCAAATTTGGATCTCATTACTTTACAATATTCGATAACGTAATTTCAAAATTACGTTACAGCTGTCATCGCTGTCACCTACTACCACAGGTAAGGTAATGCCGGTCATTTGCTTTTCGGCTTCTGAACCCATCTTAGAGTACTTATAATATGTGTGTAGATAAAGTATTGTACGAGACTGCTTAATTAGCATTACAACACTCGTGTGATCTATTATGAAACTCGCCTTGCGGGTCGTTTCATAAACCACACTCATTTTGTAATGCCTGTCATTATGCAACCGTCACGTAAACTACTATTATAATGTTACAGTGTTTGAACTTTTTGGAAATAACATAATTGTGTGCCTGGTGCTGTGCGTATAACTTTAGTAGTAATATATATTTTAGTATATACTTACAAAGTTAGTAGGTATAGGTAAACCTTGTCGTGATCATTGAGCTACCTAGAGTGACATTGTGTGACACGAGGTCATATAATAAAGTGACAAGCTGTGTTCCATACACTTCGTGTTATTTTGTTTACTGAATGGCACTGTAATACCTAAAAATCTTTGTCTAACTCTAAGTTTATCTGTTCAAGGTACCAGGCTTACAGAACCAGACAGTAGTCACGCACTAAAACGTATGTCCATAATAATGTGTACAAACCAAATTGACCACTGACACCGTAATCCCGGATAACGTTTTGGACCTTGCGGTTGGAGGCTTACAACAGGACAATAACATTTATTTAGTACAAGGAATTATCAACCTAAACACCAAGAAGTTAGAGGCCATTTCAGACAGATAGTAAAATAATAGGTTTGATATAACTGAAGCAGGAAGTCTACTTCACAGTACGTTTTTGCTACTACAGCAAAAATTAAATCTGAACCTACTGGATAGTAGAAATCCTATTTCAGTCAGCTAAAGAACTTTAACAGAGAGCATCAGATACATCGAAGTGGAAAAAGTCCAAATAAGAAACACAACCAATCGCTACTAGCAAATAGTCGCGCTATTTTGAAACACCTCCTCCCCTACAGATCAGATGCCTACTATAGAAGTGATCCAAGGGATCTTAAAGGAGACGCAAGTTCTAATAGAAGGGAACACCGAATCGGCGCTTTCCGTTGGCGTCAGTCCTGGACTAACCTTGGGTTTGGGCTGCTGCTTGATCCGCAGGCTGGATTTAAATAAAGGTTCTTCTTTCTCGGAGCTAGGCGACGCGACTGGCGCTGGAGTGGGCGCTGGTTTGTCCCCCGGCCTCAGCTCATCGGTACTTGTCTCTATTTTCGCGGCCCCTTCAGACTCTTCAGCCTCCTTCTCCTTTTATATTTTATTGCAACAGCAAAACAAAAGGAATGTAAGAAGCGTTCACAAGTCGCACATCCAACTGTCAACAGCGACACCAAACACAACACGAGACGGCTAACAGCAAAACAATCGCCAAAAATAATACGGATGGGTTGAAAATGGCTCATCGCTTACCAGACCCAAGGTCATGCATTTAAATACTGTTTTAATCCTACAACTATTCTAAGGCGATGACCAACACGCTAACATGCTACATTACGGACTTTGTAAAACTATTTCATTTAAAATACGAGTACCATACCTATTGATAAAGAATCCGGGAAAAACATGCCAAGGGTATCTTCTACGGAATCGGTAAATAATCAAAAGTTATTTTAAAATTTCAAAGCGACTATTCCTACGGACGAGAAAAGAGTGCGGTGAGATGGTTTTTATTACATCTTAGATCGTCTAAAACCTTTGAATATTGGGAAAATGGAAACTATAAATCTTAATTACGACATGAAAACGAAATGCATGAGCAATTTTGTAAAACGACCTTACCTTCATGGAGGGGGAATCCAGTTCGTTGATGGTCGAGTTGTTCTCGTCGACGACTATCATGGCGTACTCGACGTCGTCGCCATTGTGTTCTGCGGGAGAGACCAGAGTCACGTCACTTGGTTTGACAAGGGGACAGCGTCAAACAACACTGACAAAGCTTGCTTTAACAAAGCGGGTAGGTCGAGGCCAATCGGATCGGCTACACTATTCTATAAGGTTTAAAGTTATTTGAAATTCTGTGCACTGTTTTGCTGTGTTAGTGTTCGAATATATTGTGAACAGAATTCCTTCTAACTAACTAATACAATAGAAATGTAACAAGTAAATGCATGCATTTGGATTAAATTCATGATCGTTATACTACTCTACATGATGAGGCAACTTAAATGAAAACAAACTCAACTGAAGCAGTGCCAAAGCGGTGCTTAACCTAAACACACTGTTTTATTTCTGTATCTGGTATATTCTCATGTAAAAGTTTGTAAACTAAATAAAACAATGTTCGCGAACATCGACTACATTTAGTATCTTGGAATTTTTCATTTTGCGTTCACATCACTTCCCTGGGCTTCAAAATAAAAATGCTGTAAAACAAACTGTTAACTCTAAGCCGTGCTGGATTAAAAGCTAATAAAAACCGGTAGAGTTGTTCCACTGCATTTTATTTCAAAGATCAAATAATCAAACTTGGGCTTGTGTTGAATCAAAATACCTACTACAGTAGGCTGCTATATAAAATCAACAGTAATTTCTCATATTGTTTAAGCCTTTTGTTGTATTGCCAGTACGGACCCCTGAATGTTTTTTGGATCACATTAGCTTCAAATGTAGAAAAGCACGAACTTTTTATTGAGCAAACGGGTCAGTTGAATGTTAGTGATCACCGCGAATATCTGCAACACGTTGTGATTGCAAATGCGTGACCGGTCTTTAAGAAAAGCGTGGCATGTTTTTCGAAGGGCCTATCAAACTTCAGTTGTGGAAGATGCGATGCGAACGCCATCTGTCTCGTGCCCGCGTTACCTGCGTGTGGGCGGTGGTAGCTACCGAGGCGTGCGTGCGAGTGATTGTTAACGTGGCTGCAGTCGAGCTTGCAGTGCGCGTGCGCGTTCGAGGGATGGCGGGCGGGGTGCGCACCCGGCAAAAACTGCGGGTACACGTGGTGCGACCACTGGGGGAACAGCGGCCGCGAGCCTATGCCCACGTAGCGCACGAAAGTACCAGGGGAACAGGGATAGGGAGGAGTTAAGGTGTATTTTGAATATTGGAGGAAGTTTCGACAGGAAAAAGATCACGCATGAAAAGACAGTACCAGGAGAAAAGAAATGCGATAGAGGTAACGTGAAGTATGTGCAGGGACCAGAAAACGCGTTTATTATTTTGAGTTGTATGACACGAAGGAAACAAAAATGGTAAGAAGTGCGAATCGGGATATTTAAAAGCAGAATTTGAATGGCATTTTAAAAGCATTTCACAACCAAAGAATATTAAAAAATATCACATGTTTGCCGTTAGAGAAATATGACGAATTAGTGCGTCATTAAATATTAGGAGATGAGAAATAGTAAAGAGGTTGAATGCGAAAGGGAAATAAAATACGTAAGGGCGGACCAGGACAGATGGTGCGATAAAAAATGCCGTGGGTGAAAATGAAATAAGGATCCAGGTAGTAATGGTTATGTGCGAGCGGGAGAACAAATAAGGGATGAAGGATACAACATTTTTGACGACAAAACGGGAGGACAGAATCAAGAGAAAAGAAATGGTGAGGAGATAAATATTTTTTTAAGGGAGATATGACAGGTAGGTATGAGAAAGATAGTTTATCCGATTATTTCGTTGCAGAAGAACAAAATCAACATGGCGATAATAACATTAGATAGATTACAAAATCGTGTATTGCCACAAACAACCAAGCAGAATCACAAAAGAATAATGAAACAATTATTTGTGTGTGTGTTCGATCGGTCGCGAGCCGTTCGGTCCGGTGTGTGTATGTGTGTGTAGTACGCACACAAGTTACCAGTGTCCCAAATCGTGACGCGGAAATCAAGCGGCGTGAAAAAAAAGGAGAAACGACACACTTGAGATAACAGTCCGAAGAACCTCCCAGCGCCGCGATCAAAACAAAACATTAATTTCAAAATTCAACTTATCATATTCATAATGGTTAAATATAACATTTTGACAGCGACTGTACGAGGTGACTGGTCAAGAGAATTCAGTTTAGATTTAACATAAATACCAATAATGTATATTTTATAAGACAGTGCGATAAAGCAAAAGAAAATGTAAGAGGCGAAACAAATAGCGCATTAAAATTCTAGTAAACAAATTGGATACTTCTATGAATGATAAAGAAATATAATAGTTATAATAAATGAATGTAGTAGGTAATATAGAAACGGAGTAACTACTACATAACAGTGGATGCCTTACACAGAGTGCACATTGCAGGCTTTACTGCAATGTTCAAATTAAACAGAAATACATATGTACAGTAGGTCTGTATGTCACTGATCAATCAGAAATGTATACATATTATTAAATAAAATGAGAAATTTGTTTTTTATAATTTAAATTACAGCTATGGGTCATGCGAGTTCCTATTGATCCAAATGCACTATTTGAAATATTTTCAATGTATTTTGATGATTGTTTATACATTTTAGCCTAAAAATATGACTTAACAAAAACGAATAACGTATCGTTTGAGGAAACATACATTAAGCTTATGGCTGCGTTTTTACTATCTTTGCTAGGTAGGTAAGTAAAATGCGAGGGGAAAAATCCAGAATAGGATACTTAAGTTTCCTAGCCTTGCAAAATACAGCCATTCGATGAATTATTCCCTCACGCACCACCGCGAAGCTGCCTCGCAAGACTCTTGTGGAAACGCAACCTAAAATACTAAGTTTTTTTTATTAAATATTTCCTAGATAGACTTCGTTTAATCAAATCAAATGATACGTTGAGCAAATTTTGATCGGCAAAATAATAAACAACATTCGAAAAAGATACGTCAAGAATACCCGTATTTCGGTAGTCGTATGGCATTCGTTCGTTTACTTCATTTCAAGGTTTCGGTACTAAGACACCATAAACATATAGATAAATGTCCTCTTCCTCCTTAAACAACGTTCTAAGCTACACCAACTAGATAACTAATCTCCTATGGGATCCTACACTCCTGGTCATACCGTGGTCGTGCGCGTGGTGCGGGCGGCGCGCGCAGTCCGGCGGCGCATGCGGGGGCGGCTCCAGGATGTCCCGGTACTTGGACACCATCAGCACTGAGATGAAGTAGACGATGGCGAGTGAGAGGAACTGCGCCTGTTTCGTCTCCTCCTGTAATTTTTACAAGGTTTATGATGTCATGAAAACTTAATAGTTTCTGGAAGATTATCCATATTTGTTGCAAAATGTCCAGTTTGAAAACACCTCTCCCAAGAGCGACATGTCATGTGATCAGCAAATACACGCATTAAAATAAATAAATAAGTACAGCTTTTTTTTCTGGCTTGGGTATCATGACATTCATGACTCAATTACATTGTTCCTCGGTCTTAAATGGATCCGGGCGAGCAACGTCCACATTGTTCCGGCCCGGCGCACCACAACAGCCATGAATACACAACTTCGATAGATAGACTGTCTATTAAAATCGTTCACCTAATAAGGTAGGCAAAATCTGTCGCTAAAGAATAGCCATTACACATGTCCGTCGAGACCATTCCATTAATCAATCAAATAAAGTGGACGGAAAAATGTAATTGTACTAAGAGATTAGAAATAAAAAAAGCCCCGAAAGCAAACCGTAGCTTTCAGAATTCAACAAAAAGAGCTAAGGTTAAAGGACACATACAGCGCTGCTATCTAATTCGTGGCCGGCCTAGTGAATTTCCGGCAATAAAAGATATAGTGGGTAGGTAGTTGTACTTACCACGTCTCGGTAGATAACGGCGCGAAGTCGGTTGACGTCCATATCCTGAAGAAGCCGTTCCGGATCCTTCACGGGGCTGGTAGCGTCCGCGAGGCTCGCCACCACGCTCTATAACACCACGGATGTTATGTTAACCTGGTATTTTGAATTTTTGGGCGTCAAATCTATATGAACAGACAATTCTAACAATCCTGAAACACAGTTTAGTAGAGAAAGATGCATGTATGGACCAGTGTTATACACGTTGGGCAACAGGCCTGGAACACTACGTTGGACTAGTACTAGCGGCAAGGAAATTTATCACACGTAGCACCCTTCACTAATCGAATCTATTCATCTGTTCAAAATTGGACTCTCACATATATTTTTTTATGTGTTGTAAATAGGCGATTAATTTAAATAGGTACTATCACAGACTATTTTTAAATTACTTACTGAAATTCTAATAATTTGAGAGCTTGATTTGAAGAAAAATAGAGACAATAAACGAATTTCGAATAAACTGTTACTCGTACTATCGCATGCGTGTGAATGGCATTGGCGGATAGCGTCAAAGTCTTTTGAATGGAGAATAAGACTTGCCAAGGCGGCCAGCGACAAAACTGCGCCAATAATGCTTCTAACGCATAAAAGCAGTCTACACATAAGGCATAACAAGTTCATACTCTTATTACTACCTCTTACTTTTAGAGGTCAGAATACATAATACCCGCTCTTTACCAGAACATTGGCCCAAAGTGTAAAGAGTCAGTTAGTGGTAACGGGTAGGCTAGACACACTTTCTGGCTCTTACTTATTGCTGGGTCTCTCTCAGATGGAACGAATAAAAATTACTGTTGAAGTACCTTTTCTAGTAATATTTGCTAACAATTAACATTAAAAAAGGTAAATTCAATTAATAAATGCTGTTAAAAATGACGCCATTGCAGCATAATTGCAACTAAGGGATATACGCCCATTATTGTTTGGTTTAGTTACGCAGAGCTCTTTAATTTGTTCAGATTTTTGCCTTTTATGGTGTATATTTACATACAACTCTGCCTTTTCTTCGTCTCAATATAAATATAAAATAAAAAATATAAATATCAGTGCTCATAGTTATATCGATATTTTAAATATAATTCCCGTTAAGCATAATTTTTACTTTACGTGAATTGAAATGTAAAGTATCGATATAGTATACTCGTATTTATCAGCAACATTTTTTTTCCACTATTAACAGATAGGGAATTGAAAATCTACAATGAAGAAGGAAGTAAGTACTAAAAAGAAAATAATTTGATTACAAATAGTTCATGCATTTTATGTAAATCTAAATTGTGTCATGAAACAATGGTGGTTTTAAAAAGCATAGATAGATGATAGAACATTTGCCATAGTCTTATAGAAAGAACACCATGCAAAGTGCAGCGTGTGTTGTGTTCAATGCAGCGTATGAAATTGATGATTCGCATCACGTGAATTTATTGATACGAACAAAAGAAGCGTTAAGGGCAATACAAGGAGAATAAAGTTAACATTCGTAAAAGATAAATCATATTTCTTCGACCGTAAATAACTTGCCCCCCGTGGATCACCGAAATTAGTCGAAAATGAATCAATTAGTAAATCCCAAAGTACTAGGTAGTCATGAGGGTGTAAGAGTCAGCGTACGGATTCCAAAATACCACCCGGGGTGTTTAACGGCTAGTGTCAAATATCATGGGACGGGGCGTTTAAGGATATGCGTTCTGATTGGTGGGTTAAGCGGGATCGCCCCACCACCCGTGCGAGAGGAGAGTCGTGAAGAAGGAGATCGAATGTTTGTTACCTTGGGCGAGGGCGAGTCGCCGGGACGCGCGGCGCGGGCCGCGAACCGCTGCCGCTCCTTGCACTCAAGGCAATTGCGCACCGCACACGTGCACACCTACGCACACACACGCGCCGCTAGCCGATAGTACTGCCGCTAGACTAACGCTATGCGAGTACTAGACAACTAGAAGTAGTAAACGGTAGAATGCCAAAATCAACCGAACTTAAATGTTAGAGCTAATTGAGACACAACGAAACTTTGATCTATGAACATTATGGTAAAGATTCGTGAGTTTGGCATTCATAGAAAGTTTTAAAATAAATTCTAATAATAAAAATAAACATTTGAAGTAAGTAAAGTGTACTACGATAACTTGCTCTAGGATAATAATATAGGTATAATATAGGAACTATATAAATTGACTATTTACAGGATAAAGAAGTAAATCGTCGGCGCTAACTATATGGTAGCATAGAGATTCTATAGTTAACTTTTCTATGCCGGCTACCTGAGAACGCGTTCCTGTCTCTCCTTATACAGCGTGATTGAGACAGAAATACTTTCTAGCAAATCTGTATGTAACCCGGATTTGAACAAATTGAGTTATATCAATAATATCCATAATAAACCATCCATTCCGTCTTGGAATTATGAAAATATCTCATAACAAAATGTTATCTTGTACTAGGAGCACAGAGCCGCCGAGAAGACTCACCAATCGCAGGCACTGTCGCAAGATGCCGCCACTACTCATGTTTTTCTCAGCTTCGAGCTCGGCGAAATTGAGCGCGCTGGCAAAGATGAGCACGTCAGCCATGCTCACGAGTCGCTGGAGGAAGGTCACCGCCACTTCCACCGGCATGCCCTGCGTCGGCTCGATGACGTCAAGTTCGTTCTGTAAACCGTTCAAGTTGTTTCTTATTGTCATAATACTCATAATTCTGTTAACATCCTTGTAAATGGGCGACACATTTAGTAAGAAACAGTTATGGTTTGATAATTATCTAGTTGAGCACTTTAAACATCTATCAGCTTCCTTTTTAGGATTTCTAACAATACTAAATACTTATACATACATAACTAATGACCCGTCGCGCTTTTGCTGGAGTATTATGTTATGTAATACACATGAAACCTCCGAAATAAATTGTTTATTTGTGTAAATAACTGTATCTAAAGGTTAAAAACTCCCGAAAAAACTCCACGACACATAGTTTTAGTGCTAATAACTTATGGTTTTATTAAACTTGGCTTAAAACCAGCACTGAAATATAAGCCGAAGTCGTAAAAACTGATGAACACACGGACAGACAATCTTTAAACACATAACTTTCCTCTTTGCGAATCATTTGCAAGGAGTTTATTCCCCAAATTGAGCACTTAAATAAAAAGTAAAAAATCCCGAGTAAGTAACTATGTTATTTTATTACTCGTATTGTTGCGGCTTGCTTTACTTAATTATTTATATGTGTACTTATTCTTTAATAAATGCGTGTGAAATTAGTACAGTAGTTGTTTTGCAGTGACCTTAAATATTTTTGTCATTTTGACTCTCATAATACTGACATTGGGAGAGGTGGCGGAAGCAAGAAGCGGCAACAGCCCTCCGCAGGCGATGATGAGGTTGTCCGCCAGCTGGCTGATGAGGTGGACGGTGTTGACCACGAAGATCGCGTTCTCGCCGCTGTTCACGAAATCGATAACCGACTTGGTCGAGTGACTGCGCCAGACCTGCGACACCAATCATCTTGTGACTAATTTGCAACAACAAGCCAGAGCGTTGGTAGGTGGGTAGCTACCGATCATAAAATATCTAGTAAGAATCCCAGATGTCGACTCGCGTTAGTAAAGTACCGAATTGGAACCGAAACGAACTAACCTCTAAACATCTCTATGAAAAATCCATCCACAGGTAACGTAAATACATTGGCGGGGAGTGCAGTTTAAAATTAATCGATGTCTACTGCAATAAGACTTGAGAAAGAAAGTGTTTCAGGTTACAAGTTCGCAGCTTAATCATTTTACAATCACGCAATCACGTCAGCAGCTTTATGTCTGAAATCACTTGCCTGTATATCAGTCTCCAGTGAGAACAGGACATCAGAGAGCAGCCTCTGGTGTATGTAGGACCAGCGAAACTCCGGGATGCGGAACGGCGGCCGCGTCGGGCCAGGCGAGAACATCGGCCGTGAGCACTTCGACGGCCGCTTGGTTTCTGTAAAAAATGATTGAATTCCTCGATATATATGTTGTCCTGGTAGTCAAAGTGAATTTTTTGAATTTAAAGTCGCATTTACATTCAATTCACTTATGTATGTCACGTCTGTGCGTGAGTTTATATAATAATATATAATACATACATACATTAAATCACGCCTGTTTCTCAGAGAGAGAGAGAGAGGGTATAATCAAAACGAGATAAAACAAATAACTCGATTAAGTAGATATCAATAAAATTTTGAGTCGTATTGGATTTGACGGAGAAAGAAAAGTAGTAATCCTACCGACATACCGACACCGGTGAGTCGCATTTAACTTGGAACAATAATATGTAGTTTAGTAACTCACCAAAGTGATTGGAATCTACTTGAGTGCTAGTAGACGCACTTCGTGGTCTCTTTGGTGAACTCGACGTATTCGTTCCTTGTGACGAAACGCCTTCAGTCTTATTACTATCCTGCTTCATTTCGTCATCTCCAGGTAAACTAACTCGTCTTTTGTCTCTTTCCATCGCCTCACGATTTCGCTCTTCCTCGTTTTCTTGCTCCTTCTTATTTACAAGCGATATGTTTTCACTGATTGTTGAAATAGGCGGGATTTCTGGAGTCTTATCCTCCTCTGTTTCGTTGGTTTCCATTCTTTGGCTTTCGTTTTTTGCGTTTTCTTTTGTGACCTCATCGACTTCTTCTGGGTCTATTCTTTCCACGGGTTCTTTCCGCGGGGAGTCATCAACTAAAAATTCACCATCTAAAGGCAGAACGTTTCCTTCGTGCGGATGGTCAGACGGTATGACACGATGGTGACTATTGTCTTCTACTTCTATTAATTCACTTTGTTTCTGTTCACTCCTCGTCACTACGGACGCTAGAATGTCAGTAATAACTTCGTTCGCAATCATTTCTGCTGTTCGCTTCTCGTCAATAATTTCCTCGATTTCTTGTTCGAAATCGTCTCGTCCGTTTGGGGTGTTGCCTTCAGAGTGCAACCCGCCTGAAATAGCACCGGAGTCGGTGTCGTCGTCGGCTTTTAACCGAACAGTCTCGAGCGCTATCGACAGCACATCATTCACGATATTTATCGCAATGTGTTTCGGGTCATCGCTGTCAATGTCGTCTGGAATGATTGAGTCAGTCTTATCTTGTGATCTCTTAGGACTAGTCGCTTCGCTTGGCGTTAAGTACAATTCGGACGGATCTGATAGTTCAGATTCTCTTTCGTTTGCTAAATTTAAAGGATCAGCCACTCGCTCCGGACTCGCCGTCTCGCTGACCGATAAACTAGAAGGAATGCCTTCACTTTTATCAGTGTAATCATCTTTTAGTACGTTTTCTCCTACATCTCTTACAGGAATGTAATCTAGGCTTCCCTGTCTCGACAGTGGTTTGTCAGTTTTTTCAGAGTCCGCTTCTATCGTTCCTAAACCGGACTCCGAGCTCTCTAGAAGTATATTTTCATTAATAATAGATTGCACTAGTTCGTTTTCCGCGCCAAGTTTCTCAACCTCATCGCGTTCGTCGACTGCATGTTCAACTGTTTCACATTTAACACTATCACAACCGTCGTCGGGCACTTCAGTGTCTCCATGTTTAGGGCTATGGTCTTTACACACTTCACTGTAAACGGGTTCTGTAGTCCGTGCGTCACTGGGGTCCTTGCAGCCGCAGGCCTCGACCTCTCGGAGGGAGAGGCCGGTGCCGAGCTCGGTCTGCGCGGCGTGGTGGTGCGCGGGCGGCGCGGGCGCGGGCTCGGGCCGGTCCCAGCCGGAAATGGTGGAGATCGGCCGCTGCTGCCGCTCCGCCGGGTCCGTGATGTTGTCGGCGCGCCGCTGTTCATAGTGCTCGTACATCTGAGCGAATTGCAGCTTGAATTCTTCGTATGACACCTGCAATAGATAGTAAATAATAAAATTAATAAATCATTACCATCTTCTGGTATTTAATTGCGGACTTAAGGAAAACTTGGAAGAGGGTCCGTACTTATTACAAAATAATGCTTGTTTAGGATGATATGCAAAGTGATGTAAAGGTATTTTATTAAGTAATCTTAACATTTGAAGGGCAATTTTTTTCTTGTTAACGTTGAAAATGTCCTCTGAGCTTAGGACTTAAATTATTAATAAATTACGATACATTTTCATAAACAAGATAGCTTTCTTAAAGCTTACTTACACCATTCATTAAAAATATTAGATATCTCTTCGCCTTGCCAAGTACCTATGCAAAATGCCCATATGATAAGTGTATAATTTGAAGTCTTACCTTAGAATGCACGATTGCCAGCGTGTCAACCCAGACGCGCCAGCCTCCATACTCATGTTTTATGGCGTGATGCAACAACATCCTGAACAAACTGTACACCATATCGGATATCTTCTGCTCTTCTGCATTTTTCGGATGGATATAGGCTAGTGCAATCAGCCACTCCTGCCAAACGGACATCTGCAAGACTGTCCGTCGATTCTCACGGTTGTTGCTGCAGAGGAGAGTCATGTCTGATAGGAACAGCTTTTTGACTTCCAGAAGCTGTTCAGTCTGTTTTGATTGGCGGATCAACGTTGCTACCACCTTTAAGATCACTGCGGGCAAAATATGTATGTTACAAACACAACGCAACAACTCGTAAGACGCAAGCCGTCATTTCTCATGCAAAAAAGAGGGCTGTGTTTGCTTGCGTTTCCATGTCGTTGAAAGTATCAACGTGATATGCAGAACAACATGTTTAGCATTAGAGAGAACTCTATTAAAATAACAATCTCAAAAGGAAAACACCTAATAAACGAGTAATGTGCAATAGTGACCATTCCTATTGCTACTAGAATGACAGCACCGAATGAGAGTTAATCCAAAAACTCACTAGGGTTCTCAAGCCGGAAGTGCGGCTGCGGCTCTGGATGGCTGGTGTACAGGATCTGTTGCCCCACGTGTTCGGTCAGCAGCTCATACAGCGCGTTGTAAGCTGGAAGAGCTAGCGCCTCGCCGCCGGTGCCGCCGCCCGCAAGGCGTGTGGCGAGCAAGGTGTATAAGTTGTGAGGCGACATCACGTCGTACTTGCGTCTGTTGAGACACCACTTCGTTAGATATGCTACTCTGGTATCACGATTATTCATAATATCATAACTGAGATATAAAAAAACTGTCTCTCATAAAGTAATCGAATTTTGAGTAAATATTAAATAGATAAAAGTCCCCAAAATAATAGCGATGCCTACTTTCAGAGGTGATTACTCTAAAACGGTGCTACCGATTTTTTTAAACCGAATTATGACCCACCCCAGTTTAAACTTTCTATATAAACGTCAAAATGCATTTGGAAACTAGGATACCGCAGACAGATATACACATATGTTAAAACACTATATAATGTTGTATACAATCTTAACCCTACGTCCAGTTACATATCAGAATAATAATAAAAACAGGTAAATGAAAGATTTATGATTTATGTAATTGTTATATCCCCACTAAAATCGATGAAAGCCCCAACAAAATCGAGAACTTACTACTACATGCCTCTTAATCTCATATCCTAAGACCAACAAATAGTTTTCTACTCTCAGTAGGGAACAGGCTGGTTAATGTACACCACACGAACTTACTTGTGTGTGCTCCGACTGAGGAAGAACCCGAGAAGTTTCAGCGCCTGTAGCCTGATTAGTTGGCTCTCAGACGACAACAGTTTAAAGATGGTGCGCACTCCGCCCTGCAAGTTTAAGTTTTAATTGATCAACGAAGTCAGTAACGTTAACGTTTTCTGCGTACAAAGAAAACTTTCAACGTTTGTTTACGTTATTGTGGCTGATTTCCTAGTGATTTTGTAAGATTTCAACTTACTTTTGCGTCAAACGCAGGCACCATGGAGCTCGGATGCTCTGACATCAGGGAGATAAGCATTTGTAGGACGTCATGTAGATTTTCATCCTGGAAAATTAATAGTGTTGTTATAACGCTTTTGTTCACTTGACCTGTATGCCTGAGACATTAATTTTCACCCACTTCTACTTTCTGGTGACAAAACAAATAACATGGTACCATTAAAAAGACATCACATTTCAATCTCTACTTCTCGTTCTCTATTTTAGGTGGTATAGCATTAAAATCAGTAATCGCTTTTAAAACATTCAACGACTTTAAAATGTGCGTGAATACCTAGAAAACATACCTCATGCATCGTTGTCAGGTAGTTAAGAATTGACTGAAGCTCGTCCTCTTTCACTCCGTTTCCGATCATGATGAGTTGTTTTAAAAACAACAGGATATACGCTCGAATGGTGAGAATATCTTTGTGTGCAGGCCGCGGGCCGTCTGAAAAGAGCCGAATATATGATTAAAGGAATGTAAAATTTGGTTTCGTCGTACAGAGCCGTAACGACACAACTTATTTAACTCGTAGCAGAACCCATGATTTCCCTCGGCGCAGACAGGCACTAAATCGTTTGACAAGATGGGTACGTTAGCATAAAATATGTCCAAAGTTTTCTCATAAAAGATTTACCGCTTGAAAAGCAAAACTTTTTAATATTTATAAAATCAGGTATTTTATATTCAGAAATTAAATTAAATTGAGTCAACTTTACGTGCAATAAATATTTTTTATAAAGTACTGGGATGGCATGAATACATAGCAACTTACCTAAACCTTTAGGTGTGATGCCGCTTTTTGCTCTCGGATTAACAACCCAGTAGTAGAACTTGAGCGTGTGTACTGTCTGAAGTACTGTACTGACGCGTCGAACGCTGCCGTAGATATGTGCGTCGGCCAGGAAGTCAGTGGCCAGGTAGCAGTAGAGCCGCGCCTGTACTGCCGCCGGAGTATGCACCCACAGCGCCGGGTTGAAGAGAACGTGGTCGAGGAGCTGCCAGGTCAGGAAAGATTGGCAGAAAGACTGCGATCAGCATTGACTTTACACTGTCCGATGGTCGGTAGCACTGCTCTCTTGCTTTTATAGGATGCCACTAACTGACACATTTAGATTATTGATTAGTGTAAATAAGAAAATAAAGAACATAGTTTGCAAAATAGTGGATAAAAGGGGTATAAACTTGCTAACATTCAAAGGAACGAGAGCAAAGGATGTTAGCGATACCAGATATTTGCGAGATGTCTGTTTGGCAGAGGCGGAGGTAGAGCCTCTAAGCCTCCGCGCAGCACACGAGGCATGTGTACCACATTTCCGGTCATGTCTAATGTGTGAAGCTAAGGGTGTGAACGGCAGGGAGCCATATCCTGTGATCGGTGTGGAAATAATACATCTGTGGAGTGTGTAGGTGGGGCTAGAGATCTGTGTTCTAATTCATAAACTTTACTCGCATAAAAAATGTTATTTAAATCCCTTTAACCATAACTTACAGCTAATCTCATAAAGTTTGTGAATTAATCGTAATAAACGAACTTTGTCTGGCACGGATACTGCAGACTTATATGTAAAAGTTTTTATAGTCTAGTCGCTGGACGAAGTTCGCTTATTCGTTTTTTTAAGTGGGGGTGCGCTAATCGGAGACGCAAGAGTCGTGAGGAAGCAAGAGGAACATGCGCTAACAACCATCGAGACAAACAGTGGGACCAGGCCAGGCCTTAGGGGCTCGCACGGAACGCAACGACCCTCGTTCGAGGCCCAAAGAGTTTTAAATTGCTTACCTAAGTTAATTCAAAACTCTTTGGGTCAACAATTTCAAACTCTTCTAAGGTATAATGTTGCGATTCCATTCGAGCAAAAAGGTACAAACTTGACAAAACAAGAAAAAAAAGTGATTTATAAGACAATAATTACAAATAAACAGTCGCCTTATCAAGGGCGTAGTCAGGGAAATATGATTTGACTGAATTTTTTTATTAAAAAAGGAACACCACAGACAGCCAAATAATATTTCCCGTAATTTAATCGTATCATAAACAAACTCCTTTTGCGTTTTCCAAATGCGCGTCATAACATTTGATTAATAATGGAAACCCCACAATTAAACTAAAAATTTCATCAGTTGGACTAATTAATGAATTGTCAAATGATGTCGATTGATGCCGCATCGCCAATTCCTTTGATGCGATGTCCATTGCGTTTGCCCACTAATTAATTACTCTGTTAATCCGATTAAACCGTTCGATGGTTCTCGCCACACAAATCATCGGCGATTCATCATTCATCGGTGCTCGCTTTAAGCACTATCGCAAAATACAATGTTTAGGCAAAAATCACCAAAATGTCACTTGCCTATCTCGAGTACAAATTGAAATTACCCATTCGCCGAGAGCTGTGCGAAGCAAGCAGAGGCCCGTGATAAATTTATTTATAAAGGCAATTTCCTTGCATGTTTATGGGAGGTTCTGAACCCTCCCCTCACCAACAGATTTTAGGGTGAACTGTGATTTAATGGCTAAAACATAAGCACCATATACCGCTAAAGTGCATAATCACCTTTATTTTATAAGACAGTTAAAATATACCTGTTTTAATAGTAGGTCGGAATTAGGGGAGCAGCAAGTGACAAGATGCTTGGTGAGATGGAGGAAGGAGGCGAGCGTCTCCGGCGTGAGGTGGTCCCGGCTGCAGCGCTGCAGCATGTGCGAGATGACCAGGAACCCACGACACTGCAGCATGTGCTGTTGCACCGTCGCGCACGACTCCACCAGCGAGCACACGAAGCCGAGCAGCTTGGAACTAAGGGAAAACACGTACATACGCCTCAGGTAAAACAGAGTGACTTGTAATGTGATACGTTCCTGTGGCTTGTTTTATAAAGCTACAAATTACAATTTACAGGTTACAAGTTTCCATTTGACAATGTTAATTGTAGCTTTATGAAACGTTCCCCTGGGGGTGTAAAGCAAAACTCATTTGCAGCAAATTAGGTTGAGAATCACAAATACTGTTTTTTTTTAATACTATGAACAACATTGGTGACGTGCACTCGGTTGTTTTCTAAATGTCAATGCTCAGATAACTTCCTCAGTAATCTCGGTGTACCAGCTTTTTCTGTTTTCCTCTAAAACTTAGAAAGTCAAGGTATCACAGATAAAGCACTTTATCAAACTGGAAAGTAAACCTAAAGTTTAGAGATTCTCATTTTTTATCGAAAATGTTTACTTCAAAATAGATATCTTTTTCGAAAAAGCAATTTTCAGAAATGCTTCTACTTACTGGGTAGGTACATGACTTGTTTTACTGCTAATAATTTTAATTATTACAAAATAAATACCTCCTGAAATTAATGTATTAAATTACCATTCAATCTGTATATGTAGCCAAGCAGTGAAAAATGTGACGAAAACTAACTCAAAGGAAAAAAGGCCAATATGTTTTCACATAGGAAAATTTTCCCATTTTACGGAGCTGAAATCCCTTTTCAAAGAATTCAAACATTGCTCATTCGGGACTGGTAGTCTCCTAACATCACAGATGTCGGTGTGCATAAGTTTAATCCCGCATTACCTTTGAAGCGAGTTCGTTTAGATCGGACTCGTCGAACTGTGAACGGGTCGTCGCGCAAACTGCGTCCTCCCGATAGCTACGACTCCATTCTTCTATACGAGACATACGCAATCACAAAAAAATAGTTGTATCTTTTGTTTTAAACTGTTTTAAATACAACGTATTGAGAGCCGAATATAGTTCTGGGTCTGAATGAAAATTTTATGAATCATCTCATAATTTATAAATTCGATATAAGGAACAACATTGAACCTAAATCTGTATTGGGCTAACACAATTACATACAGGTGACCTTGTCATTTCAAAGATAGATGCCAAAGCGCAAAATTATCATTTATGTCTGTTAAATACACCCACGATAGTTTGATAAAATCAATTGAGGATCATAAACAGTTTACTGCGAAATTAACCAGAATTTAATAACCAGCCGCGATAACCCCCCATGCAAATGTGTCCCCGCCAATGTCCATAAATCTAGTCGGTTAAGCGGAGTCGACACCAGGCAATTAGGGGTAGCTAGGAGTTAGTTTATAGCTCTTATTACCCAGGCGCCTCGAGATGGGCCCCGAGTTTCAGAAGCGATTGAGGACCGACAGTGAAAGTGCATTTAGTCGAGTAATGTGACCGAAGCTACTTGGAATATTAATGAATTTGCGGCAATCGGACTCAGCCGGGAGTCGCAAATTCGCACTAAGCCCAACAATGTACCGGCGGCTGAGATTTAGTTCTGAAACGCCGTGGGAAATTTAGTTCTGAACGTTTGGAGCTAACGATGTATGCGGGTAGAGAATTGTGGTATTAAAACTTAACACGAACCATATCCCAACTTTCATGTTAGTTATGGCTAACCGGCCCGACAAAGATAAATCTAGTTTATGTCTAAAATACAGTTTGAATTTGTCTAGTTAAATCAAGTTGAATATATTGTCTACCAAGAAAGTCTTTAACATTTTGGACCTATACGTCATATGTACAGTAGACTACCAAGAGATTTATCCACTTTGGACCTTATTACAATGCAATAAGTTGAAAAAGTGAAAACGTCTCTTTGTATTCTGTACAAATACAGTCGAAAAGTGGTAGAGGACTTTCTTGGTCGACTACCTAAAAGCTACAAATGATTACTTACATAATTGTGCAGTCGTGTGTAAAATAAAGTACTAGGACAACATACCATAACATGGGGTCTCGCTTGGGATCTGTAGCAGGCGCGTCGTGTTGCAAGTCGAGCTGGGCAAATAGCGGGAACAGAACCTGCACCCCGCCTATTGAATTCAGCGCGCTGTGTATTGAATGCGTTACCACAGCTTTCACTTCCTGTAGAAACAACAAAGGATTACTTTTTCATCCATCATAAGAACCTTACTATGTATTATTTCTTCTTAATAACCCTACTGATAATTAATATTATAAACATGTCTTCAACCACACGTATGCGGGCTGAACGTATTTGAATGACTCGGTACACAAGTAGTCCATATACAGGATTAACAGATAGGGCACTGTTTAAGCGATAATCCACTTCTACGCGAAGAGAGTCGAGGGTAAAGTTATTTACTTATAAATGCTAAACCATGTTTTAAGAAAGATCTCCTTTGCAATAATTGTTGTGGGAAAACTAAAAAAAAAATATAGCTCTACTGGGTAAAACCCACAAAGAGTGGACAACACGTCAAAAGCAATGTGGTTTTACCCTGTAGAATAGAGGCCCAGATGTAGTCAAAAATCAAACAAAATCGTATTGTATTTCAGCACCTACTGATAAACTAACTGAGAAAACAATATATAAACGAATTTATCCGATAAAATACGATGTCGTTTCATAATTCCCAACATTTATACTCGAAACTGTAATTAAAGACCAACGTGGGTTGCCACTAAAAAAAAAATGCCTTAGTATATTTCCACTTTTTAAAAGACCGCACTAAGAATATTTATTGTAGGTAGTTTTAAACCTTCGATTTAAATAAACAAGTTAATTCAAGTTACTTACACAAATACAAGATGGCCTATTAAATATTTAACCATAGAAGATTTTTGGTAGCAAAACTGTTATTGCACTAACTTGTAATACTTCAGGTATTAATAACATTTGGTACGATAAATAAACAATAGTTGTAAACAACGTTAGATCCAATTTAAATATTACATACGTTTAGCTATTCAACAAAATAACAGGCCAAAAGTGTGTAGTTAACTTTATATTGACAATCATCGGGCATTTTACCAGCCATGACACCATGGGGTCCATGGGTAACTGTCAAGTTTAAATCAAGCATAAGTGTAAGGCATCCGAATTTAGCTTATCATTTTGTTTTAGCTGATTAAAAAAATCGCCATTGAACACACACACACCTGCCATTTAATGACTTAACACACTATATGAGAAAATATTTGTTTTGGGATATTTTAATGTTTTGAATATCGGGTAGAAACAACATTGTAAGCATATTCCCTATTGTTAAATATAACTTTTGATATTGAAAATGTTAGAATGATCTACAAATATTTACAACAATTTGATTATCAATGCAAAAAGGTTGGCTAACTCTGAAATGTTCGATTGACACTGACATAATTGACTTTGACACTTATGACAGTGACGTATCTGTCGTAGTTTTTTTGGTCTTAAATTAGAATTTCGAGTATATATAAGTAGAATATACTCGCATCAGACAAAGTCCCCTAGTACAGTCAAGGACTTTAATTGTTATGCCACTATGGAACCCTGTCGCATAACGTTAATCATTCATTTAAGCGTAATTTCTGTCATGTGGTTTGACGCTGTCATTGTGACAGGGTTCCATAGTGGCATAACAATTAAAGTCCTTGACTGTACGATTTCAAAACTACATTCAACGAAAAGCTTTCCCATAGCGACCAGGGTAGCATGAAATGAAGAGAAGTAATTTACCTGTAGCATCAAAGCATGTGGCGTGTGGACGAAATACGACACGTTGCCTTTGGGAGCCGACTGGAGACAAAGTTGCCCGTCGGTCGCCACCGGATTATACATGAACACTATAGCCGACGACAACTTGCCGTCGTATAAAACCTGTATAACATCAAACATAATTATAATAGATGTAACAAACAGGAGAAAAGTTTTAACAATAAGCCTTTAAAATTTGCAATAAGTTGGTACAATGATTTTAATTATTCCTCCGGGTAAACGTTATTCATGAATGTTTGAGTTGCGAAATTGTAATGAGGGGAATGTATGTTTAATAAGTCAAAAGGTGACTTTGTAGTCGACATGGAAATTAATTTAAATTTTCAATTCATATTCAATGTGTTTTTACCTGGAATTGAATTCACATTTTATAAAAGGCCTTTCCTTATAAACAATACAGGAATTAATACAGAAAACACCGATAAAAACATCATACCAAATAAATCACAATAGAGAATATGCATGGAGAGAATTCAGCAAATAAATTCAGACTATTTCTTTGTTATTGCGTTTTTTGAACAATCTCCCGTTTTGACAGAATTATCTGATGTTTTAAATCTATGCATATTTCCGCGAAACCCACTCAATGAAAAATCCAATACAGAAAAATGCACTTTTTATTGCGTAGGATTGCTTTTGTTACATAAAAAACATACATATATGAACATGCAGCAACGTTATAACAACCAAGAGCACATAAATATTAAAGGTGTTAGTCTGCTTCAAGACAACTACGACGGGAGGTAGCTAAAATTTACTTCCATCATGCACAATACAAGAGGCAACCTCCTTGTGTTAAGGTATTTTTAAATAAAAACCTAAAGAATATTTTTGTAAAGCTACGTTGTAATATAATGTTTTTCCTCAACCTGAATTCTAAGGGATACCTCTGCTGTGTTCGCAATTAGCAGGTAGCAGATAAACAAAACAAAATTCAGCAAGCAAAACAAAACAAAACACAAATCTATTTACCAGACACAAAGGTAAACATCGTAACCCAAACCAAATGTACCAGGATAACATTACCAACTCAGAGGTGAGTCCAGAGAAATAAGCACATTTGTTACAATAATACGGCTAAAAGGATGTAAGGGTTGGCACGATTTTTCATAATAAAATACGTGGCGTGTCAGCTCATACATAAAATAAAAAACTTGTTAAGTAAACCACATACCCGGCTCCGCAGCATTACCATTTTATGGTAAAAAGTTGAGAATTTCCTGAGGCATCTTGCCAAGGAAGCTATAAAAACTACAGAGGATGCCGTTACTTAAAAAAATATGAATGTTTAACTACTTCAGCAAGCTTCGCTTATTCTAAGAGCTATTAAGAATAAAATAAATGTAATTTCTATATCCATTCTAACATAATAAAATAACTGAATCATTCGAATTAGAACAATGACCAGGAGAAAAGCATTGTGAGGAATAACAGCAGCACCCCTAGGGCAGCGATAACCCGTTGACAGCAAGCCATTCGGCCGGCAAGCCCGCTCGGGTTACTAAGTACGCGGGATAAGTGTTACCGACACTGTATTAATGTGTGGACGGCTTAGTTTTAATGGAAAATGTAAGAATGCCTCGGATACACTGTCCATAACGTTAATGAAAAGTTTTAGAGTCAACAAACAAGTTTTTCCAGCAAACCCTTTCAACTGCTTTAACATTATATTTTTCTACGAAATATTTTTTACTCTTTGGGGTTTCAACTTTTCATCCGCAGTCTTTAAACTATGCGAGCTCGCTGTAGTCTCGTTTTCACCAACGATTGAAGGACTAGCCTAAAATTGTTTAAAAATCCCGTGTATGAGCGTCACCCTACGCAAATTTTGGAATGAATCTTATTAAAGTCCTGTGAAATGTGTGAAGTCTTACAATCTTAAACATTATGTATTTCTTATAGAAAAGCGCGACACGCACATTCAACGGACTCACGCCATTGTTCCTAAACACGTTAAACTATGTAAATGACAGCTATCAATATGTTAAGGAGTCCCTTAAAAGTTGATAAAACAGACATTATTACATGATAAATGGTTGGAGCTATTTCTGTCTCGCATTCACAAGAAGCTTCATGCACGTTCTGAATACATAGCTCCTGCGACACTTTGATGCTCTGGTACAAGTTAAATGATCGCCGGGCTGCATACGTCTGCTAACTAGGAAACTTCCCACGTCGCGTCTCGTAGTTTGAATAAGTCAAGTTTCGGTTATAAAATGGAGTTCAAGTTTGCGATAAAATACCTTATAACTTAATACCAAGCATAAAGCGTTCTCCACCAGCATGAGACTTGTCACGTATCAAGGAATAAGAGCAGTTTCGCATCGAATTCAAACCAAATCCGAAAACTACATCACAGATCTAGTGCCGATAGTCCACTCTTACAAATTAGAATGTCGAGATCGTTTTCATGACATATAATGCAGATTACGTCTTGCACAGAGCTCCATTAAGATGTACTGTGCTACTACAGCTACAAAAGTGCAGAAGTGCTATTTTTGGCCCAACTAAATGAAATTATAAATAGTAAATGTGCGAAAATCGTCTACATAATCAACATAGATTCATCTTCGCGGCCAGAATTCTAACTTAAGTGGTGCACTCGTGTAGTGTGACGAGAGTTTAACATGTTCTGAGCCAGAACATAATTACATTTGCGTCAGACACCGGGTTAATCAGAGCGGGTTGTAGGATTATCCATCTAGATTCTCCACGTGCAGTTGGCACCACGTTAAACGCATCTTCAAACTCGGATTAGGGTAGTCTGCTACAGAATAAAGATAACTTTGCACGGAAATATACTCGTAGCATTTCCAGAAGCAGTCCTAAGATCCAAGTTGACAGTGACGCTGGCTCGGCTGGCACGGTACTTAAGTAAATCTATTTATCTACGTCCCCGACGGATCGAGGTCTAGACCTCCGTTAGCCTAATACCGACTAGCGTACCAAGGCTTAAGTGCACTCTCGTAAAGTACTTTTAGATTAGCCCAGTGTGCTAGTAAATGCTCTAGCAGTCATTAGGGAAGAATCGAGATCAGCTGGGATTATTAAGAACGCGCTATGACTATCTTTAAGACTAAATAATAAACCTAGTCGAGTAAAGGCAATAAGGGAATGAACATTATACACGAGCTCTTTCAAAATGAATATACAAGATAAATTAGGCCGCGGTACCCTCGCTGAAAACGATCAATACGACAAGGCTCTCATAAATATTACTCAAGTTTGAAAATATCTATAAACAACAAGTAAATCCGGTGAGGGCAACAAGTTTGAAATAAATTCCAACGATGGATGTAGGAATTTAATAAAATATAAGCGCCTCGAGTACTAGGGGAACAACAGTCGGGCGGGGGTGGTCCCATCTCGTTACCGAGATTGTGTTTACACAAAAGTGCACGCAACACAACTAGCTCGGGGACCGCGATAAGCTACACATTCTGAAACTTTAGAGTAATTTTAACCCTGGGCTCTAGTCATCACGGTAAAACCATAATGCTTTTGAGATGTTATTGTATTGTTTTTAACTCGGCCGCAATTAATGCCAACTAAATAAGAGGTAATCATAACGTTGACAATACGATTTCATGTCAAAAGCTATGTGTTTTTTATTGAGTAGAATAGTGCCCCTGAACACAAGTAACATATGGTAACATTTAAGCAAATCATTAATAAAACTCAAGCAAGAGAAACATAATGCTTCTAAACCCTCCCTGACATTAAAATAATGCTTAAATTTTCAAAAAAGGCATATTCAAAAAATCTCTCCAATTTAGCTTACACAGCACCAATCACGGCTCAAACTTGCACTGTACGGCAAACGGAATGCAAAAATACTTCCTCTCCGAGTTCCAACATTCACGTGCCGAAAGTCAGATGTTTTCTGAAGTGGAACTTTCTAGTTCCTCTAGATATGAAGTTTCGTGCCACGGACACCGGAGCGCCCGGAACCCCGATAACTATTCGTCGGAGGAGTTCGTTAAAAGTTAATCTTCTCAACTAAAGTAGAAAGATCTGAATGACTTGTAAAGGCAACAATGTGTGGGAATCTTGTAAAGGTTATATTAATTACGTTTAGCAGCCTTATAAGCATAAGACAATTTCGTTTGAGGCATAACGAGTACGCGTTGTCATAGTCACCCAAACTCGCGCCCAAAGTCACGACAAACAACAAATTTAATTAATAGTCTGTAATATTAACACTTAATATGCAAATTGGAGCTCGAGCACGCTTCTTCAATACATGTGAGCCTGATACATCTTCAAGCGGTTTAATATTAGTTTTATTCCAAAATTTAATCTCAAAGTACCGCCAAACATTCCTCGAGTAATATCAACTGAAGTTCATCATACAGACCTTGTCAGAAACTTTTTGCATCACAAGAAAGAAAGTCAAAGTCTACGAGAATCTTCGAAATTATATTAAAAAGTTTGATACGTTTGAGCCGACGTGCAGGAAATGCGAATGTAGATAACCTTGTCGCTAGCCGCTTCGTGGCGATACAGTAAGCGCTGCAAATAGCGAAATACGTTCGGAAACATCTCATTTCACATTTCCGTAATTACTTTATCATTCAAAGGAGTAAATCCAATTTAAATGTAGCTAGGTGTGGGCCTGGGTCAATGCTATTATCCCCGAATTCCTATTCTCCGGGGAAAGAAAGCTTAACGCAGTAATGAAAACCTCATTTTAAGAGCTGGCCGGTCGTGTTTCAGAGTTCCAGCCCATTAAAACAACGTCAAACTGTACAAAAATACCCAAATTTGTAACGAGCCTCTTGAATAACATTAATACTAATTATTTTCAAAAAAGTTTATTTTAAGTTGAGAGATTAATTTCATGGGGATCAACACATTATTCAAATAAGCGAATAGGTGTCCAGAGGCAGAATATTTATAAGGGAAGCACATGCCTGGGCTTAGGCTAATCAGGTCGCGGCTCCGGCACTCTTCCAAATTCAATTAATTTTTCGGGTAACTTTTAATGACCTCAGACTGAACTAAATGAAAGACAAACAGACGTACGGCCCCATTCAAATATTAAATCGTGCCGGGAAGTAAACTCAATTTGGGGCAAGTTCGATTGCGTTATGGAAAAGAAAATGCCACGAAAATTGAAATTAGTTGCGTCCCGAAGTTCCCTCTCGGTTTGAAGGCAATTGTAAATTAAACCGATGGACAAGTTGGGGGGTGGTAACTGGTAACTTGATTAGGCGACTGTGCGTCTAGCCGGAGTTGTCAACTACGGACGTGTTTTCTTAGGGGAGCGAAGTTGCCGCCGCCGCGCGGACGCCGCGCCCGAATCATCCGACACGCAGTTTACTTCCACTTTCTATTACGTTTTGCTACAAGGATATTAGGACGGCATAACTGAGAAGGAGGTGTGTGGATGCTGTGATTATGTGCGTATTTCCATTGTCTATTATTTACTTTGTGGTAAAAGTTTTTCAGCGGTGTCATGTCTCATTTTGTCGAAAGAGCAATTAATTAATTTCTTAAAAAACTTCCCAATGCAGTTTTAATACTAAGCACTAGAATATCATAAATTATGCACAGGCTGAATTTAAACGTGAACATGTGACGGCATGCAGTGAGGTGGGGGGGAGTGACTACGCGAAACTTTGGACAGGACTGGCGCTAAGCGGGAAACTTCGGCCGAGCCATATCGCACATACCGAGCTCACATTGTCAGAAGAACGAGCAAAATATATTCCATGTTCATGAAAAGAGTACATATTTAAGAATATGTAAACTTATATAATGAAATACATTGTCGTTTCAGGACCATTGTTCTATATGTAGAATAAAGACCATTTGCGACATTCAAATACCTTTCGTATTAAATCACCCTACCCCAAAACGAGCCACGACGTTATATTAAATAAGAGAAACCCTTTCGCAACCTCAGCAGTTATTAGGGGATGTAATAAAGCTGTTAATTTGTATCTGACCAGAGAACAACGGGGTAACTCATAAATAACTTTAGAGTTTAGGTTGGAGTCGGAGCTATTTCGGTTGGTCTAGGCAACGGTGCGGCGCGCGGGGGCATAAAACAAATGACGGTACGTTCAAATCGGAACAAACATTAGTTTAATCCATTTCCGACAATGTGCATTACATTGTAAGTTTTGTACCTGCCTAAAGCTACCGAGATACTACAATTATATTGAGAATGTAAAATGATCATTCAAAAAATCATTTTGAGGAATAGATATTTATAGGATTGGACTACCAACGATATCAACGCAAGAAACTCATCCAAACTTAGCTTCTTTATCTGTTGTTTTCAATTATTTTTAAAACTGCGCCTCTATTCTTGGCGGTAAAAACGATATCGTAGTTTGCCTGTTATGGTATTGTTATGACGTCAGCCGCCATTACTGTCAAGAAAATAAGAGCTATCAAAACGTTGACAATACGATAACAAATCAAATGCGATATTGTTTTTACCGTGTTGAATAGAGGCGCAATATTGTTACGTTTTTATAGATGTGGCCGAATTTTAATTAATAGATCTAAAGGTGCATTTACACGAGCTCTTTGATTAGCAATATTGTATTTAGTGCAAATCTATAATCGTCACATTGTATTTACCTCGAAATTATAGTAAGACAGCTATTGTTTCCGGCTATAAATCGCCGTTAAAAATCACTCGCCGTTAAAAGAAAAGGAAAATCACAATATTTCTAAATAACAATAATGTAACTCATTTCGGAGGACACTCGCGCTTTGCCCGGATTAACTTCAAAGATTATTCGCTCTACCTTTGTTGATTCTTCGCAGCCCGAGTGGGGGGAGTGGAGACTCATTATGTTTGATACTTTACCCCATAAAAAGAAATGCGCCTAATGAAATACCAACTCCTTTTATACGAATCCCACCAAACATGCAAAATACCTGCATTTTACAAGAGTAAATAATTGTTACCAGGAGCCCATAACGTTAGTGAAATTAGAGTAAACTGTCGGCACCAAGCATCTTACGTCGTGAATGTTTTGAGTCGGGTCGTGCACCAGGTCGCCGTAGCGGTCGATGCGAACCTCTGCAGTCGGGAGCTGCGTGGGACACTCGGAGTCGAAGCGGAACTGACCCTGGTACCACACATGAACAGTAGCAAGGGGACATCACACGTGCCATGACGCTACTTCGGTGACAAACATGTGCCCTTACATTTGCAACTTGGTCAACGATTAAGCTAGTTAACAAAACATTCTTAGTTTAAACTAGAATAATCGTTCTCCAATTATAACAAAACAGAAGCGACACAAATATTTAAATTAAATAAGAGCGAGCGGCGCGACATGCTTACACGCTGGCATGCTTCAATATCTACGAGCAGCGACGCATGCGCGGCGGCCACTTCGCGCGCCTCGTCGGCCAGCCGCCGCCCGCGCGGAGTAGAGTCTTCTTTAACTACTACGCATGCTTCTTCAGTTTCAGGCGCCTTGGTATCTTCGGGCGAAGCGAGAACTGGGGTCTGAGGTTCAGGAGGCTCAGGGATAGGTTCGGGGGTGGGGGGGACGTCGGCAGTTTCAAGCTTGGGCGCGGCTGCCTCGCTCACCCTTTTATGGTTCTCCGGCAAGCTGATGTTGCATTCGTTGTCGAAGCGGAATTGACTCTGTGTCCATCGGTTAGCAGTAAACAAATTACATTGGATTATTAGCAATTGACAAATTAGATTTGATTACTAGCAATTAACTGTAGTTTGTGACTTGTTAAGATGGTAAAGTCACAAGCAAGGGGGGTAACTTGGGAACTTAATTAAGTGACACCGCACCCTCAATCTCCCCAGAGAGCTGATTCGCTAGCTTTCTCCTAAATTTAATGGTCAAAAATCTACTCTGCTCACCTTATATCCTGGTCCTAGCCTGTGCATGGCGCATATCTGGTGCGTGGTGAGCGCCTCGCCGAACAAGTAGATGGCCGCCATCTGTCCGCAGAAGACCCGCTCTTCGTCCAACTCAGCTGTGGCACCGATGTAGCATTTGTCGAACGGCTACAACAAACAAACAAACATAAGCCCCTATAATCCATTACGAAGCGCCAGAAGCGATCGACCGCGATGAGCTTAAGAATTCCCAATAAAATCCCAGCCTAAAATCCCTCCCATAGGTTGCTCATTTATAAGAAAAATAAAAAAAGTAATTTTGTGTAAAGCCTCTGTATAAATCCGACCCGAAAAATCTGTAATTAAGCTGGAGTGGCCGGCGTCCCAGGAGGTGCGGGATTAAATATAAATAACTACGAGGTTTCCCGGAGATCGGGAGATATTTAGAAGCCAATAAAAGGACGGATTTTCCGTTCGCTTTCGGCGAATGAGAGCGTACCGGCTGCTCGGAGAATTGCCAGCGTGAAATATGATGAGCATAATCCGAGTGGAGAAAATGCAAGGCAAATTCCGCGATATTGTTGTGTGTTAAAAGCGTGAAATATGTTAAATGTAATAAACGTTACGGCGGAGGAGGGGATCTCCGCGGCGCGCCGATAAGCGGGCCTCGACGAGTTTTCATGGAGATGACTGCATTACACTTGAGGTCCAAGCGCGAGCTTACTAGCCGCTCCTACGACATTTTTGCAGGCTTCTTTTCCATCGAGAGCGGCCCCTAATCTTTTTCATTCTATTTGGTACTATTTTAAGTAAGGCTCCTCCACGTTTTGAAGTTGGTTAGAAAATTGTGATTGCTTTGTTATCCTTTACCAGAAAAATCGAAGAGAGCATACGAGAAAACTTAGCATTTTTTTCTTTTTGACCGACTTCAAAAACAGGAGGAAGTTCTCGTCTCGTCGCTTTTACATTGTGTTTCTTTTTATGTATTCTAATCTTCACAGGACAAGACACTAGGTGGCCTTTTTTTGCTACAAATAAACCCTACTATCCTAACAGAACAACCAAATATCCTGAATAATTAAGCACGTGTTAATATTTATTACTTACATAATTATCTCTTGTGAAAGTAGCGTAGTGAGGGCACGAGCCGTGACAGAGTGTTTAAATCACAGGAGGTGATAACGTTACAAGTCCTGACACATTTCATTATATGACGGTAGCATAAATCACTATTATCCAGGTGCATCGCAGCATCATTTAGGGGCTGCAGCACTCAAGAGCGTCAAGACGTAATTAGATTAAGGGGACACAATAATAATGTAGAGAGAACTTGCAAAAGCCTCTCATTTATAAAATACGAGCCCTCATTTCGCTTCGGTTTATGTGATATGTTTTTTAACCATCGTACACTATTCAGAATGTTTATTCTATTGATGAAACCCGCATTAAAATCTGTTGCGTAGTTTGAAAGATTTAAGCGTACATGCAGTGGGACAGACGGCGGGAAGCGACATTGTTTTATACTATTATATTGTTTTATATAAGAAAATATAAAACCAGTAAAATAATTCAAAAATATAGAGCATTCAGTTAATGCTCACAAACTCAAACTAGAAGATTTCGCGTTAAGACAAATCATTTCCATAATAGGGTATTTACCTGATATTAAATTTCATATATTAATTTGGATAATATATCAATATACGTAGTATGATAAAATAATTCAAAATCAAATTCGAAATTGGTAATAAAATAAAAAAGTTATAGCCTTTTAAAGATTTTTGTCTATCTCTTTCTAACGAAACGATGTTTAGCGTGTAATTCATATGCCGGTTGAGTAATATGACGTCATATTACTGTATTTTCCTCTTAGTGTAAAAGCAAGTTTTAAACATTTATATCTTTCTTATTTTTAAAGATATTAAAAAACTATATACTAGGCTATTCGGAAGGTAAAAAAGCTTCAATTTAAATACTAATAAAAAATTATGCAAATACCCTATTGACCAGTGCCAATTTTTCCTACCTAAAACTACGTATGATGTTGAGAAAAATACCTTTACGTACAGTAGACCTTAAGGGGGCGCCAAATTCTTACCTCACGTTAGCTCTGAATTCCTGGTATATGTGGAACGCTCCCACTAGCATCCTGAGCCAACGTTAAGCGACACACAAGCCGTTTTGTTCTCAATTCGTTACGCAGTAATGGCATGTAAATTCCGATTTACGGGCAAAACACTCCACTGTTTAGTCTAAAGGGAGACTTTCGACACGTGAGACGCTTAGCTGTATAGGCTTATCGAGTTGAAAGTCGGCGATACCAGGGTATGAGAGTTCAAGAGGATATATCTCTTTGTAAATTCGGAAAAATTTAATGTAATCAGGTTTTTAGTGTGAAAAATACACGTAGGCCTTTGGTTTTAAATATTGAGAGTCAATTACTTCAATTAATTTGAGCTAAGATGTTTTGGATAGGTATTGTTGTTGTTTTCTGTTGGTTAATTTTTCATACAAAACTTTTTTGTGTGATTTTTTATTATTTGTATCACGTCTCAAAGCGCGACATGCGTATGCGCGTAGAAGCCGTGGTAAAATGTGCTCTATTTCCTTCCTCAGGTTTCAAGCTGTCTCCATACCGTTCATCGAAATCGGGTCAACGGTTTAGCCGTGAAAGCGTAACAGACAGACACAATTAGACTTACATTCAAAATAATATTGGTATGGATATGGATTGGATTCCAAGGGCATTCAGAGAATTGGTAAAGTAGTTTTTGAGATAACCGCGAAAATCATCCGTTTTTTTGAAGTTGGTTAAAAAATAAAGGCCAAACGCTTATTTCATAACAATAGTAGATTGTACAACAAGTGCATAAAACGAGCCATTTTACCCGAGACGTGCATATAGACACCCGAGCCGGTACGGCAAGGGTGGATAGTCACGTCGAGGGTAAAATGGGTTTTTTCCTAATGAATAGTCCAAAACTGTGGTCCAAAACTATGGACAAAAACCTCTGTCCCGGCAGTGTATTTCGTTTTTAATTTTTTTTTTTTTCCTGCATGAGGTTTTTAACTTATGTCGAACGCAATACTGCCAAGTCATACGTTGATTTTGTATTTTTTTTTATTAATAATGCTTGTTTTTAATACTTTTAAATTTCTTTTTTGTTAGATGGCAGGCAAATAAATTAAAGATAGAAGGCAAATAAATTAAAGTAAATGTATTCAAATAACAAGTTTATTTAATGCAGTCACCTCGTCTGTCTGGCTGTAGGGCTTAAAATTGTCTTAGTCTAGATGACGACAACACTTTATACACTAGTGCATAAAATGCGATTTTATGCAGCCTATACCCAGCATAAAGAAGGACTTTACGAGCATGAGAAGTGAAAATATATATTTTATATACTCATTTGTTTTTCTTACACAGGATTTATAATATGAGAGACTGTTTCAAACGTCTATTTTAAACTCTTGAGCTGTGGAAACCCTTAAACCGAGTCAAACGCTTAATTATTAAGTTTCTATAACAAATAACAAGCAACGTGAGCCGCCATCAACTCACCGAGCTACTTCGACTTGATTCAGTCTTTGTAACAAACCCGGTAAAAGAGAGCTTCGCTTGTAGTGTCTTCAAAATTTAAACTCTCACATAATCTTGTCTAGTTACGAGAAAAAAAAGTCACACGGTCTTATAAAGGCGTTTTAAACAAAACGTTCCAATCTATTCTTTAAAAATAACAACGACGACTGTTTAAATGACAAAATTTTGTTGGTTACAAAGGGTGAGTTGTAAAAAAAAAAAACGGCGTCCTGTAACTCGGTTTAATAATCGGAAGACAAGAGGGTTTCCATATTAACGATTAGGAATACTAAAAAGCTATATTTTAAAACGGCCCCTGTGGCAAGATGCTGGCAGCATTACCTCGCTGGATATTAAACAGGAGACCAAAGAGCCGGCAGTTTCCTCGTTCAACAAATAAGTTGGTCTTTGGTCTCCTGTGACGTCAATGAGCTTAGTTTTACTTTTAATTTTCATTTGTAAGTTTTTAGATATTGTCTTACCTAAAATAGTTCAGCTGTGGTACAATAAAAAATATATAATTGTCAAAATACCTACTGTTGCCATAATAAAAATTAAGTTTCCAACAACTACCTCTACATCTGTTTTCGTCTAATTCAACAAACAATGCGCGACATTAATCCTCAGAATATTTATTTCGCAAACAGCGCAATTTATAATAATTATTTAGACGGAAACGTGATTAAATTAGGCATCTACCCACGCTGTGAATTATCCTGGACCTACTAATTTGGTCCTTTGTCAGCATAAAGAGAAAAACGACATCAAAGACAAGTCCACTGCAAAGTAACCTTTTTCATTTTAAATTTCGAGTAAGGTCCTTTTCTGAAACGTCTCAATACAATATTATGTACTAGGGATTCAGAAAACAGTAGATGTAGAGTTATGTCTTTGTTTTTCGTTTCTGGGATCTTCTTTGAACCTTATTCATGACCGGGATCGGGAAGGAAATAACGGTTAGCAAGAGTAATCGCATCGGATCGAACGTCCGCAAAATAATGCTCTTTTGTCGGAAGGAATGAACGTATTATTTGTTAGGAGCATTCATTCCTTACGATTAAGTTAAGTGCGTCAGATATATCCATGAAATAAATATTTCTGCATACAAAATACCTTTGAAATACCTTTTTACAACTAATATTCTCGTAAACAATCGCTGACTTGTCTTAAACTTAAACTGTGGAGTGAAAACGTTGCTAATTTTTAGATTTACAAGTTCATTTCATAAGTAAACCACAGTGTTGATCACATAAAGTAAACACTAGGACGGCATGAGCTCTTAACGCGCGCAAGTATGAATAATATGAATATTCACAACGAACGAGTAGCGTGCTCACGCATAGCTAACCGGGCGCTGCGCTGCTACAAGCTCTTTACTGAGCTGTGCTCCCAGTCAAACTCGTGTTAAATATGTTTAACGTCTAGTTAAAGTAATGTGTGACACCTTATTTATGTTTGTAATAAATACTAAAAAAACTTGCCACAAGCGAGTAGCGTTATTCACGCATAGCTACTGTATTACAACAGGGTTAAGAATGTTCTGTCATGCGCAATGTTTGTAGCAAAACTTCAGTGAAATATTTTTAACCGTGATTTCTATATAGATACTGTGATGAACACCTAAGTTACTTTTCACTCGTCCTTAAACATGGGATTTAGCTTGCTGCTAGGTATTTTCTGTAGTGCACTCCTGGTTAAGCTTGTGTTAAATACGATTAACGGCTAGTTAGAATGATGTTTTGAAACACCCATTTAAACCAGCCGTTTCATCGAAACTGACAACAAAATAAATGTTCACACATAGCTAACTGTTCGTTACCACAAGCTCTTTTCTTCGCTGCGGTCCTAGTCAAAAACGATCAATGGCTAGTAAGAATGGTGTTCATTTTATCCTGCCTTAAACAAACATCAAAATTTGCACCTAACCTAATAACCCAGTATCGTGCTCACGCAAAACTCGTAATTTTTCTAAACATCCGTATTTTAGATAAGTTTGACTAAGGTTTTCAGCGCCTAGAAGAGCCTGTGGTGATGTAGAGTTGTGGTATAATAGCTATGCGATAAAGAATATTAGAAACTATGGAACGGTCGTCAAAATAGTGTTATCACAACATCATTCTTACCAGCCGTTGAACGTGTTTTGTGAGAAAAAAGCTTTTGTAACGGAAAGTTAGCTATCCGTGAACAACGGCACTCGGTTGTCAGATTCTATTTTTAACGGCGGGTTAAAATAAACTAACATCATTATTTCTAACCAGCCGTTAATTTGACACAAGTTTGACTAGGAGCGCAGCTCACTAAAGAGCTTGCGACTACGACTACTAAATACGAGCTATGCCTGAGCAACGACAGTTGGTAGTGGTCAGATTCGATGTTTAACGGCTGGTTGAAATTATATGTTTCACAACATTATTCTTACCAGCCTTTAAACGTATTTGACTAGGAGCGCAGCACAGAAAGGAGCTTGTGGTAACAAACAGCTATGCGTGAGCAACGACACACTGTTGCAAAGTCTTGTGTAGTCAGGTTCGATAAACTTGGGTTTCAAAAAACATCATTTTAAGTAAGCGTTAAAAGTATTTGGCACAAATTTATCTAGGAGCCCATCTGCGGCAGCGCGCTGTCAGCCGAATAGAACGAGTGACACCAAGAAGATATACGTAGACGTATCAGAAATTTGATAATAAATTAATGTTCTAACTCCGGCACTCATATCAAAAGTGACAGTTATATTAATAACTATGTTAAAAAATAAGTAGGACACAATACGATACTTTCTTCACATTCAATCGCTGAGTGACTGCCAACGTGCTACGAAGGAGATGATTGACTGATTGATACATTATAAAGCGTTATCAATTTTTCCAATAATATTCTAACAATAATGCTTTTGATAACAATATTGCTTTTGATATCTTATCGTATTGCTTTTAAATCGGCTGTTATTAGTCATTACAGTTAAGTAAATAAGGGCTGTCATTACATTGAAAATGTGATAATACGTCAAAAGCATGTTTTACCGAGAAGAAGAGCCCCAGTTTTAGGTTACGAAGGAGAACAAGCAAGTAAACGCGAAGTCATAACGAAAAGACAGCCGAAATAATAATTCATTGTTTAATAGATACGTTATTTGATTTAAAAATATGAATTTATTAGCTGTAAATCCGGATGTACCTTTACTTAAAAATATATTAATTAAATTTGAAAATCGGCAAAGATAACGCATAAACACAAACAAATATACCTAGTCAATTAAATATAAACATACAATTATTTCATCAACTCCCACTTTAACATGAAAGCCGACTGTAATATGGAGTTGAATTTGCAATTAAATTTGTATAAGTGCCTGCAGGTTTTAAAATAGAAAAGTAATTAACTAGGTCAAGTCGGAGTAACATCAAGGGTTTCCTTTCCTGCTTCCAAGTAATTTATTTCTCTGAATCACTTGAAGTTGAAAGGTCAGAGGTCTTGCGTCAAGTGTCACAACATAACAAAACAGGGTACCAGGAATACAGAGCACACAAAGAGTTTTAACTTCGATTCAGAGACCGAAAGGCATGAAGCGTGTTTTCAACTTTAAACTGTGAACTCTTGCATGTTATGACGCCCTCATACCGCAAAATTTACATAGCATTATTCGTAATAAATTGCTTGTAACGAGACGTACGTGACGAGTCACAGTCGCGTAGGGAACGTCTGTGGATAACTGAATAATTTACAGCCCGCCCATGACGCAGATAATATGACTCCAGCATAATAATAACAAAGTAATATATATAAAGCGTTCAACAAAGAAAATGTCTCATTCTCATGCGGTTCTTTGAAACTTAAAAGCTCTATTGTTGGAGTAAAATTTTAAAGCTCAACTTGCAATTCACATCGCTTTGAGTAATGTACTATTCACACATGATAGAATCCATTCTGCATAGGGACGGGTCCGCCGAGGTTCGCCCAAAATTAATCTTCATAGAGAACAGTGAGCGGCCGACAGGTCCGTTCCGCTGCTAGATTGGCTCGCTTTAGCCCGACCGCCTTATAACAAATTCACAAGCCTTCCGCTTGTTGTCTGCGTCCAATATGTCAGTGCACCGAACCTCCGCTCCGCAACTCTCCTGTGGCGTCACTTTAACGACGTGAAGTTATGCATCCCTGGTTTTGTCAACAGCGATTTACCCACAAACAACACCATAAAATAACAAAGGATTTTCGCACGCTTTTCGTAAATAAATGCTGTTCAATTTTACACTTATTTAACTTGGAATTTTTGTTGTTTATTGGCTAATTTATTATTTATACTTACGTCATTTGTGGAGACGAACCAGGCCATCTCTGTGCTCGAGGCGAGCTGCCCATTCACGAGGCACTTTATCTCACTCTTCGTCCACCGGTTGTAAATGTACACCACCGCAATCGCGTACCATCTGCGCAAACAAACACAAACTAAGTTTTCATTCCAAAAGCCAATGTAAATTTGAAATAATCTTCCTAAATCCCAACCCCCCAAAATTCGTAAAACAACCCGCTCCAATTTAGTCTCGGAAAAGAAAAAGTTGGTCATTGAATGTTGGCCCACTCAACTCAAACAAACTAAGAAGCAGTAAGAACTACTTCAGAACTATGCGATCCAAATCAAACTTTCTGAACAAGTGCGGAGTTTCTGGATGAGCTTTACATTGTAATATTTAAAAAAAAGAGGACGTTTTTTTACAAAAAGTACCGTTTGGAGGCGCCGGGTATCGATCCCGGTACCTCTCACATGCTAAGCGAGCGCTCTACCATCTGAGCTACGCCCCCGGTGATACAATGGTCGAATTACTCGATAGCACTAAGTCCACTCAAGGCGAGTGTTTCCACGCCTTTCACTTCGAATATGTTCTGGTTGTTATCGTTTCCGACGGCAAAGACACCTGATTACTTAAATGCTGTAGTACTCAACTCGAAAGATCTGTAAGTACGACCAGCGTCATACATAGCTATACACTTTAGAAAGAAAGAAAGACTAACTTTATTCAGCCACACAATAAATAAGAATACAAAAAAATGTGGCGAGAAGGCTCAGCAACATGTCACGAATAAACAAATATACGTTTGTACCGTATTGCTTTAACGCCTTTAACTTGTGCGGCAGTTGAAAAATGATGATAAAGCGACGAAGCAAAGTGTATAGATATTTATGATGCTGACTTTACATCTAATGGGTTTCTGAGTAAATGGCCGATTACTGGTTAAGATACTGGGCAAACATTTAGTACAGATGTTTATTTAGGATCGCATATTTTATTTGTGACACGAAATCATTTAAATGTATCTAACGTATTAACCCTCACAACTACGTTACACAATTCAACCAAATTCAACAAGCCTTTAAAAAAAAACTTTAAATATACTGCAAGTACTGCAACGCATCTACGATTCCTATGGTCTCAGTTACGTTGTTCGTTAGAAGTAAGTTACATACCATCATATAACCCAAAAAAGGGGGAAAAAAGATTAACAAGCGCGGTGATCACTGACGACAAGTGATCGCCGGATTCGCAAGACCGTTTCCGGCGACCTCTGCTTGTCCCTGGACACCATAGTATCCAAAGCAATACGATTGGTAAAATAAAGTAAGAGATTATAGTTTTTTTATTTCTGTAGGAATGAACCAGCAGGTCGCCTGATTGAAAGTGATACTCGTAACCACCGCCCTTAAACATTCGCAACTTCTCAGATTTCTCTTCAAAACGGCTTTCAGTCGAATGATTGATCGAATGAGCGAAGCATGAACGCGCTCACTCGTCGGGTAAAGCTAAAGCTGAGAATGCATGCCCTTAAATGTTGATTTTACCCTCTGAAAGGACAACTTCAACTCGCCGGTTAATAATTGGTGCGTCGAGTTCAAGCGGGAGTGATTAAAGAGAATCACCGACCAGGAGCGAAATCGCAAATGCGTTGCAAGCCTTTTAGAAATGAGTAAGCTCGTCCTTTGAAGGTCCATAAACCGTAGCAGTCTGTTCCGGATATACCGCCGCAATAAGCTTTTCAAATTTCAGTACTCCCTGTTTGTTAATAGCGTTCGGTTGACTATTGCTATCACACTTGCACTCCAAACTGAATGTATGTTTGTCACTGGTGTTTCATAGAAAAACGAAGCTTGCCGATAGTACTGTACACTCATGCATTCCATTGCAAAATGGACTTTCAAGAGGCTCAATAAGAGTGCAGAAGTAGTAGCTTACCTCCTGGGCTGGAACTCGTACTTGACGCAGTGCTGGAAGCCCTTGCCGCGGACCTTCATGGAGGTCAGCACCAGGCAGTTGCCCACGAAGTGCGCTGTGTAGCCCACGCCCTTGCTCGTCTTGAAGCTGCAGGGAAAATCAACATTATAGCGTAATTTTCTGGAGACGTACAGGAATTTGGCATTACAGACACGAAATAGTTAAATCTAGTTTGCGTCTTGAAACCTACGTTTGACTGATCCACTATTAGAGACACTAGTTATCTACTTAATACTCGTATACACGTATCCATCGCTACAGATATCAGTTACATCTTTTTTCATTTAAAAGGTCTATCGCACGAAACTTTACAATTGTACTTGAACGAAGTCGAGAACATTTATCGAATGAATTAACTATTTAGTGATATTATTACGTACAATTGCAAACCTTTAGTGATGTAAAGTATGTGCTATAAAAAAAAAAGTTCGTTAGCTATTAAATCCTCTAGCCTTTGAAAATAACGTGGCAGAGATAAAACTGCCGACGGGTACGAAGTACCGGCGGGAACAGAGCAAGCCTGTGAATGTGAATGGAAAGAGCGAGCAAAGTGCCTCTTAGTATCCTTTCAAGTTTCGTTACCATAGAGGACAGAAATTGTAAAATAATATTAACGAAGTCTTCTAAACATATGAAAATAAGAACCTGGGCCCGTATAATGGTCGCCTTCAGCGTGGTAGATAAAGCATCCGTCACTCTCTCTACCATGAAGATCAGAATGTGACAGATGTTTAACCCACGTTTATGCACATCGATAAAGACGACCATGATAGGAAATAATGTAAACAAAATGTAAACTTTAAAATCCCTTTGGACTGTTTGGACAAAGTAAATACTAAATCCGAAATAATATTACAACAAAAACATTAGATTAAAAAAAACTATTTTTTTCTACCAGAAACTCATTAAAAGTCAAACTAGACGGATTCCAACTAGTGTATCTGTTACACTAACTTACCAGGATAACATAACCACATTAGGATACGCTTGAAAACGCGAGCTTCACTCGAATTTAATGAAAACTTGTACAACCCGCGAACGGAACCGCGGAGCGCGGCGATTTGCGAAAACACAAAACAGCTTTTAGCACTAATTGGCTACAAAGCGGATTGTTGCCTTTATTTTCTGTTGTTTGGTTTCAGACTTTTTGAGGTAACAGGTCTTACTATAATTATTTCAGCAGTTACAAAAAAATGCCTCCAGGTTTCACTTTGATACAATTTAATTATGTAAACAAAACTGGATATTTATGAGAGTTACAATAGCAACAACGCATGTTACGCGTGTGAATGAAAATACATACATCCAAAACATTTCTTTTGGGCAGTCGAGTCCAGAGACGAAGACTTGTTAAATACATACTAACCAACTAACTACCCAAAAACGGGTAACCGAATAAAAACTGTCACAGAACCAGTTTAAGCTCGTTAAATTTTACAAATTACTAAATAGTTTCAAAGCAGTGGAATTGCGGAAACCCGGGAATTAAATTATAAATTTAACAACAAAGCCCCGGTGATATCGCAAACCCGCATAATAAATTAAATTAAACTGAAAAAGAACTGAATTGTTAACAATCAGGTACCAGGATCTCATAAACGCTTACCAGTATAGGTAGGGCTTCTCCCGCTCGATGTTGACAGAGTTGATGGGGTCGAGCCGGAACCACGTGGTGAACGTGAACCCATTCTCGTGGGGCCACCTCGCGAGTGGCGGCAACACTACAGCCTGCAGACGAGAAAACTTATAAGAAATCAGAAAAGTATAAAACCCGACATTGATTTTTACCCGACTACGTTAGAAGGCCGGTTAATTTTATCAAAGCCTATCCTAGCCATTTGTGACACTGTAAAGACATTAAAATCGATCCACTGTCACTATTCCACAGGGTAAAACCATATTGCCTTTTACGTTATGGTATTGTTTTGAACTCGGCCTCCATTACTCTCAAGTAAATAAGAGCTACCGTAACGCTGACAATACGATAACACGCCCAAAGCAATATGATTTTACCGTGTTTAGATACTACGGGCCCAGGAGTTTAATAGTCACGATTATCACAAGTCATTCTTATCTGTAATCGTAAGAAACTTTTGTCTTCCTATTCTATTACTCAGATACAATGTACTACGACGTATTTTATCAGGAACGTAACACCGACAATCCATTAAATCCAACATAATCACCGAAACAGCATGTCATTGTCGAAATAACAAGCAGCATCGTAAAGGAATCTCGGAACGCACTCGATTGATGCCTCCTCGGCAAAGAGCCGGCAATAAGACTTATCTAATACGAAGCCTGAAGAAAGGATCCCCCGTCTCGAGATATCGTATCGATAAAATCTACATACGAACCGCTTTTGCGGAGTCTTCCAATCTTTTACATTTTCGAGTGAACTCGCGTGTAACTATGTGTTCGCGACGGAAAGGAATAAAGGGAACACGGTAATGTAACACGGATTAATTTAAAGATAAGCGATAAATATTTCGTATAAATATATTTGAAGTGGCATTAATGCTTCCATGAAAGGGTCGGCAGATTCAAATAGATTGGGTGAACTGGACACAAATCGGAACGCGAAATTCAGTTTTTTCACTACCCCATTCAAGAGCGGGCCATTTTCACAGGCCTTTATTACTATGTCATCTAGTTTTATGAACTGCACTA
Organism: Acleris literana; assembly: GCA_946894065.1. Lineage (NCBI taxonomy): Eukaryota > Metazoa > Arthropoda > Insecta > Lepidoptera > Tortricidae > Acleris > Acleris literana. Next base: position 15,674,352 of record OX335686.1, on the reverse strand, counting down.
ACATACTATACTACCTAATACTTCTAAGAGGTCGTAAAAGTGTTTTGGATAAAGTCGGTCAGATAGATAGATTATGCTAGCATAAGGATATAAGAGCGAGTTAGAGAGACATTTGAAGACTTATTGCCCTGTAAATACTTGAAAAATAGAACCCACTTTCATACTCAGCATCTTTGAGTATGTATTATTCAAGATAAGCACTAATATTATATGTCCCTCGCTCGCTTTTAAACTCGTATTTTATGGATGACCTCGTAATAAAAACTCAACATTTTATCTCCGGCCCTGTGCACGTGGTCGATGTGCGAGGCAGGTATGGCCCGACTTTCTGCGCCCCGCATTATAAATCATTTTGAGGAGGAAAACATAACGGAAATCCTTCCGTCCCGAACTGAAATCCAACCTCAAACTACGGGTAACCTTAACGAATGGTTTGCTAAATCTTTATAAATCGTTTCATAAACAGGTTTTTAATTTTTCAAACGACTACATCAGAGCCTGTAGCTTTGATGAAGGCCTTTATTTAAGAACCTCTTGATCTATCATGGCCCCCTGGTGAGTGCACAGTAAAGTATTGCTAAAAAAAAAAGAAAGCGTTAAATAAAATACGTTGTTTTTTTACATAAAAAGCAGACGAGAGAAGGTAAGAAAGAAGCAGACGACAAAATTACTATCAAGCAACAAAGACATGTTTCGCGGCGCGTAGGGGGACAAATATACCTGTTCCATCACGGTCACGTATTTTAGGCAATTTATTGTGGGTATGAATCGTACACAAGAAGGAGTAAAATGTGTGACCTTTAGACATGCCATATTCAGTGGGAAAGCTCACGTTAATGTTGTAGTGTGAAAAAATAAATAAACCAAATATATGCGTTTTCCTTCACGTCGCGGATGTGTAATTGTTGATATAATCATTCTTGAATTATTGTTTAAACCAACTTGCAAAACTTAACTGTTACTGTAACTATAAAGTCACGAAAAGACAGCTAAATTGGCTTTTTTTCTCTAGCAGATAAATAAGTAGGAAGGTAAGAGTAAGACCATAGTCAAGTTACTTCTGCAATTGTCTAATCCGATCTTGCACTTGCGTCCAAACTAACCATTGACTTAGTACTGTAGTAAGGTAACAATAGCACAACAATTAACGTTTTTTGAAATACGAGCGGTAGAATTGAAAACGAATGGTGTGGACCACTCGTCTCTAAATTTTCTACCGCTCGTAATTTCTAAAATACGGTTTCACAGATTTTGCTCCGAGTGAAACTTTCGAGCGCTCGAAAGTCAAAAATCGGCCCCCTGGCCTATGCTATGACTCACGACTTGTTCATTATTTTTCGTTTGCCCTTCATTGCTACGGAGGAGTCGTTTATCCTCCAACGTTCCGAATAGTCGAGAACGTCGAGATACAATTTCAGCGCGACGTGCAATAGAGTTTGAGTTATATTCGCCGGAAATCAGAGAATAAAACACGAGGCCAGCATTCGAGAGACACCCAGGTATACCCATCGATACGATGACATAGTGGCCCGGCCCGGAAACGCTCACCCTTCTCCGTTCTGACTGAAATTTATGTAAAAAGGATATTTTGCTCACGTTTATCGTGTCACACATATTTATGGAGAAATTGTGACTATAAGGAAGGCACTTTTTAAGATATTTTTTATTTTATTCAGCGCGGCGTCAATGTAATCATCAGGGTGCCAAATAAAGTTTATTGGAAGGTTTATTCCGGCGTAGCCGTATTTGGATTTTCACTACCCCTACTTGTATTATCACCGCCATTATCGTCCTCCAAGAGTGTATATTGTTTAAAAACGTAATAGCGGATCACTTTAAAATAATTCTGAATTAAATTAAGCGACAAAAAAAATTACAACACAATAAAATAATTGTGAAAGAATAGAATTGAATTTCGGATCCTCTTCACACGATTTGTAGAAGATAATAATATTCACAATTATCACATTGACGGCCTAAATAAGTTTTGTTCACATTCGATAAATTAGGTACCTAGTTAACAAATTTACGATAGCATATAGCTAGATAGTCTCCATTTGGCCTGTGTGGTTAATCCAAGAAAAAAAAGAAAAGTAAAACTAATAGGACATTTATTTCAGACTTGAAAGGAACAACGTTCTAAAATAAAACATCGAACATTATTTGCAGTTAAATAAATTCTATATTTCTTTAGTACCAACACAAGCTTTGTTGCTCTTTCTGGAAAAACTTTAATTTATCACTTCCCCGAGAGCCCGTTTCCTCAGTATTAACGCACCAGGCGAGTAGACGCGGCTAAGAAGCGTCACTTTGCCGTCAGATCGTTGGATAAGCGCGACAGAGAGAAATGGACCGGCCCCGGGCGGGACAGAATAAGGAAAAAACGGACACACAGATAGCCCAGTATGTCACGCGGATTACGACCGTCGACCGTATTTGAATAAGAATTGCCAATAAGGAGGGGCAAGCCGCTTAAAGGGCGCTCTTGAGTGTCCTGCTTGCCTGGTATTGATCTGTTTAACGACGAGGTTTTAAAGACGACTCGATAACATCGGGATGTAGAATTGTATAAACGCGTCGTTTAATTTAAAAGATAAGAGTGGAAAGTTACTTATACTGAAATGTACTCATATAAACAGAAACCTCTTTACAAATAAGATATCTCGACTCGACTGGACTTTAAACGAATTACACTTGACTGGGACGGGGACATCCATTGTGCGAGCGCTGACCGTCGTAACATCCCGCATTTCACATCCAAGTGCCAATTCCACCGCAGCTCTTACTCTACTGGACCATTTATAAAATTGGACGGAATTGCGTTACCGCGCACCGTACTTTAACAAAGTCTTACTTTTTAATACGATCCCGGAGATGCCATTAAGAGATGATTTAATTAGTACTGCCCAGAGGTTGTTTAATAATTACCCGCTACGACCCTCCGAGTTTTAATTTGCTAGGAAAAAATCTTGGTATAAATACTTAGCGGAGGAAAACAGTCTTTGTTTCGGTGGAGGGTGGGAACAATTTGCGCTTCAAAAGCGAGCGATCGCTGAGGCCGTTTGAAATATGGTCGGTGTTTATAAATATCGCAGGAGCTAATAGTCGGCCGTTCTTCTTCATTAGTCTCGGAACACGTCGCAGGTGCTGGAAACTTGTAAAGCTTACAGCCTTTCTATAACTCGTTGTGGCCGCCATGTTTCGAAGAGTTTCCAAATTAAAATTCGTCCACGATCGGATGCTAATTCGAATTCAGGCCGCGTGCCGCTGTTACAACTTCCGAGTCGTTTTGTATTTGACAGAATCGTGTCGGAAACTTCGGTTAATTATCAATTATAATGAGCAAGTCCTGATAATTTAGTGATACGCTTCTAAGAAAGAGTAAGCCGACAAGTAATCGCCACTACCTCTGAACACCCGGTACTTAAATGTTTAATAGAAAAGGTAGTACGAAAGCGAAGAAAACAAACTGATCTATGTACATTACATACATCTGCGAGTACAGGATTTGATGATACTATTTGGATGTTACAATAAAACAAGTATAACCCAAAATTACCCGAATACCACACACAATAAGAATTTATGATTTTGATTTTTAATTAAGAAAAATAAAGCAAGCGCCTTCTTACTGACCAAACACTGTACAAAAGCGATAGATAAGCCTGTATTCGGGAAGATAATAGGACTATCTCGTATCGAACTGCTACCTATTCAACTCGTAGACTACGGGTATAGCTTGTCTTGACAACTAGTTACTGTGTAGATGTTATCAGGAGCTATATTTATTACGTGTACGCGCAGTGAAAGGCGGTCGGCTTACATATTGCTCGGTTTGTCATTGCAAATGTCCTCGCCTCGGGGGAAATGCTCGAAATCATATTAACAGCATAGCGTATTTTGTCAACTGTATCACCGGGGGCGTAGCTCAGATGGTAGAGCGCTCGCTTAGCATGTGAGAGGTACCGGGATCGATACCCGGCGCCTCCAAACGGTAATTTTTGCTAAATTTTAACACGAGGATTTCGTATTTCTGGCAATAAACGATCTGCTCTCTGCCTGTATCAGTATTTTCCGGATTTTTTATTATTTATGCATTTGCATCTTGATGCGATCATCTTAAATTTTCATTATCGTATAAACATTTGCTGAAGCGGACCGACAGCCGCGAAACGCCTCGCTTGAGGAGACGTCGTCACTGTATGTGAGTTAACTTCGTTGAGGCGAACGTACTTGATATGTATATATCAAGATTTTGAACATTGCTATCACCGGGGGCGTAGCTCAGATGGTAGAGCGCTCGCTTAGCATGTGAGAGGTACCGGGATCGATACCCGGCGCCTCCAAACGGTACTTTTTGCTGTTTTTTACATATCTCGTATCGCTATATTAAATAATTGTTATCTCATATCATATCTAATAATATATACGTAATAAAACGCGAATACGATGTTTTTTGTTATCTGCAGGTCTTAGGTAATCAAATGTATACTCGTAAATATACGATCGCGCTCAGTGTCAGTTCATGATAATTCTATATAGACGATTTTTCATACATAATTTAAAAAAAGAACGAATTAATATATTTATGAGCACGGCGGTTAGACTTTAATATTCACTGCACAGAAATAATATAATACCTTTTGGATTCAAAACATCAGTTCATCTGTAACATTTCATAACTTGCGTTAGTAATATGTTTGTTGAAGCGGACAGACACGCTGGGGCGAAAAGCCTCGCTCGACAGACGTCACCGGTGACGAATATATCAGTAACCTTGTTCAGTGGAATACATATCAAGATATTGAGCAGTACTAACACCGGGGGCGTAGCTCAGATGGTAGAGCGCTCGCTTAGCATGTGAGAGGTACCGGGATCGATACCCGGCGCCTCCAAACGGTACTTTTTTTTAAATAAATTGTATATAATAAGAAAAAAGAAAAGGGTCGTCCGCTCAATTAGAAAGATTATTTACTGTGCTCGAAAATTGTTTTTGTTACTTGGTTACCACGAGTACGTATTTTTTACAGATGTCACTTCCTAGTTCAAGGCAGACTTTTTTTTTAAATCTTGTTAGGAGACTATGTTCTAAGGCGATTCCTCAGCGTTTTAACCACCGTTAATGTCTTCTTCGCATTTAAAACCAGATAAAATAGAACAACTTTATTAATCTTTTGAATTAATGGAAACTACCCCCGGTACTTACGTATAGTCAAGGAATTTAATTTGTGACCCAACTTAGGTCCAAAGTCAATCTGACATTCTACAGCAATAAGGTTGAGTTTCCTGTCAATTACAAATGACTTGACATCTCTATTGACAATGACATCTTCAAGCAGATTTTCTTTGAAAAGGTTAGTAAATTAACTTCCGTGACCGTACCGTACAACTGTAGTATTTTCGTCAGTATTTATATTGAAGATAAAACTTTCGACCGTTGAAACGCCCGAATATTTTACCTACCACCTTTTATAATCACACGACGCCGAGCTGACGACCGGAATGAAACAGGACATACACAATACGAGAATTCGATTGAAGCGAGAATCAAACTTGCACCCTCAAAGAGGCAAAACAGTTCACTGAGCTAGTTAAAAATGAATTTACAATGATTAAAAAAAAAACCTAACAAGAATTATTTTATTCTGTACACGACGGCTTACTATTACCAGGGTACCATAACGCTTTAGCTAGTCGCAACACGTCAAAGATACACTTAGCCGCTCACACTTACCGAGCCTTTTCGTCCCGGGAAACTGAAGAACACGTCTGGCCCATTCCGGTGCGGCATCTGTCGGAGTACGTTCAGCAGTTTCGCTGAATGTCGGGGCTGAAAAATGAGATACAAGTTAGAATCATTTGGACAGTTTCGTTCTACTACTAGCAGCGTTACAATTAAGTAAGTTAGTATTTTGTACTTTGTTAATGCCCATGGTTATGTTAAAACTGTCAAAAAACTTAGAGCTACAAAATAGCTTATGATTACTTGGCTTGTTTTCATTTACTATCAATGTACTTATCAATGCAAGTAGTGTCATTATTTTATGAGCAAATATAAGTTTACATAGATCATAATTATGACTTAAACTCTACACCAACATCTAGCATGTCTGTTGTTCGAAATAGTAACAGTGACTAGTCATTTTAATAAATCCTTAACAGTTAAAGGACATAATCCTCTAAAGGGAAACAAACTTAGTAGTTAACGCCCCCGCAATAACAGACCTACTTTACCAGGGAAACAGGGAACTAAAAGAGATGGGGAACCAGCGAGAACGCACCCGCGGTCGGACGTAACAGTTAAACGTTCAATTAGTCGGCCTGCGAGTGCTTTTCAAATTTGCATCGTTGTACCATCCTGTTGCGGGCGGTTAATTAGACGGCTGCCACGGACTGGTTACTTTGTGTTTATGTTCGCCTGGTATATCTGTGTAGCTTGACTCCACTTTTAGACAAAATGGCAATCATGCAACGCAGTTTTAAACTTCAAGGTGTATTATAAACCGGTCATTTCTCATTAAGCATTGCACATAATAGTATATTTGCAGTAAACTTGGTATATTCAATCTTGTGGAACTGACCCATTTCCCATTGACCGCCTTCATTGCGCCGAACAACTGCTTCAGTTCTTTGACGGTGACGCTGTAGCTCGCCAGAACTCCGAGCATTTCTATTAGGAGATCTGAAACAATAGAGACAATAGACAATTAGTTAAGTGCTTAATTTTAACAGAGTAAAATAAAAATTGTGTTGTTGTATAGTGAAAATGTTTTTTCTTCCCTTTCCTTTTTTGTTGCATTCTTGCCTTTTAACATTTAACAGAGGTCTTCATCTCAGATTAGAACTTTAAGTACGACTTAAAATATACTTCGATTTCAAACCAATATTGTTTTGTAATAATAAAATATTTGTCTGCCGACCTGTCGATTGAAATCGATTAGTTTTCTTATAAGAGGAGACAGCATTAGAATTACTGATAAAATTGAACTTAAAGTCGGACTTAAAATATATTTCGATTTCAAACAAATATTTATCTTTCGACCTGTCGGTTAAAATGGATTAGTTTTCCTAAAGAAGCAGACAGCATTAAAATGACTGGTAAATTTATTCGAAATACAAAGAGTGTGATGAAAAGAAACTAAGGAACTGCCAATTGTTCCCACCTTTCGATTGGAAACGTAAAAGCTGAGTTGATTGACTTATTCCAACGGGAATGAGGGGACTGTTTTTGGCAGGGAACTAGAAATAATTACTTTCTTCTACTGTAATAAAATTATTGCGAAAACTGGGCCTCTATTCGACTCGGCAAAACAATATTGTTTTTGATATATTATCATATCTCGGCTGCCATAATGCCAAGTCAATAAGAGTTATTATGTTAAAAAGTACAGAGCAGAAGCGCTGTATTAAAGTTGTATTAGGTTACTTCAACTAAATATACAAATGTAAGAATACCCAAGAGTTTAAATATTTTGACATCTTTATGAACTTTTGGAACAAAATCCATCCATACTGATATTAAAGTAACTCTGTTTGTTTGTTTGTTACGCTTTCACAACTAAGTACCAATTTCTCCAAACAATGTTAACCACTTACTCGTAACAGACGATTAGAGCGTTAACAGCTGTCAAAATGTATGAACTAACAGTCGATTAACATTGATTAAATTTAACATCGATTGGTGAAATTGGTACTAAATCGATTTTATTAAAATTTGCTGTGTGTGCCTCACCTGACAATTCTTTAAACGATTTGGCAAAGGAACTGGCAATTTAGGATTGCCCTATAAAACTCATCGTTTTCGAAATTAAAACTAAGCTAACACTTTTGCCCAAACAGCAGTGTTGATCTGTTCCGTGGCGAAATTCTTTCACGTCAAACCCAAGCACCAAAGCCGGATATTCACTAGAACATTCCATACCGCTAAATGAAAACTTCCCAAAAAACCATCCGAAAACATTCGTGGGCAGAAACTAATAATAATATATAATACTCGTAAATAAATATCGAGGGACAATTACACACAAATTGATCTGGTCCCAAACTAATAGTTGAGTCATTCTATGTTTTTTGACAAACAAATTAATAAAGTTTAAAAACTTGTGTGAAATGATACATTTGGGAGTGGTGTTTAAAGTTCACTGGTCTCCCCCCCTTCCCCTGGCCGCTTGCCCCCCCCCTGCCGTGAAATGTGTCCCCGTTAACGGTTTCTTAACATTCTTGGGACAACTATAATAGATACGAAAAAAGTGTCAAGGACAAAAATGTTCCTTATTAAATTGTAAACAGAAAAGGTTATATGTATTTTTTTTGTAGGATCGACGGTTTTCAAGCTATAGCTTCAGGTACCGGCCACTAATATATCGCCTTCGTACTTACGTCTTATACGATTCCATACAAATATGACTTACGAAAATTGACAACCAATCAAGAACTAATTGACCAATTGTAGTGTTTTTATCGTTGTTCGTTAGCTGTTTAAATTAGGTTACAATTGGTATATAATAAATGTTTGTAAATTTCGTAGTTTTCACGATGGAAGCATTTAAAAAAATCATCGCTGACGCTTTCATACAAATTAGTATGAACGCGTCGGTAATGATTTTTAAAAAGGTTCCTCCGTGAAAACTACGATATGTTTAAACCTTTATTATATATTATAAACCTCATTTAATCAGCTAACGAATAACGGTAAAAGCACTACAATTGGTCTATTAGTTCTTGATTGGTTGTCAATTTTCGTAAGTCATATTTGTATGGAATCGTATAAGACGTAAGTACGAAGGCGATATATTAGTGCCCGGTACTTGAAGCTATAGCTTGAAAACCGTCGATCCTACAAAAAAAATACATATAACCTTTTCTGTTAAGAATTTAATAAGGAACATTTTTGTCCTTGACACTTTTTTCGTATCTATTATAGTCGTCCCAAGAATGTTAAAAAACCGTTAACGGGGACACATTTCACGGCAGGGGGGGGGAGGGGGGTGAAGCGGCCAGCGGAGGGGGGGGAGACCAGTGAACTTTAAACACCACACCCAAATGTATCATTTCACACAAGTTTTAAAACTTTATTAATTTGTTTGATATTCTCATACATTGAATACATAGAATTACTCAGCTATAAGCTCTAGGCTTGTACTATGGGTACTAGACAACGATAAACGAGCGACTTCCCCGTGGCACAACTGATCAAAATTAGTATAATAAATATGAGGTAAGTTTAGGTTATGTTAGTTCTTCAGATGACCCAAAGGGCCAAAACAGTCATAAATAGGAGCTCCGCGACATCGAGCTCCGTCGACTCTCTTAAATTTGATTTTTAAATAGAAATCGTTGATTAGTTGTGCCACGCAGTTGTGCCTAAAGGAAAACCCGGATAAAAGTCTTTATATAGAGAATTAAATACTTGAAGACCCAGGAAATACTCGAGCTTGTCACGTTATCACACAAATATTTGCCCATACCGGGTATCAAGACCGCTAGCTTCGCAGGCAGGGTCACTACCAACTAGGCCAATACGCCTCGTCATAAAATTCTAAAATCAACTTCAACAACAAAAATACCCTACTTATTTTGAATGTTCACTTTTAAATTCCAGTGAACCAGGTATGTTAAAATTCAGGTATTTGGGCAATAAGTAGTTTCGAAAAGCTCGCATCATGATGCAAAACTCGAGGCAACATCTAAACTTGCATACGAAAGTTTCATATTTCATATTGAAAAATTTCCTTGCAGCAAAATATTGCAACTGTATTTTTCGTTCATAGCGTACTCTATTAAGCCGTGTTATACAAGATATTCTCGAACGTTCCGTGCGCTCGGAATTCGCCCGGATTCCCCTTGTTACCGAGATTCCTGACAGCTCCGGGGTCGGGACTAGCTAGACTAGTAGTAGGAGAATTACCTAAATACAGGTGAAGCACTGGAGAGTTGCGGTCTTGGTGTGTGTAAAGCTATCAAAGGTGTTATTCCGATCTTTCTAAAATGTGAAGTGGTTTTTCATTTATATCTTTAACACAGACAGATTACCTGCAGTCTTCTATCAGGCCGTCTGACGGTGCAAATCAATGGTACAGTCAGCATCAAAGTAGCTAGAAGAATAACATGCTCAAAGACACGAGTAATCTCTGGACAATAGAGTCGAAGTTGCGTAACTACTTCTGCTGCTGACTGTACGCATATATAATAAGAATTATTCCTGCCGGCAATATTGGTACGGCCGGTTTTAAAACTCTAGCCACTATCTGCGCGTCTAATCTAGGCGGTAAAATCCAAATCGTATTTGACCTGTTATGGTATTGTTTTCAACTCGGCCGCCATTACTGTCAAGTAAATAAGACCTATCAAAACGTTGACAATACGATAACAGGTCAAAGACGATATGGTTTTTCCGCCTATCACGCTAAAACCATATTCGGTAAAGCAGAGTTAAAAAGAATACGATAGCAAATCAAAAGCAATACAGCCACTGTAGCACATTCACTGTCTCTGATAACCAGGAGATTATAAGCCTGCGGCGTCGTGACGTGTACTTACTTACGTTCGTGAGTGATAGTCGATTTTTACCGTCTGCGATAACGGGGGCGTAGCTCAGATGGTAGAGCGCTCGCTTAGCATGTGAGAGGTACCGGGATCGATACCCGGCGCCTCCAATTATGTTTCCAGTTTTTTTACGATTTGCGTATTAAGTATAAGATTTCATTTAGATCAAACTGAAACGACTACGTCAAAACTCACACTATTTACCGTGTTATTTCGGTGTTTAAACATTTTATCCAACCACAACGAATATTCTCTTCTAAGCGAAATTCTGGGCATTTACGGAGAATTCATCGGCTAGCATTAATTTGGTAGATACCGTCGATATCCGCGGACTGTTGCGGTCCTAGTAATGCCGGAATTAACACAGCGGCTCTGACTGAATGACGAGCAGACTATGGACAGAAATTACAAAACACAATGCACGGTTTTAGAGCACATTGTAAAATAAAAGGTGCACACGCTAAACCAAACGGTCCCTTAAATTCTACGTAAAACCATATTGCCTTTAACATATTGTCGTATTGTCAACGATACGATAGTTCTTAATGAATTGCCGGTAACGGCGGACGAATTAAAAGCAATAGATACGATAACTCGTCAAAGGAAATAAAGTTCAACCCAGTAGAATAGAAAGGGCCAGGCAGCTCAAAAATGAAATGTGGCATTATCTATGTAAAGGGACCTTATTGTCGATGGCGCTTACGCCGCACTGCGTCACGCCACTTTAATAATGGCGGAAGCGCCATCGACAATAAGGTCCCTTTTCATAGATAACTTCACAAATTACCTTATATTATTACTAGTTTTTCTACGGCATTCCACCACCTCAGTAGTGGAAAAACGCCCAAGTTCACTGGTTTAGTACCTATACATAACCTTCAAACTCTGATATCCTAGTATACTTCTATCCTCACGCAAACCGGGTGGGCTCAAAGCGTCCATTAAATATTAATTTATAAAGGAAATTGCGGAAACCGCAACCGCCCCGAGCCGGGAGACGCCAACTTAATTTTTTAATCAGATTTTAAAATGCAGGCTTAAATTAATAAATTGTATTCCCTCATTAATTTAATGTATACCATCATTTCTGTTTTAATTTTAAAATTACATTATTTTAAAACCAAATCCTCAGAAAAATATAAAGCACATACCTAAAGTTCTTGGTAATTTTGCAAGCGAAGCTCCTCAGAGCGGACCAAATTTACCGCGTCAAATATTTTAAAAAGGCCATTTAGAGGCCGCAGCTCAAAAGCCTGTGACGGCACCATGTAAATTATATACCGCCATCCCGAATACAGCGGGAATAAATTTGGGCCGTCCTCATTTCGCAGTGCATTTGCGAACGTGTTTCGCCTTCGGGCGTGAAATAATACAAAGCGGGGATAGCCCTTCGCTGTTCTGCGGCCCTGGTCCATACGTCACCTAATGGGGCCCGTATTGTCCCGTAATCCGGGAGCGCGGGCTAATCCCGGCGTAATACCGGGACTCCGCTATCGAGGAGATCTTCAGAAACTTGGCCGGATTTAAAGAAGTGAGACGGAGCCTATGTAAACTTAAAGTTTTGGATAAAATCTCTTTGTTATCTCTTTTACCTTGTATCTAAAAATAGGAATACCCTTTTAATAAAAATACCGCTTAGATCCGGAATAGACTTGTTAAATATTTAATTGACCTACAAGTATTATGGTATAGCTTAAACAGTGCTAGTTGGCATCACAAATTTATTTCCTGTTTATAATTGGATACTATATAGTTAAAGGAAGATAAGAGGCCAATCTTGACACGGTTCATCGCAGTTCAATATATAACTTATTCTTAGGTTTGAGGTCAAAATTTGAACTGGAATGACATGTGTCAGAATTGACCGCTTGTCTTCCTTACAGGCGCTTACTGTTGCTTCGAGTTTGAATGACAATAATTAGGTCATTCAATTTCCCCCTTACTTATAAACGTGGAATAACCTTGGATTAGCTAAACCATGTTTTGTCCTTATCTGTCAAATTCAAATGTAACAATGATAGATAAGGACAAAACATGGTTTAGCTACTCCATGGTTATTCCACGTTTATAAGTAAGGGGGTTTGTGTTCAACGATTTGAACAACGTGAGTGATTCAACTTCAGCAGTTCAGTTATACGTAATCTAAAAAATGCTACTATCTTCGATATTTTTCGCGCCGCTTAATATGAGCAAGTTTTTGAACGTGATTTAGGCAATAAATCATGTCACGTGATTTTCTTAGTGGACTTATTTTCCCCAAAAATAAATAAAAACTTTTTAGCAGAGGAGACAACTTGTCAGACAGCTTCCAATTCATGGAAAGTTAAATATTTAAGATAACTGCTTTGATAAAGTTATAGTTATTTTACTTGATACACGATATAAAGTAAACAACTAACCAGACGGCAACCAGAGCAACATAAACAAAAGATAATAACGAGCGCATTGTTTGCGATCCAACAAGTGTTTATTCTCGTACGGCAGCGCGACAATAGTTGCAAATGAACTGTCTTTCAGAACAGAAACTAAACATACAACAAAATCATTTTTGTTTGGCGAAGCACAAAGGCTTGATAGTAAATGGGATCTAAGGCTTAAGGACAAACCAAGATAGAACATACGTTGCCAAGAATGAGTACCAAGGAATGAGGTCTCTCTATTAGTCATTATCATGAATGATTATGAGAAGAATGAGTTACTACACAGGATTAATGCTGTTGCAATGAGAGCTCTGAGAAGTATATGTAGTGTTAGGATGTTAGATATAAGAAATAGCGAGATCCAAGAAAGATGAAAAAAGGTGTAGTCACAAAGATCTAAAATGGAATGCTAAGATTGTTAGGTCATTAAGAAAGCATAGATGAAAGAAGAGTTATGAATGAGTTATGGCGAGCGTTAGTCGAGATGTCGGTAGGAGACGCCCTAGACGCACATACTGTGATCAGCAGGCCTTTCGCGTAACATACTCGCAATCACAATTGTTTTCATTTTGAAAATCGAAGGCTTGTCTGCATACAAAATGAAACCAATTGTTTTGTTTTGAAGCCGATCGCGATTGCGAGTGAGTTACGCGGAAGGCCTGCTGATTCGTAATGTACTGAATATGTGCCTAATCAAAAGCACCCGAAACTGACGTACTGCACGTAGAGGTTGATGAAATAAAGCAAAGTTATGTTTACACCGGTGCACCTGGCGTTCCATAGTTTCTACCTATCAAATTGGGAGACAGGCGTAAAGGTATAGATACGCATACGGTGGTCAATGGAAATCTTTTAACTATACTTCAATACAGCTAAACTAACAAATTTAATCATTTGCAAAATGTACCTTACTGACTTCCTTGCTAAGGTGTATTTCGCATATTATTTTATTTGTTCGTTACGCGGTATTGCAGTAGACGACATTACGTGTTTAACGTATAATTAACAGAACCGCACATGATTCCGCATCGATGAGGTTGGGACGAGCGATTATTGCACAATCGATCGAGCACTCAAATTAGCCGCGCCCCGGGACGATTCACTTAACTAGGCGTTCACTGGTCCCGTGGGAGTACGCCTCCGGAAAATAGAGAACAAATAAGTTGATGATGTTTTTTTTTTCAGGAAGTTTAATTACCGATACCGTCAAAACATAAATGTTTGTCGGATAATTTAATTGTAAAAACGCAATAAGGATACAGCTGTTTTTAGTGTGACATCTTTGGGGTCATACTTTCTTTTTACCAGGACAGCAGAAGAGGCGAGAGGCTCATCAGGAAAGTATCCCGCATTTTAATTTTTGTAAGCTACAATGGCGCCGCCGGCTTACAGCAATTATCATTCAACGAAGGCCTTTTTAAATCTCCGCCAATTTTTCCCCTCGTAAAAAAGACAAACTAATTTCCAAAACACCCTCCGAAATGAAAGCAATCCATAAGCGGGGAGGTTCGCCAAGTTTTTCCATCGTAAATAGGCGCCAGAGTCACGCGCCGCACATCCGTCCACTGAAGCCTTTTTATAGCACTTTTGACGGATAGCCGAGTGTTTAACCCGCGCGTCTCGTGTGATGAGGACCCTGATATATCGTGCCACTTATGACGTCTTGGTACATTGAAATTTAAATGAAAAGAACACGAGGGCTCCATTTTTGTTATTAATAAAAATTCTTAACATTAAACATTTGAAGCGTTTTAGAAAACTTATGGAACCCATAAAAAACATCCATTTTCTAAAACAATACGAAAACATTATATTGCGGTGATGATGTAGTATTTGATAGAAATGAGGATGGGTGGCTTTTCGACTTTCATCTCTCTCACAGTAAAGATCACGGTATTAAAAAAAACCCGTTTGGAGGCGCCGGGTATCGATCCCGGTACCTCTCACATGCTAAGCGAGCGCTCTACCATCTGAGCTACGCCCCCGGTGATAGCAACATTCAAAATCTTGATATATACATTCGCCTCGACGAAGGTAACTGATATAAGTCACGTCACCATTGACGTCTCCTCAAGCGAGGCGTTTCGATCCAGCGGCCTGTCTGTCCACTTCAGCGACTATTTATTTACACCATAATAAATGTTTGAGAGACAGCCAATATGTCATCAAATAACAATACAGTGACCAAATAATCAAAAAAACCGAAAAATACTGTTATAGTGGAAGACAAATGATTGTTTATTGCCAGAAATATGAAATCCTCGTGTTGAAATTTAGCAAAAAGTACCGTTTGGAGGCGCCGGGTATCGATCCCGGTACCTCTCACATGCTAAGCGAGCGCTCTACCATCTGAGCTACGCCCCCGGTGATAACAACATTCAAAATCTTGATAAATACATATCAAGTACATTCGCCTCACCGAAGGCAACTGATATACAGTGACGACGTCTCCTCAAGCGAAGCATTTCGCTTTCAGCGGCCTGTCCGTCCGCTTCAGCGAATGTTTACACGATAATAAAAATTAGAGATGATCGCATGAAGATCAAAAGGTCAAATATATCTTATAATACAGTGGACAAAACAAACAAATACTTAATAAATTGATGAAAAATTGACACATTTTGTACGTAGAAAATGACAAATTTTAACGGGACGTCACAACTCTATTCACGGTTTTGAATATAGAAAAGCACCATTAAAATACTGAAAGTACTGGTGAAAGAATGGACTAATATAATTGTTTCTAGCTCAAAATAAGAAAATTGATGAAATTCAGTAA
The DNA here is from genome assembly GCA_946894065.1 of Acleris literana. Lineage (NCBI taxonomy): Eukaryota > Metazoa > Arthropoda > Insecta > Lepidoptera > Tortricidae > Acleris > Acleris literana. The sequence goes on along the minus strand of OX335686.1, from coordinate 15,658,608 downwards.
AAGGACCGTTTGGAGGCGCCGGGTATCGATCCCGGTACCTCTCACATGCTAAGCGAGCGCTCTACCATCTGAGCTACGCCCCCGGTGGCTACATGGTCGAATTTCGTGATACCATTACGCCGATTCAAGGCGAATGCGACACTTATGATAATATACCTTTCACTCTGCGCTAACCGGCCGCTTTTGTTTACAATGCACAAACTAGTTACTGCCGTAAGGCCTTCTGGCGTTTTAAGAATGAAGGTTGATATAAATATTTCATCATCGTCAATACTCATCACGCTAACCAAAAGACGTCTACTGCTGAATATGAGTCTTCTAACGAAAAGAAAATCCATCTATAATGTCTGGTCTTGCACTAAGGTCTTCATATTATTTTTACATCGTTTTAAATTTTGTTTCGTATTTTTTGTGATTTTATTGTATTTTCATGTTCATGGCATACTTATTAAGGTGAATAAAGATTTCTCTATTCTATTCTATTCTATTCATTCTAGAGCCCTGCCAAGATGCATTACGCTAACTAGCGTTTCTATTCTTTTTGTTTTTAAACCAATCGCGTCACTGGTAGATGACGTGATACGAAAAGTCACGTGACCTACCAGTGACGCGATTGGTTTAAAAACGAAACGAATAGAAACGTTAGTTAGCGCAATGCCACTTGGCAGGTATATAGGTATAGAGGTGTAGTCTGTAGGGAATATATCATATGTCTCTAGATTACTTGAAATCGCATAAAGAAAAAATCGGATGCAGTCATTATCCTCAACAATGACAAAGGATCAATTAAAAAAATAATATATCGGTGTCAAAGAACTTTTCAAATTGATTTTTAACCGACTTCAAACAATAAAGAATTAAAAAGGAGGAGGATCTCGAATCGTTCCGTTTGCATTTGAAATTTGATCCTGTTTACTCACTTGTGATGGTAAAAACAAATAACATGTGAAAAAGTCGAATAAAATCAAGAATCAGATAAAAAAGTACCGTTTGGAGGCGCCGGGTATCGATCCCGGTACCTCTCACATGCTAAGCGAGCGCTCTACCATCTGAGCTACGCCCCCGGTGATTAAATCTTTCAATATTATCATGTATATCGCAAAACTGCTCCGCATGTAGCCTCGAGCCAGTTCGTCAAACTGGTAAGTGTAACGTTGATTTCACAACTATCCATTCATTAAATATGTAGTAACAAGTTTTCGTTGGTGTAATGTAATACAGATTTATGAGCTCCTGGTCATTCGGAAACAATACTAGATGCAACCCTGAGTAAGTTATTGTTTTTTCTTCTACTAATTGTAAGTGTTTTTGATACATAAATGCGCGCTCCACCACTCGAATTTATTTTGCACGTTTGTATCAACGTACGTAAAATTAAAATTAGGGCTCTCCTTTCGATGCAAAACGGTCTAATTCAATTTATCACAAAGTTACATCACAGTTGGCTGGCTTCGAATATTTCTGGAATATTAATTTCAAAGGCTCGAGTTTGATAATAGTAATTAATTAAACTTGGCTTCTCTGAATTAAGACCCCTAATCAGCGAACTAACAACGAGGAACAAGGCTGGTGTCATCCCAGTTACAACCACAAATACCGAAAAGCACTCTGAAACAAAACTTAACTAGGTTCGTAAATGTCTAAGAACAATCCGACGCAAATTCACCAGGTCTCAAACTAAGCCTTATACTTGAACTATGAGTACTAAACAATGAATGATTAACAGGTAAATACATCAAAAACAACCACTACTCAGAAACAAGTATGTGCGCTCATCACACAAATATTAAATTCAAATTCAAAATTATTTATATCAGGTTTCCCTATAGAATCATTAGTAAAGTTGCTTATTGCATATATTAGTAGACTACATTTACATATCAACTTTAATATTGGTACAATTTTACAATTTTATAATTTTGATGTCACAACTTACTATAAACAAAAACAATAATATTAAAAACAATTTAAATCTAACCCTAAATCTACTTTATCTTACCAATACCTATATTAACCCAGTGCTGTGTCATGGGAGAGTCCAGGCGTTCAGCGGACATCCCCAGGATTAACCGCGTTGTCAAAACCAAATCTTATATCAACAACTTCTAGTCAAATAACCAGAAATAGAAAAAACGCTGAAGATTACGAGACATATATGACAATTGCAAACCATATTTAAAAAAAAAATTGAGTCTCCGGGTATCGATCCCGGTACCTCTGACATGCTAAGCGAGCGCTCTACCATCTAAGCTACGCCTTCGTTCCTCCAATCATTGAAATAGCAGTCATTAATTTTAAGCCCAGGCAGTGACGCTTATTTGACCTGCGCCCAGGCCTCTCAAGCAACGTCCAACGTCACCAAAAGAACCGCGGCGCCGCGTAATCATAGGAATTTAATATACACCAATAAACTAAATACCCGATAAAACAACAAAGGGTTTAACTATATCGTAATTTAATCCGTGATAAAATTAATTCTCGCACTGCGCTCTCCAAATTGTGTAATTAATTAAAATTTTCTTTACAAATCAGATTAATCAGCGGTATGGCAACATCACTAGAATAATAAACCGACAACTCGCGTCAACCCCTGCTGTTGGAATTAAGCTGGTAATTAAAAAGCAATCCAGTGTTGCTATATCTCCGTAACATAGGTGATGGGCTGGTGTGTAAATAGCCTTACACGGGCGCGGGCGCCACGCAGCCGGTGTGAAATGACATTATCATATCGCGGCTTATTGAGGACGCATCTACGCAACGCTACGACGGAATAAACCAATAAACTTCGTCGCTTCATAAAATTTACATTAAATACGTTTTATATTCATGTTGTATTTACGGAACGATAAATGTGATTGTCGCAACGAATATTGTATTAAGAAAGCGATATTAGATTTGAGATGAAAATGCGCTGAGGGCGTTTTTGTACCGCGTTCGATTAGTATCAGAGGTGATTTCGGACTGTATAATCACCATAGAAAATTCTCCGACCCTATTTTTGTAAGACCTTAATTTGGACACAGTGCATAATTGCCCTGCCGTGCCCTGCTGTATACACATACATACATACGATCACGCCTAGGGCATGCAGTATCGGAAAATTTCCAGTATCGGAATTTAAAATCGGTATTGAACCTCAATATCGGAATCTCGGAATTACGCAGGGCATACAATATCGACTATTTCCAATACCGGAATTAAAATTCGGTATTGTATCTCAATATCGGAATTCCGATACTAGTATCGGAATTGGGGATCTATTAGAAAAACACACTTTTTATTCAATATTCAATACCGACTTTCAATTTCGATACTAGAAATCGTCCGATACTGCATGTCCTACATGTAATGCATAGAAGGTGATGTCTTCTATGTGTAAGAATTTGAAATTATACCAGGCAACTCCACAGATAACTTTGAAATACTACGTTTTTTTCGATATTACAATACCGGAATTAAAAGGTAATGAATATCGGATTTACGATATTGATAGGCCCAATATCGGAATTCAATTTCGATATTGAAAGTGCTCCGGTATTGCTCCGTCTAATCTCGGAATTGTAATATCTGAACAATTGGTCCGAGATTCCGAGATTTCGAGATTCCGAGATCTCGGAATTCATGCCCTAATCACGCCCCTTTCCCGTAGGTAGGTCCCTGTATGAGCTGCATGTATAATACGTGTTAATATCAAATCTAAATAATTTACGAATTCAAAAGCAAGCTTAAAAGAGAATTTAAAAACATAATGACTGTACGCATATTGATGAGTCAATACCAGGAGAAGAGAGGGTGACAGGAGCTGGCTGACAGGTGCACCCTAATTTGAATATTCTACGCGAGGGCTACAACGGCGCGGACTGAAAGGCGGGAAATCAACTCAGGACGGCCCCTGTTCGAACATTCTTTAGATGCTATATCGAATTGCCTTTACAAAGGATACCAACGATATTAGTTTACTCGATAATGTATCAACAAAAAACCTAACCATAAAGAAGAAGTACCTACTCGTTTTATACAAACGCCTATAACACTGCAGCGCTTAAAATGATCAACAACTACCAACAGGATATTTTTGTTTTCTTCCAAAAAAGTTATCAAATTTCAATTGCCGTTGTTATCTGGCTCGAGACGGGAAAACGCTGACTTTATTTAGAACGAATAAAAATTAAAATTTGAAATTTGAAGAAAGGCACTAACGTTTAATACAAAACCTTCCTTAAAAGGGGATTCTTAAGAGACCGTAATTTTTATCCGATAGTAATTGTCTTCGACCTCTCCTAATCCGATGAGAGCTTTCGGGATTGTTTATTGTCTCGTGTTATATGAGATAAAGGGTCCTACGCTGAGATCCTGCCAAATGTGATTACATTTTGGGACATCTCTTTCAAGTATTCTTACGCCATTTCATCACTGCCGTTTCATTTCGAAACACAAAATGTTTACTTCAAATGGTTAATGAACGAAAAAACGGAATGCAGGTAACCTAAGGCGCACGTTGTTCATTTCTCCTAGGGGCACAGTGACCCCGTTTCCGTTTTGCAAAGGTAACGTGAACAACAATAAAAGGCAGCGAAATCAAGGGAGCGAGGCACCAGGCGAGCATACGAACACAATAGGCGCTCAGAGAGCGGCTACGCGGGGAACGTGTCCTTTACTTTATGTATTCCCAGTGAACGAGAAAATATAACGATTTGCACTCGTCAAACAACACTCACAAAAAACGAGGGCGCATTCAAAAGGAAAGTCACTATGAAAGAAAGAAAGAAAGAAAAGAAAGAGAAACATTTATTAAGTGCAACTAGTGAAAGACAAAAAAACTGAAATGATGAAATGTAGTTAGATATGAAACGATTGATAATCAACTTCTTGAGGTCGCATGGTCGTACGTACAGTTCCATCACAGTATCGTAGTAATATAAACGGTATTCAAGAATGAATACCTAATTAAATTCATTTTGGACAAAATCAGCATAAAGCAACCAAACAGTGTTAGAATCTCTAGCGACCATTTGGGAATATAAAGTAACTCGGAAATTATTCGCTTCCGATCTTTCCTATTACGTATTCTATTCCTAAATCAAACAGCTCAAGGATCTTTCGGCTACCTTTTGTCTTTTCAAATTCAAAATAGTTTTTATTGTGAGAATTTCGCTTTCCGACAAGAATAAATTACGTATTTCTTGCACCTTCGAACGGCAACCTTTCTGGCTTACGTATTTGAGGCTAAACCAGAATAAATGTAGATTTCACTCTAGAGAGAAGAAAGAATGTTCACTCTAGCTTTTACGTTAGCTAGAGCAGAATTTAATATTTCAAAAAATAGTAATATATAGTAGGACATAAACGTTACGGTTATTACAAACGTGGCCAGGTCACGAGCCGGCCGTTTGCTAAACAAGAAAAGCCATTCAATGTTTTCTCTTTACATGTATTGTTATGTGCTTCCGTTATTTTTCATAAGCTTTGAAATGTATTCTTACTTACAAACAAACAGTAGGTTTCTATCAATAGGCTTCTTTCAATTTGTTCGCTCTTTCAAGAATTTACCTCTCGTTATATATTTTATTGGTTTTTGTTAACGTCTTTTATATCACATCACATCACACGTTTATTCGATGTGGCTGCCAGTGCTCCTCTAATTGTTTAAATTAAGAACTGAAAATAAAGAAAAATGTTGTTTCTCCCATTGGTATTTAGTCGCTACTAAAACTTTATAGGAATTTCATTCGATGCCAATAGACGACCTCACATTTTATAAACTGTTCAGGAATACCAAGTCTCCATAACTTTACAAGAGCATAATCCACGAGATCCAGCCCAACTACTTGATTTTACATATTTTAATCCAACCGTGCAACGTCTGGCGCGCCGGGCCTTCGTGAATTGAAAACTCAGTAATGAGCAAACACGTGGCATGCCATTTCAAAAGAATTGAAGTTATTTAAAATGACTACCAGGCTGACTGGAAATCTACTAACAAGAGAATTAAATAAGGTTTTCACCGAAAAAAAAACAAATATTACGTTGATGAAATGATATTTTGACTACAATCAATATTATTATTAGTAATATCTTTAGCAATATTTTTTTATTTAAACTAAATTAATGTAGAGAAAATTGCAGGGGAAAAATGGAGGTGAAAAACTCAACTACGAGGGGTGATCCATAAGTTTTGAGAATCAGTAAGAACCATCTACATAATGATATTCTTTTAATGTGGACTAAACCATGGCACTAATGAAACGTAAATGAGAGAAATTTTTTTTATACATTATTCATTTGTTTTCCTGTGATAGCTAAACAAAAAACATCTGTATTAACAATTTTACAAGACGGCAAAAATAAGAGTTAGTTTTGTAATAATTTGGAGCTGTGTGGAAAAAGTTCTGGTACACTAATAAAAAATATTGTTATTGAAAATTAAAGGATAAATAAGTTATCATTGCAGTGAATTTTTTTATCTCCAGCTCTGTCACCAAAATTTAGGGTGGTTTTTTCGGCCTTTTCCAGGATTATCGAGGCCTACAAATAAATACTGCGACATTAGTTTTTAGCAATTGAGTTCAAATAATCTAGGAGAGTTATATAACATTATTCTATCCTAATTATGGCAAAATAATAAAAATAGCCTAAAGAAAAAAAAAAAGAATTTTCGGCAGGAATTATGCTTCAGAGCCTTCTAATTGATAAGGGTGCTGCTCGTCGACCAAAGATCAGAACTGATAACCGCTCGCCTCGTTATTTAGCCCTAACTTACGACTACTACTTCTCATTCACTAATGTTCAAAAACAACTACATAAAAATCACGAGCTGGTGATGACATAGTGAAGGTACAAAATTTGGCCATTTTGACCTCCAAAAGTAAAATTATTTTTATAGTGGTAAAATAAAACAATTGAATGACGTTAATAAGTGTTCGGAAATATAGAAAGTGTGCTCATTCCAATTAAAATATAACGATTTACATATCTCCCATTTTTAATGCCGATTTTCAAAACTTATGGATCACCCCTCGTATTTCTGATTTTATTCACTTGTCCATTAATAACTTTCTCAGATTTATTAGGATAACAAGCAAACGCAAGAAGTGCATGCTCGTATTATAATACGAGCATGGACCTGTATACATCAATGATATCGTTTTCGACGCTACTTCCTATTTGCCGAGAACAACTTTATAAACTATTAAAGAGACGTGTCGTCAGTCGGATCGTATTCTTCGACTGGGGTAAATGGAAAAATAAACTGTTGGCATAACGTTAAAATAAATTCACATGGCTACCAGAGAATCAGGAGACGCTAGATGTAGACCGCTTGCCAATAAAAAACAATTTTGTCACAGGGATTTTTACCAAATGGTAAATAAATAAATTCACCGTATCACGATCACGGCAACTAATCAAACCATCATTAGAACGTGAAAGGGTTTATAAAATAGCTACGCATTTACCAGAGAACCAGAAGAGAGTAAGAAGTCTTCTTTGAGGGTGGGGCTTGTTTTGTCAACGAATGACTTACGCACCAATAGTTGGACGGCATAGGCCTTTAGTCAACATTTACTGCATAAGCCATTTCAAAGGACGACCATTTCAACGAAAGTATGGGTGGACTTTGTTTACCATAAATACCAGAGCACAAGAAAGCAAAAGAGCAACCACCTGGAACCATTTAACAATTCTAAAACCTCATTTAACTTCTTTTTCATCTATGAACATATTCCCATAAGATGTTAATTTTCTTGACAGTTCTCAGGCAAACTAGGTCACCAGAAAAAATCAGGAGGTTCGTCAAAGAAAACTAAATATAACAGCACAGTTAATAAAATGGGGATTACAGAGGGTTGCATGCCTTGGCATATCAAGTACCCTGTTAAAAGTAAATGGGTGGGGCCAACTTACGGATCGAAGACCGGAAAAAATAAAAAAGATTTGCTTAGGCAGGCATATTTTCACTCATATATCACGGGAGAGGGGAGGCTAAGGGTTCATTGTTCTTCATCAATTTTGATTTATTTAAAAGTCAAAAGAGTTTGCATGCGAGACGGAGAGTAAGCCCTAGATTTCCGGGAGGGTTTAAAATTAATTTCAAAAATTCCATGCCTATCAGAGAACCAGAACAGAATGCAGTCTTCCCTGAGGGTGGAGTTTGTTTTGTCAACAGGATTTTATAAATAGGGTTTTCTAAACTGTAAAAAGCTGCATGGTGTCAATAAGAACATTTTGTAGGTTTAAATTCTCACGATAGAAATGGGCATCGGTTCTCGCTTAAAAATAGCAATGAATGTTTTTAAGTAGGTAATTGGCTAAACACAAATCACGACAGGAGAAAGATAAAGAAATACGAATTACTGAGTTAGTGATAATTTTACACACGGAAATCACAGTATAAGAAAGGTAATGTAATATATTTTAGTAATTTCCTATTAATACTAGAACAAAAGAAACAAAAAATTAAAGGCATAGAAAAAGTTACAATTTCTAAAAAATTACATTGAAACTTTTAAATCGTAACATGCTTCAGTAAGTCTTAGCGAGTCTCAAGCCAACCAAGGCACCAGAAAAATAAAGGAGCTTCGTCAAACAAAACTATCGCATAGTTAATAAAATTGTAAATAACAGAGGGTTGCATGCTTCGACAAAGCAGGTAACTACCTGTTGAAAGCGAATGGGTGGGGCAAACTTATGTAAGTTATGGAACTCAAACTACCAGAAAGAATACGGTTTGCTTTGGACCCAATCTTTTGGGAGTAATCTGTTTTTAATTAATTTCGATGATTTTAAGTGTTTAAGGAACCTTTCAAGGCATTGGGCAAGATCTGTATGTGAAATGGAGTGTTCAACCCGTAGATACCCGAAAGAGTAACTTATTACACTTGCCTACCAGAGAATCAGGAGAGAGCAGGATCTTAAAGTACGTGAAAATGCTGCGTAAGATTTAGGGGATTTACCAAAATGGCTGCTGTTGTGTTAGACACACACAAGTTAACATGTATCACAATAACAGCCATTTTGATAGTTGACAGTGCTTACATTCTCACGATAAACACGAGCATCAGGGTGTGTCAAATGGCAGTCACATAAAGTGGAGGGGATGATTGTATACCGTGATAATTAAGTAAACATCAGTTACGACAATATAATAACTAATCTTTTTTTATACAGAAAGAGCATTGACGCAACTTTTTCTTAAAAATGCACTTATTTTAAATTTGTGGCTTGGGTAAGACGTTTATTATCTTGATGTTTCTCAGGCAAACCAGGGAACCAGAAATATAAAGGAGCATCATTCAAAAAAACTATAGGCAAAATGGAATGACAGAGGGTTGGATTGCATGCTTCGAGCAGGTAGCTGTTGAAAGTTAGGTGGGGCAAACTTATGGATCAGAAATCAAAAAAAATAAGGTTTGCGTTGGGCGGCCATTTATTTGCTCTCAATCGAATCCAACTCAGAATGTAGTCTTACGTCTTATTATTTAAATTACGGTTTTTGAGAATTGTTGCTTTTCTTTGCCTTTTGTTTCTTATACTCTGGTATCCGTGCTTATTGATCACCCCTCGTAAATCCCTTTCCATTTTTGAGCAATGCTAAATTCACACAAACCGATGGCCATTTATATCGTAAGAATTTGCAACCAACAAATTGGCGGTTTATGTAGATGACAACATTTGTTGGCCAAAGTTTTAGAAATCTCATTGGTACAACTCATTCGCTTACAAAACTAGCTATGGGAAGACTTCCTTCTCTCTTCTGGTTCCCTAGTAATTATGAGAAACTATTTTATTAACAATTTCACGATGTAATAAATTGATTTAGGTCAGTGGCTTGTCCGTATGCCCTTATTTTTTTGCAATAAATTAAGGAATTGTGATCTGTAAAATTCATAAAATTCAGGCACCTTAATTCATTAACGTTAATGCATGATGTGAAGTTCTGTTTGTTTTTTTTTTCATTAGCAATGAATTGATAACCGTAAGAACGCATAACTGAGAACTGAGAACCGCCAAAAAAATAAACGTCTTATTAGCGTTAATTTTCTTGGCGGTTCTCAGGCAAACCAGGGAACCAGAAAAATTCAGAAGGTTCGTCAGAAAAAAAAACTATAACACATAAAATAGGGATGAGTGATAAAAGGTAGTATGCTTCAAGCAGGTAGGTAGCTGTTTGAAGTAAGTAGGTGGGGCAAACTTATAAGTCAGAGACCACAAATAAATAAGGTTTGTATTGGGCATTCCTTTGCTCTCAAATCCAAGGCACTAAACCTAGTCGAAACGATAATAAGATCGGCGTAGACAAGACGACGCAATGGGCGGTACGGGAAGCAATTAATCGATTTTGATACGCACAACCCACAACGTTGACATTGGACATGGTTAGCACATGAAACAGAAAGTGACACGCGTCAATACCCGAAATAATTTAACTTATTTCCCATGCCTACCAGAGAACTAGGAGAGAGCAGGATCTTACAGTGCGGAATAATGCTGCGTTAGAGTTAAGGGAATATAGATGACTGATTTAATATTTATGTAACTTCACGAGCAAAAACGTCGAGGATACATTTGTTACAGTCATCAGATGAAGACGAGAGATTTAACGTATTGCTAATGGAGAATAGAGGTTTAGGAGTTTAACAGTTTTTGATTAAAATAAGCCAATTTACCGCACAATAATTACTGCAAATATGAAGGGAAAGCAAAGCAACCGACCATTGAATCAACAGATCGTGAAATGGTTGATGAACTAGCTTATCATTATTACTAGGGAATCAGAAGAGAGAAGTTCTTTCCATAGGGCGGGGCTTGGTTTGTTAACAAATGACATGTACTGGAAATCAAAACCGTGTAAGTTGCATAGTGTCAATAAAGACTTTAGTTAACACAAGTTATCATCTATCAAAGCAGCAGCCATTTTGATGGTGAAACTCTCACGATTAACATGGGCGTCAGGTTATCTAAAATAGTAGTGGCCTGAAATGGAATGGATGTTTGTGTACTGTGATAATTGAGTAAACATCAGTCACGACGTAAACAATAAGAATAATAACTTAAGGGATCATTTTTCCCACGGATACCAGAAGAATACGAATACAAAAAACATATTTATGAAAACCGTTAAGTTTATTTTCTTGTCGGTTCTCAGGATAACCAGGGCACCAGAAGAATTCAAGAGCTTTGCCCTATGAATGTTTCTAGGGTGTCTCAGAATCACAAAAAGTAGTTACTGACAAAAGTAAATGGGTGGGGCGAATTAATGAATCAAAGACCAGTAAAAATAAAGTTTGCTTAGGGCGGGCATACGTGCTCGCATATACAAATCTTATTATATTACTAAAGTTAGTTTAAAGGTTCATAGGATAGGCGTATACCTGTAGATGGGCGCATAATCTAGAGTCAGGTGTAAGATGATTACGGCGTTTCAATACAAAGTTAAGATTTGAAATTTATGTCTATTTCAATTAAGACAAGAAATGTAGAAAAGAAACCATTAAACTATACGCCGATGATTAAAATGAATTAAAAAAACTTTTTGAATATGGCTACCAAAGAAAAACCCGGGAGCAGAAACTATTTTAAGCATTTTGACACGAGCCTTAGTTGAATTTAGGTTGAATTTGTTTGCCATTATTATTACCAGAGTAAAATAACTGAAAAAGAGCAATGATTTACACATTTTGGACTCTTATCTTATTAAGAGTAACTAACTAACTTACTTACTAAGCTTTCGGCGATTAACTTTATTGATAATTCCCAGACACACCAGGGCATCAAAAAGGTGAAACAGCTTCACTCCACAAATGTTTCCCAAAGTCTCTCAGGATCACAAAAACTATAACGCAAAAAGGGTCAACAACGCAGGTACTAAAGGCGGTACCAGATGAATAAAATAGGCGCGGCAAACTTAAGAAATCAATTAAAACCATGTCAAGGGATCTCAGAATGTTTTCTGGTTGGTTTCGCTTTGTACACGAATCATACTTGTTTACAACTGTTCCTGACCCTTTTGCAAATCGAGTCAATAGGTTCTCAGCGAGGGGTCTACTTGTTGTGCACGGCTAGTTCTACCAGAGAAACAGGATTAAGCAGAAGTGACCTCTAAGATTTTAAGATGGAACTTATTTTGTCAACGAAATGTTTTGTGCCAATACATAAAACAACAATGCATTTTATAAGTGTTAAGATTCACACGGTTAACAGGACATCAGTTCGCGTAAGGAGATAGTCGCTAAGCATGAAAAGGATGGTAGAAAATGTTTACTCGATGTTTTAAACTTAACAAAAAAAAACAATTATGTCCTACTGTAATAGAATGTAGAGGTTTCACATACTTAAGTATTCAAGAAGCGATCTATTCACCTATTCTCAAGATTTAGTAGACGCGATTTGTCATTTAACTGATTTTTCAAATGCTTCTAAGACATTTTACGTTCTTGGAATTTCTCAGGCACACCAGGGCACCAGACAAATGCAAGAGCTTCGTCCGCGAATGCTTCTCGGGTTTCTCAGGATCACAAAAACTAAAATGCCATTGGATAAAAAAGCGACTCAAGAGGGTTGCATAATTCAATAGGGCAGGTACCTGAAAAAGTAAATGGGCGGGGCAAACTTACAAAACAATTTAGGGTGTTTGAGTGAGTCAAATGAACTCAAGATGGACACATTTCATATGGCTACCAAGTAAGACAGAGGGTTTGCTTTAGAAGTTTTAGGTGCGTAATATCCCAAAAGGGTTCAATTTGTTTCACATGGCTACCAGTGAACCAGGAGAGCGCAGCAGCATTATGATATTTTATCACTGCAACTAGCTAACTAACTATCCATGGACGTTGGTTTATCATACAAATTCAGTTTTACGTAGGTTGATTCTGTTTCCCATAGATACCAGAGCACAATAAACAAAAAGAGCAAATATTGATCATTCCACACTTATGGTTTCTTATTTATGTGCTTGACTGTTAAGTTCACTTTCTCGACGGTTCTCAGGATCACCAGGGCATCAAACAAATGTAAGAGTTTCGGGCTATGAAACATTTCTAACAAAAATGACAGCGCAGGTAAATAAAAAGGGGATATCTATTTAAGAATATTTGGGGTGTCTGGGCCACAAAAGTGCGTTCAACAAAGACTTTGACATTCTTGGCGTTTCCTACGTACACCAGAGCACCAAACTAACGAAAGAGTTTGACTGAGTGATTCATGAAATGTATCAGAGAAGTAGAAAAAACTATAAAAAAATATTTAGGGATACTTTACTGCGTTGGTTACTTCTATTAGGACGCAGGAAGCGTATTATTACGAGTGTAAATTATACCTCCATAAAGGCTGGGCAATTTCACTAATCTGTCATTCTATGATGATATCATACTCGCTTGAAAACAAACACAAATGGGCGCGGTTTCTAAAAAATGAAACTTAAAGGCTTATATTTAGGACAATATCTCATATATCGGGAAGCCATTTTACGACTATCAAAGGATCAGAAGAGAGCCGAAGCACCTATTAAGTATTTCATTAACGACTGTCAGTTCAACACAAAATAAAATAGTATAATCCCGAAAATAACAGTTTACATTCCGTAACAAATTGAGTGGAGCAATAAAATCGAAGCCAAAGCAAATTAGAACACCTCAATGCACACAGTTACCAGAGAACCAGAACACGGCAGAGCATATCTTGAATATAGACAAATAGACAAATACGCCAACCTATTACTTACTTACTATTAATTATCTATTTCCGAACAAAAATAGCTTTGTTAAACAGAATAAAGTGAATATTTATTTAAAACATCTAAGTAACATTTTTTTTTAGTTTTATACGAATAATTAGCACATCCTGTCCGCATAGTGAGCAGGCGATTCCAAAATATTGCAATTTCTCTTTTTTTATGTAACAGTGCGTACGGTAAAGGTTGATATAATTTCCCATAGATACTAGGTCAAAAGAAGTGAGAAGGAGCATTTAAGACTGTGTGTTCAAATTTTTTAAGTTTGTGGACACAAAAACATATTATTCCGTTATAGTTCCAAAGACGTTGGACTTCTTCAATGGTTCTCAGACATACTAGGGCAGCATAATATTAAGGGGGCTCGAAAAGAGGGTTGATTATGAATGGAGACGCAAATTATATTTATTATTCATTCATCATTTCGAGATTTTGTTGACCTATTTTAATTATGTGTTATGTGCACCTAGTAGTAGAAGTGACAGTAGAAATGCGGTAATTATTTAGAAGTAGTCTGTTTAGGTTTAATTGTGATTTCTCCATATTTCTCAATGTTGCAAGCGTTATGGTCATAGAACTACTCTTAACTAACTGAAGTCTGCAGAGCAAATAAATTTTCCAATCACTTAAGGTGAGACTACACATTGGCCATTACCTACTGACCCATTTGGACTGATCATGCTGTAAATGAGTGGTTCTTAACCTTTTTCCGTCCATGGACACATCAAGGGTACAAGAGAAGAGAATGCCTTTTCATAGAGGTTCTGTCTTGGACTCCGCTCGGTGGAGCACGTTCGCCATGCTTACTAAGCGTAGCGATTGCGAGACTTTTAGTGGCATTTATTTATTATTATTAAATGGTCCATAGGTGAGACTTTGGCGGACCCCCGTACATTTACACTCATTTAGCTATTATACTCACGGACCCCCGGGGGTCCGCGGACCACAGGTTAAGAAACACTGCTGTAAATTAATGATTATTTTTCTAACGTACACTAGGAAATAAGAAACAAGGCAGATTAAAACAGTTATAATTAAAAACGCTTGCAGTAAAGGGTTCATCTAGTTTCCATAGTTACCAAGGCAAAAAGAGTGGGAAGAAGTATTTTGGACCATCCATCCCTCCTTAATTGGTTAAGTTTGTGAAGCTAAAAAACTTATTCGTTCCGAAGACGTTGACTTTCTTAAAAGTTCCCAGACTTCTCAGACATACTAGGGTAGCAAAATATAAAAAGGGCTCGCCTTCGAAAGGAAACGAACGAAAGAGGGTTGATTTTGAATGGCGAGGGAAAAGAATATTCAGTATTCATTCATGATTCCGAGCAGGTAAGCTACAAAAAAAGTATTAGATTGTATATTGTGCCACTTGTAGCAGAAAGGGCCACAGAAATGCAGTATTTAGGAGTACTTACTAAACTAAACGGCCATTATCATAACATGGATTTTTTCACGGTTGGGATTGTGAGTTCCCCATATTTCCCGATACCTAAAGTCTGCAAAGCGGGTGGATTTACATTTAAGGATAGTCGTACAGGTCTTCTATATATTGTGTTCATTTTAATATCACCGCTAGACTAGTGGAGCTCACTCAATCATTTAAGGTGACCCATTTCGATTGGTTATCCTCTTTTCTCACGGACACTAGGGAATTAAGAAACAAGGCGGAGTGCCGGAGTTTAATTAAAAGGAATTATGAAACACCACGTCATGTATCTACATATTTAGTACGTACTCCTCCTATCTATTTGTAGAGAGCTACATATTTTTAAGCACTATTCTGGCGATTTTGTTTTTTAATTCATAAAGTCACAACGATATGGATAGATGATATAAATAAATAAAACATCCTTTTGACCACACCTCAAACATTTATAATGGTTAACTGCTAACG
Source organism: Acleris literana (assembly GCA_946894065.1). Taxonomy (NCBI): domain Eukaryota; kingdom Metazoa; phylum Arthropoda; class Insecta; order Lepidoptera; family Tortricidae; genus Acleris; species Acleris literana. Next base: position 15,642,991 of record OX335686.1, on the reverse strand, counting down.
GTTATGATTAAAAACGCCTGCAGTAAAGGGTTGATTCAGTTTCCCATAGTTACCAGGGCTAAAGAAGTGAGATGGAGCATTTTGAACCATCTATCTAAACTAAAAAGTAGTGTGAAGTCAAAATTTATCCGTTCCGAAGACGTTGACTCTCTTAAAGGTTCTCAGACATACTAGGGCACCAAAATATAAAAGGGGCTGGCTATCGAAATGAAACGAACGAAAGACGTCTTGGAGGGTTAGTTAAGCTGATTTTCAATGGCGAACACAGTTCGAATTTATTTTTCTATTTATTCATGATTCCGAGCAGGTAAGCTGCAAAATGATATAATAGGTACTTAGTATTTTGTTGACCGTGTTATGTGCAAATTAGTAGCAGAAGCGGCTACAGAAATGCACAGTTAGAATAAGTAGTAAACGTTTTAATCTCAAGGAAATGTGTCAAATTTTCCGTTCGATTTTTGAATTTTAACAATTAGTTGAGTTAACTACTGATCAAACAACAGGCCCTAAGGCATAAAAAACAAGGCGAAGTGTAATAAAAAATAATCATAAAAATTACGTCATCTATGTATGTATGTAGGTACTGTCCAGCTATTTGTTAATTTTGTGCAGATACATTATGTAGTTTTTAAATATTATTTTCAAGCAAAACGCAGGTATTTTTTGCTTTCTTAATCTAAGCAGTCACAACGATAGATGGATGATAATTAATAAATATGCATCAAGTTTCTATAAAACTCGTGTTTTTTGTTTCCACACACATTTATCTATTTTGTCTCTATCATTTAAGTTTACGACCACAAACTAAAACTTTAAAATGCAGTAAAGGATTGATCTAGTTTCCCATAGTTACCAGGGCAAAATGAATGAGAAGGAGCATTTCGGAACATCTATCCCTCGTGCTTTAATCGCTTAAGTTTGGGAGGCGTAAAAATCTTATCCGGTCCAAAGACGTTGACTTTCTCAAAGGTTCTCAGATATACTAGGGTAGCAAAGTATAAAAGGGGCTCGCTATCGAAATGAAACGAACGAATGAGGGTTGATTTTGAATGGCGAGGGCAAAAAATATTTATTCATTCATGATTCCGTCCGAGAAGGTAAGCGACAAAAAATGGCCAGTACTATTTATTTTTCATTAGCCCATTCTAGTTGTGTCAGTTGTGTATATAAATTAGATACTAGCATACAAACGTTCCAGTATAAACGCAATGATTATGCGCATTTAGTAAGTCATTGAAGTGCCTGAAATTCTTAGTAAAGTTTACTTTGTCTAAATGCACCATGAGTTTACAGTGGTGATGATGATGCTGAACTTTAAATACCTGTTATATCAATAACAGCGAAATCAAAAATTGCTGCGTCAATGTCAAGGATGCTCCGCTCGCTACGCTTGTTGTATTTTAATAACAATAAAGTTGCCTATAACAAATAAATGAGATTTTAGCAGCTTATGTACTATCTAATATTTACGGAAGACAAAACCCTGGGGCGGAGCCTCCTCAATTATTAAGCAACCTTGCAATTCCCGGGGACAGCTTAAAACGGCTTGGACGAGCAATCTCCCAGGAATTAGGAAAACTTAAATAATTAATTTGATAATGATTCTATGATTAATTTAGCACATGCGGCGCCAACTCCATATCGGGCCATAATGTTTGAAATTAATTTATTAAGCTTAATTCGTCTCAAATTTAGGTTAACAGTTCCTTGTTGATAACCATTAACAAGTCATATTTTTGTTATTAATAACCTAGTCTGAGGAACTAACTTATTAAATTGATATTTTGGAAGACGCGAATACTATCATTGATGACTAGATAAAAATAGGGTAGGGTAGACTGTCCTATTAGCACTTAACTGATTATTGGGACCATGAACTTTATTTCAAGGTAAAAAAGGCGATTATTCTAATATCGCTATCACTATAGGTGCCAATAATTAAGTTTGTACTAAAAACATCACAACTAATCTTTATCTCGTCGCAAATTTTAGAAACCTCAAAAACATTTTTAAATCCTTTTAATTAGAGCTAGATAAACTAGTAGATAGATAAAATTTTCTTTAGAAACTGTTTTCGTGTATTCAAAACCATTTTCTGAAAAAGAAACGGTGACGAAAGCTTGAAGCGTAAAACAAGTTACCAGGAGAACATACCTGCGACGACAGTCTCGGCGCGCGGTAGCCGCTGCAACACGTGGTGGATAAGCCCCACGTCTGTGCACGCTTGCAGGTTGCGCACGCTTTTGCGCAGGATCGCGATGAACACCGACCATATCTCCGCCTGTGGGGCAAACAAGTAATCAGCTAAAGTTTTATTTTTCCCTAGTACATCGTTTTGCATTTTCAAAATAGTTTTATGCACTTTTATGCTGTGTCATTTGAATTTCAGTTAGAGCGGCCGTTTAGTCCCGTTCGCTAACTTCAATTTCGTAAAGTAAAGGGACGTTTTACAGATGAGGCTTTTCGAAAAGGGAACTTTTCGAAAAGCCTCATCTGTAAAACGTCCCTTTGGCAAAATGTCCCTTATGCAAAACAGGACCTTTTGCGAAGTTTAGTTTTTATAGCTTGCTTACCCGTTTTCAGTTGATAACACACTATTCGTATGGTTTTACAAAATAATTGATGGACCAAGTACTGAAACACGCCACACAATTACAAGCACTACCATTCTGTTTGCTCTGACAGATGTCTTATAAAGCCTTTAACCTCCGATGCAAGTTTACGTTGAAACCGTTTAATAAAATGAAGTAAAGTACTTTTCTGTGTATGAGATTACTGGAATGTCAGTGTATGACATTTTTTCAAAAGAAATGTTGTTAGAAATGAACATAAATGTAAAACACAAGGAAGTTTTTGCGAAAAACGAAGCGACATTAATGTTTTTAAATCTGAGACGCCGCTAAAAGCAAGAGCTTATTTTTTATATTGTGCGCACAATAAAAGTAAAAAAAGTAATTTAGTTACGTAAACAACCGTTACCCAGAAAACGAGAGCTTATGACGTCAATGCAGCTAAAAGCACAACAAAACAGACACTGTTATGAACATTCCGACGAAAAACACTCCGAAAACAATGCGGCGTATTAAAGCGAAATCCACTCTGTGTGTTTGTGCATCGTGCGCGAGCTTACAATTTCAGCTTTCCGCTTAATAGAGCCTGCTGTTAGCAACGCAACGGGCCACGTGAAATACTTTTAATGAAATTCTTTTCTCCCGCCGTTGCACGCTCGTAATTTTAATTCTAACAGTGTGCGCTCAGCTTCATTCTCCCTAATTTATGAAAACGCAAAGATGTTGTGTTTGTCGATGTACCAGCGGCGCGGACAAAACGCCCTGACCTTTTGTCTCAACTTTACGAGTTTATGAACTTCATTAGCATACTAGCATAATGAATTTTACTTGTAACTAAATTTCTGCCGGCTTCCGAGTTTCCTTGTAATTAACTCTAAATTCATTTCGTTCATAAGTACAACGACGAATTTATAACATGGCAGATATGGATCAAACCATATTTTCGTTCCCCTAGACTCTCACAAGTTTAAATTTATTCCCAAGAACACCCGGACAACAGAAGCTAGCAAGAAGTTACCGATATAAAACGACCGGGCTGCCGTTATACCAAAGAAGGCGGCTAACTGCATAGAAAAAGTATATTCATTTTAAAATTAAGGTACTTAGCAATAGAATATACAATGCTTCGACCACATCATTGCACTTATCCGCCTTCTTTTGTATTACGGCAGCGGGACCCTTTTTTGCATACAGCATATTTTAAGTCACACACGCCTAAATTAATTCCCAGGAGCACAAGGGCAACAGAAGGGAGTTGGAGGTTTAAAATTAAACTATACGATGGCGTCACAACGGTTTTTTTTACATGAATGACAGATGCAAGCTCACACGACAAACGTTAAACGGTAGTTAAAGAGCGCAAAAAATGTATGCTCTTTCATAATTTAATAGTGACGCACCAAAAAAGACACTCAAATAATGTAAATTTTTAGTTAAGTATAGATTTTAATTTGAATTATGTATAGAATAGAAATTCTATACATATTTTAAAAACGGCAAATTCTCTTTTTTTTTAGTAATGGCATCAAAAGTACGGTAAACGATAAAGCATAAAACAAAGGTTCCATTCCCGCCTCTAACGAGAGCTGCTGTAATTGCATTACATTCTCCGGTTAACAGAACAATCTCAGCAAAATTACAAGTTCGGTGCGAATTCTCACGATTCAGCTTACCAGAGGAATTTGTAACAAAAATTTAAACCAAGTAAATCTACAGGTTTCCTGTTACTGGGGTATAATGAGTTGGAAGCTCGGAGCGCTCACTAAATTAGAAACACATAAAATAGTGATTCCTCAACTTTTTTGTCCAAGCCAGATGCTTGCTGCTTGCTTTTTTCTTTGAGCACGCAACCAATGGGAACGTGAGTGCCTATTTTAAACTCCACCCATTGTGCAACACCCCTAAACTGGATCTACAACTCGTAAACGGGAAAGCATGAACCTCCTATGCATTTCAGACAGCCTGGTGATAAGTTCGAATATGACACGTAATTCTTTTTTGAAACACGTCGGTTGTTACTTTAACTAAAGTAACTTTCAAATTGTTATGGCAATACGTGAGTTGTTTTAATGCCAAGTTTTATTTAAAAGCACAAAAAAAACTCTTACAATAGAAACCCATACTCGGTGAAAAATATAACTGTTTATTACGGTCCCTTTTACGTAGTTTCAAATTAATTCATGCAAAAAGCATTCTCTGCTTTGAGTCCGTTTGTTCTTGTTTATTTTACTCCGAGTCCCTTTTTGTGTAATGGACCCGGCGTTAATAAAATGTAGGAGGTTGAGGTAATGAGCCGGCGCGTCATTGCAAACTTTCCACTCACTTAGTCTCGCAACTTCATACGCCCGAGCAGCGAACATGACGTGTGTGTTCATTATCTGATGAAGTCCTCGAAAACCTCGTCAACCGCCTTTGTACGAAGCATATTCGCGACTAAACATACAAAACAACTGATAAGCTGAAATATATCACAGAAACTGACAGATTTGATGGAATTTAATCCAGCGAAGAACACTTTCGCAACACATCAGACGGAGGGGAAAAATGTTTGAGGACCGGAATGAAATGAACGCTAGCCTCTAAGTTCAAATTAATTTAGGTCCGACGATATTACGAGTATCAAGAACAATAGACATTGTGTAGTCTGTGTTTTAAGAATTGCCTTAAAAAAATTGCGCTTTTGGAAGAAACTTTTGTTATAAAATAAGGTCAATTGTTATCAAATGTATTATTACTACGGAAAAAAAGATTACTTGTTAAAGTGAATATTTATTTAGTCATGGAGGCCACGATAACAAGCCTGAGGACAAACCTTCGAACCCCTAACATGTGACCAGAAGAAAAACGTTTTAATAAGATGACTGCGCGGAATCCCGCCCGCCACTCAGACGAGTCGTCCATCACGGGAACAGCCGGCTTACGGTTTTGTGAGCCTCGTAGCGCGCAGGACGCACGTGATGTATCACTTAATTAGCTTACCCGGCCACCTCCTGCTTTTTCCTGCGATCCTAGGTGACAATGCTTAGAGGTGTGAAGGAGAAAATTGGAAAGAAATTCACTCTAACTACCCAAAATGAAGGGTGGACGACCAGACTAGGCGGCACAATGATTTTTTGAAACTATAGGTTTCGTTGGATTTGTTATACATATTACAACCCAATGAACCCATCATGGTATTGAAATCACATTGTTTTTACCACCGTTTAATACCTACGTTAGCAAAATGACGAAGAAGACTTAAAATATTTGAAACTTGTGCATTTTCGATGACTGATAGAATAACAGAGAATCATCGAGGTGGTATAAATGAGTCTGAAGGTGGTCTAAAAACTACTTAATAGCTGATTTTAGCTCCGTCCATTGAACTTGTTTGACAAACATTAAAATTTCAGATAAACTTTTCTATAACATACAAGAACTTAAATAGACAACAATATGATTCCGTATTAAATAACGACCAGTAAAGAAAGAACTAGACTAAATAAAGAGATAATAAAGTAAGTAAGGAAACTAAAGCTCCAGCTGTAATTACGTGGAAGAAAAGCCCCGGAGCGAGGCAGTAAGCCCGCGCTGAGCCCCGGTCGACTCGACTACCAAGAAATATTCAATTAACAAACAACACACTACTATGAAACGCACTATGAAGGATTTCTCGTTATTTCCACGATCAAAGCTAGTTCCAGAGCAAACATTGCTGTTTAAATAAAACAGGCGCCGTCGCTTCATAGCCTGTCCTTTTCAGTAGTTATTTATTTTATTATCAAGTAGATACTTGCTCAAGATCCTGGGGAGCCTCAAAGCAAACTTAAACGAAGCAGTTCTTGGCAAGATAAACGCGAAAAGACTAGGTGTCCAGGAATTACAGAAGCTCCACTGGTAACTCGAGAGAAACGTCCCCGTCTCGCTTTAGCTAATTCTATTAATTTCTAGTAACATTATGAAAGCAAATTTGGAACTTAATATGTCAAATCAATTGACAAAGATAATTAGACAACTACAGCACAATCGCCATTCCAGGCAGTTCCCGGAAAATATACTTAATAAAAATGAAATCTGAAAACTGCTCGAGTAGCACCAACGATAACAATAGCTTTTCAACAAAGAAAAATTCGCCGCGAGAATAAATACGATGCTCCACCGCGCTTGTATTGTATTTTTCTAAACCATATTTACGTGGTTTCATGTTATATAGAATTCTAACGACACAATAACGTGTCATTAATACACCAAAATTACTGACAAATAATTGCATTAAAATAACCAGGCATGAGCATGTCGGACCACGCTCAGTGTAGGCTTCCGATGCCGTTACTACAGACGAAAAACTATCTCAAGAAACAACAAGTATGAACTAATTTTCTATTTAAAGTTATTGGTGCTGTCTTAGATGATTTAGTAGGTATAAGTATATAGGTATCTATTGGTGAACCGAATAAAGTCTACTTAGGCGTATTAGTTTTCCTTTTAAGTTCGTTATTTGTGCTTTCACTGAAGATATTTTTCAGATTTTTATTACTTGTAGTTTTGGTTGTAGGGTCCCCCCTACACATAGCTCTAGCGAAAATTAAACTTTTCGAGTTCAATATTTTTCACAACACTACTCGGAAATATGGCCATAGATGGTCTTGTTTGAGGTCACAAAACGTCACTTTTAAGGACTGACCAAGAATGTTTTTGTCGGCGTGTTTGCTGATTGGTCGAGAACATTGTTGTCCAACTTTAAGAACCAATGAAAATCAATCAATCAATTTGTGTGATATAGCTCCTTAAAATGAAAAATTGAAATCGATCAATCAGAACACACCATTTTGTGTCAAATATTAGGCGTATTTTTGCTAAAAGATACGCAGACTAAAAACTATATCACTGCTTTTTTTTTAAATGTAATTCAAACTTGGCCACGAGGATAGGGTCCAGATAAAAAAAAAAGTTATCTATGCCAAAAATTGGCAGTGATGTCACATTAACATGAATTAAAATTTGAGTTTAAAATATGATTTTTTATTTTATTTCCTCTCAGTAGTTGTGAAAAGCACTATGTCTGCCTCGGTAGAAAGTGCAATTTATGGACTCGTACAATAGAGGGCCTCAACTACGTTTCGGCCCTCTATATGACTCGTCCGAAAATCGCGTACTTTCTATCCTCTGCAACAATGTACTATTCTAAACGGTCCCCCAAATGTAAAAAGATATTATAACATTATTAAATACTTAATGATGTTTAAGAGCACCTCAATTGATGAAATAATGAAAAAATTAATTATCTTTGTTTACTTGTATAGGAGGTACCCTATAAAAAAACAATTATTCCATCTTTAATCTGAGAAACAGGTGTGATTTAATGTATGTATGTATGTATGTAATCTTAGTGCGCGGTATAAATAAGTATGTATATGTGCACAAAATTTCAGTTTTGTAACTTTGATAGTTTCTGAGAGAAAGTGAGTGTGACATACACACAGACGGACATAAGGGTCCCTAGTTTGACTTCTGAACCATAAAAAGAAATGAAAAAAATCAACTGTTTCCGCCCGGGATCGAACCGGGGGCCTTGTGCGTGTGAAGCACACGTGATAACCGCTACACTACGGAAACTTGACGATTGTAGTCTAAATTCGCAGTCACATCGGAACCAAAACAATTAGAGCAATACTTTCTCTTATCACGATGTAGTGTAGTTAACGACATAAGTAATTTAGATTACAAGTTTTAAAGTCCATGCTTACATAACGGGACGATTTTATATGGTCTGTTAAGATTTTATAATTAGAATTATTAAAAAACCGCTTTTACTTTATCATTGTATAGGCACTTAATAAAACTAAATACATACTAAAATAAATTAACTTATTCTACGTAACTAACTATAATATGAACAAATGTTCCCTAGGCCACTGCGGGAAATGGTGCCCATTATGCTATATGTTACTATACAATATTACATAACAATAGGTGACCCAGTTTAATCAATACGATAACATCTCAAAAGCAATCAATATAGAAGTGCTAAGCCAAATTGTTTGAGTCCAACTTGCTCAGTTCTATAAAACTACTTTTTGTTGACTGCTGCTAAAGTGTTACAAAACGTCAACAGTATGATTATGATAATAACGATAATAAAAAAATGCTATTACAATGTGGAGTATAGGCCAATTTTAATAAAACAAAGGTACTTTCGATCGGAGCAGGTTATATGCCAAATAGGACGTATACATGCGGGTTTATTTTTTATGACTTCCAAATAAGCTGGGAGCCGCCTGGATGACACTTGTCCATTTTGCAACCTCGAAATAAAACGAACGTTATGAAAAAAACAGATTAAATCTTTCCAGTCGTAGTAATGCAATCTCCTCCTACCAGGGATGCATGTCTGGCGAGGAGATTGAGCCTCGTTAAGCGAAGCCGGGGGAACGATGACGCCGAATCGCAAAGCGCCCGCGGGTTCCTATTACACACGAAAAAGTTAACAGTATTGAGGTTAAAAAAAAATCGAACAAGATGTTTTAAAATTAAATTGAATTTTGACGGTAGTCGTTTCATTTTAGCGCTAAGAACGGAATGAAACGGCTCGGATTTGGGAAAGATTACGCCCGACGCGAAATCCTTGTGTTTATAGTTCAAGAGCTGGAGGAGGTATTTTAGGCATCTTGAAATTATAAACCATACTACTGGGGCTCTATTGGGGTCCTAGTGAAAAAGGGTGTAGCCTTCTGAAGATCAAGTGAAAAAGGGTTTAAGTCTAGTATACACCGTTCATATAGTACAGAGAAAAGAATACCCCCCTGCATAGGAAACTTGTATGCCAGGGGGGTATACTTATCTCTGCAGCAGACTGTACATACCCTGTTTTATTACGAATGAAGTCGACTTGTACCCTTTTTTACTAGGACCCCAGAATTACCCGGTAATTATTACGGTAATTATTACGGTAATTATTAGGTTTATCATGTCAAAAGCAATTATGCATGACGGTCGGAATTGCAAAGTCAAGGAGTGACGTTGAAGAGGAATGCTTCTTTGTATAGTTGTGGAGTTCTATTGAAAAAGGGTATAAGTCGACTTAACTAAATTATTATTATTATTTTAGATATTTATTTAATTTTCTGTACATTAGGTTTTTTATAACAAATATTCAAATATAAAAGTAAAATAACAATACTAATACAAAAAAATAGACATTATAAAAAACCTAACCTACGAGTGCCGCCGGCAGCGGGGCAGGGCTCAAGCTACCGGTGGTTAGGGCTGCAGAGACAGGAACCTCCTCACAATACGTGCCGTGTCGAGGAGTACTGCCTTCTGTATCTGGCCCTTGATCCAGCCATCTAGCGAGAGTCTCTTGAGGTGTTGGTCGAGACTCTTCGCTATAAGACCGTTTGCCGAAACAACTATCGGGACAATGGTCGTCGAGTCAACATCCCACATGGCGGTCACCTCATGAGCCAAGTCAAGGTACTTGCTGAGTTTGTCCTTCTCGGCCTTCACAAGGTTCTCATCATGCGGGATGGTGATGTCGACGAGCACTGCCCGGCGTTGAGATCGATCTGTCAACACGATATCAGGCTTATTGGCAACAATAGTCCTGTCCGTGATGACAGATCGATCCCAATAGAGCGTAGTACGACCATTTTCGAGAACTGGCGCCGGTGCGTACTTATAGTACGGCACTTCAGACTCAACAAGACCATATTGATGAGCAAGTTGCTGATGGATGATCCTGGCTACGAGGTTATGTCTGTGCAAGTACTCGCCGTTGGCCAAACGCGAACAACCGGAAATTATATGTCTGAGGGACTCACCGGGCCAACGGCATGCTCGACAAATGTCAACCGTGCCATCCCTCAGAATATATTTCTGGTAATTGTTCGTCATTATGACCTCGTCAGCAATTGCACAGACAAAACCTTCGGTTTCCCCAAAGAGGTCACGAAATCGTAGCCAGTTCACAGACGCTAAAAAGTCTACATCGGGCCTTGTTAGGGCCCGGTAGAAGCGTCCATGTAGCTCCTTGCTCTTCCATACGTTCTTGCGGTCTTCAGTGCTCAACACTGTTGGTTTGCGCCAGTTCTCGTTTGCCAAGGAAAGAGGCGTGAGGCTCTTGTCTACTGCAACCACATCCCGATGCATCCCACACTCATTGCTAAGGAAATAATCCCTGAGATTGCACACCTCGCGGTTATTATTATTATTATTATTATTAACTTGTTCTACAAAAGGGTATCTATGTTCATAAATAGAGTATACTGGACTTCCCTTTTTTACTTGATCTTCAGGAGACTTACACCCTTTTTCACTAGGACCCCAGAGTTAACAGCAGACTTTTGTGTAAAGTTCAAAGGTTTTGTTATTCAGTGCAAGCTTGTTGTTTGATGGTAAACACAGCTACACGGCTTACGTCCAACTACAGTGAAATAAAGATAAGAAGTATATGACACCTGTCATCGCAAAGGTTATTTGTACTGGGATGAAAGGTGTGAGGCGCTCGGTAAAACCAAATTGCTTTTGACATGATATCGTATTGTTTTCAACTTAGCCGCCATTACATTAAATAGGAGCTCTGATGGAGTCGGATGACAATACGATAATATGCTAAAAGCAATTACGTTTTACGTAATGCATACTCGTACATAGCGTCGCTGTACTTTCTCAACCTCGTATCTGATCAAGTAGTTAGATAGGAAAAGCACGCTTGTTCCTGGCAGGATAAAGACTACTTTCCTATCTAACTATTCGATCAGATACGAGGTTGAGAAAGTACAGCGACGATAGGTTATTCTCCTGCGTAACATATTAATTTACGAAATAGCATTTCCAATAAAAAGTTTAAGCCGTCTGAATTTTTTCAGCACTATTGATAATGAGAGTATTAAAATCACAGATCGTCAAGATGGTTTAAATCTGTAGTCAGGGTTCCGGAAAGTGCCCAAATTACTACTCATACAAAAGAAGCATGATAGAAAACGTAGATTTTTCGTACTTGCAAAATAATGTGCCAACATTGACATATTGCAGAATAATGTAATATTTTTGCGCCTAAAATACCTCCTCCAAATTTTGTCACCTTCATCATCAAGAGTAAGAGCAGGGCGCTGCTGTGTAGTACCAAAAAAGGTCATAGTAGAAGCATTTTAAATTGAATGTGGTAACCCATAGAGTACAGAATGCTTCGACAACTACATTGCAACCTTCTTTGGTATTGCGGTAGAGCGCGACCGCTGCCTGGCAGTAAGTACATATTTATTTTAAGTACGAAAACGGAAAACGTTTTAAAATTATTGAAACAACCTACGAGTATTTTACCTAGAGCGACGATTGGAAGACGACCTCTGTTATATTATAAACAAAGACTTGAAAAAACCTATTCCATTTAAATTGTGTTGTTTTGCCTTTTCTTTTAGACATTGTCATGTAAAACATAGGAACAAGCTCGAACAAAACTCGAACTTATATTTACTTCAATCCAATCTCATTTTCGTTTTGCAGCTTTCGGGCGTGGTGGAGGAATTTGCATGCTGACACAATACCCCCGTGAATACCTATGTGACTACGGGAAATGTATAACATTGCAAATTTATGTGTACCTAGTCTTAATCTGCTAAACATGCTGATTTCTCGACTGTACGCAAAACAATGAGTTGTGTGGTTGGATAATTAAACTAAGACCAAACTTGGACTCGGTGTAATCTCTAAGACAAGGCGAAATATACTATAATTTTTTGTGTTTTAAAAATGAGTGGAATAACACAAATAGACAAACACGATTTCGAAAGGATTTAATATGATCAAGTTCTCGCTCAAATTTTCAACTCAACTCTGAACTCTTACTATAAGTAGAAAGAATAGGATAAATCCTATCTTAAATCTCCTTCAGACAGTATACTTAGTAAACTTTACAGAACAGCAAAAATGCATTTAGAGAAATGTGATCATTCAGATCAGACGATAGTCTAAAGGACAATTAATGCTCGATACAGCAGTTACATATTTGAGAGCTGATATTTATGCTCGATTTCATTAGATATGAGACATGACTTATGTTAATCGACGCTGGGTTTTTTGGCATTGTCCTTTTTTGAATGACATGTGTAAATAAGGGCAGGACAGGCATTTTAGCTAAGAAACTCACTAAACTCAGATAAGAAATACTCGTGCTCATCACACAAATATTTGCCCATACCGGGAATCGAACTCGGGACCGCTAGCTTTGTAGGCGGGTCACTACCAACAAGGGTATCGCGTCGTCAAGATACACACACACACAAACACACACACACGCGCAGACTCACAGACTCACAGACACACAGAAACACAGACAGACAGACACACACACACGCACGCACGCACGCACGCACGCACGCACGCACGCACGCACGCACGCACGCACGCACGCACGCACGCAAACGCAAAAACGCAACAAATATCCTCAACAGAAAATAATTACTTATTTCTTCATAGCACAAATTGATAAAAGGGTTAAGTCATGATCTACTTTGCACCAGGGCTCCATAAAGTTAAAGAAGGTAGAGGAACCGTGGGCGGACGTTTGACAGGTAAGCGGTTAAGAGGGGATGAGATAGGATGGGATGAGGGACCTATTATCTAAAAAAGTAGAAAAAGTCACATAAACTATACATAATCAATACACGTTAAAATATGTAATCCTTATAGAAGGTAAATTGAGCATGAGGATACTCGAGAGGAACCTAATCAACGGGTTAATTTGGTTTACTTCAATATCGGGATACCAGAAACTTTAAGGAGATCATTTCAAACAACAGGATCACTCGGAGGCGTGACTGACCGCCCCTCAATGCAAACACGAAGACCGGTAGATATGAAGATTTTGACCATAAATAAGCAACATTTCAATACATTTAAATACAAAGACTGGAATTCGCACTATGAAGGTTTTATTTGCCCTTATAAAGTGCCAAAGGGTTAGATTGCTCTAATTCAATATTAGGAGAGCAGCAGACAGAAGGAGATATCCTTCGCTGCAGCGATTCTAACCAAAAATAAACTAACTGGATAAGAGGAAACGCCCACAACAAAAAACCTAATGGTTCAAGTATATTGGCTTGTGTTCCGTCTCTTTCACTCAAAATTACAAAAAAAATGGAAACGCACCTGTTCTTGTTAGTTAGAGGTTATTTACTTCTAACAACTTTTTCTATTGATATGTGCACTAACCAAATTTTGTAATTCTTAAGTTACTTGTTCTGTTAAAGTAATTTTGCCATGCGAATATATTGTTCTTTTTTGGATCGAAAATAGAATTCTTGGATTACGTGAATAAATAAACACAGTCGCAAGTCAGTCGTTATTTAAAACCAAAAACAAAGTCAAAAAGATCCACGACTTGGCGAAAGAGTTAATATTGTGTTACTTCACAACCAGGACCTCATGCGACCCAAGGAGCTCTTTTAAAATCAAATGCCTTAGCAAAAAAATCCACAGGTAGGTGAAAGACGCCCCTTTGGCCGTTTTTTCAATCTTTTTCCCTCCTTCTTTATAAGCAACACAGCGTAAAAACACAAGAGCAGTAAAAGTGGAAACCATTACGTTACTATAAGTAAGATTGGAGGAACTAAACAAAGGTCCTAAAAAAAACCATTTATTCATTCAGCAGTATTTCGATGTCGAGTACTAATTAATTGACAATAATTTATTTGTTTTTGCGTGTTGTTACGATATTGTGTAAAGAAAAGATAACAAATACTCAATTCAATGAACTCGAAATTAACATAACAAAGAAACCGACTTCTCCAAATATAATTGTTTTACAGAATAGTAATCGTATAATTTATATCTAAGGTGAAACACCCAATTGTTGGCACTTTGGTATCACGTCTTATAATTTGAAATAAAATTCATGATCCCTTACCAGCAGGGTGCCAAAAACAGGAGTGTTTACCGTAGGTAAGTACAATATCTATAATTTAATAACTGAAGCCTACAAATATATTTCGTGATTTTACCGTATTTTAAACGCCAATTTGGTACTTAAAAGGTCCCTTTTAATCGCATAAAATCATGGTTCACACCAGGCTGTGATAAAAATGAAGACAATTGTTTTTACCTGTAAGCTGGGTGGACAATGGTCGAGAAGTTCGAGCATATGCTGTATGTTCTGTGCGTCCTGTATCACAAAGTTCAACTCCATGTCGAACTCGCCTCCCACCAACTGTAACAAAAAATACAAACAATAAATAACAGGTCCTGCCCCAACCATTCCTTCTCGCTCCCACAGACATTGTTATGCGTGAGATAAAAGAGGAGTGCATGTTACGCATCTTGCGTTGCATAGTCACAGGATGCTGAGATAAACCGCCGTTTGCTCTATGCGATCCTGGTACAGAGTGTATCAATATCTCGGGAACGGTATCCCGTCGGTGGGGACTCGGGTGCTGTGGATATCCCTATCCACGAACGCATATTCACATTACAAAATGGATGTAAGTGACATTTTGATTTTGTAGTTTTTTGGGCTGATGCAAATGCAAATTATGTGCGTACTTAGGGTGTAAAATAAAGATAATCATTTGTGTGATAATACTTATTATATATTTATATAAATTTTATATTTGATAATAAAACCTGCTAAATATAACATTATTATGTATGCAGGAAATATGAACCGCTGTGCTTATAAACATGTGTCAACATAATAACGCGTTTTCATCTCAGCGAGTAAATGGCACATTTGTATCTCCGTAATATGGCCTAATGTAGCTTGAGCACTTCGCGAACATTAGAGTATTAATATGACTTCTATTTCCGCAACTTCACCGGGAATTTACGGCCGAGTGAGCCCAAATCGGCTAGCGTCTTTAGGTTTCACGGGACATTTTCTACTTAAAGAATACTTTGTGACAGAGTGAAATATTAGCTATATCTTGAAAGCGCGGACAATAGAACGCTGTCCCGTCGCTTCCTCATGTTCGACGGACATTCAATTTGCTCGATCGGTCAATCCCTGCGTAGCTATGCGCGCCTAGTGCCCGGGGGCTTTTGTGCTCCACAATGGCGCCCGGGGACATGGAAAAAATTGCCCCTAACAAGTCTAGGAATTGCAGCGAATGTTTGTACACTATAAAAATCTATTTTTAAAATTAAACCTGGTAAAATGAAGTCTCCACAGTTATATTTTACTATAAACGAAGTAGTTTACAAACAGTGAAAAGCAAGTATGCACAGAAACTAAACAACATCTGCAGCCGTGTTGTCATTAGTCGCTGGACCGCGATGAATATATGTAAATGCCAAACGACCATTCCCTGAAGGCATGTTGAATGTTAATTTGTAGTGAACGACATTAGCATATTAAAGTTATACGAAATTTCTCGTTCTATTTATATTTTGCGGTTTGTTGTAGTGGGATGTCCTTTTCAGAAATGTAACCTATAAAATGTCTCACAAAACGGACGTGATCTACGCCATCGTTTTCTATGCTTTCAAGCTTTGTGAAAAACCTCTCCTTTAGAAAAAAAATCCGAATAGTCAATACTGTAAAACTAAAACGAATTTGGTACTACCTAATTTCGTGTTGAATCTATCATTTTTATGCCGCTTGTATTAAGTAAATGCGCAGACCCAAATAAGTAAAACAACCAAAACAACTTGATAGGTACAAGTCAAACATAATGCTACTTTGTACACAGCACAAATACCAACCCCATAGATGGTAAACCAGCTTCAACCCCTATGGTGTTGGTGTACTAGGCGAATATAAAAATATAGGAGACCTTCTAAAAGCAGGGTTGTTAAACCCAACCCCACTTTTTCACATAGAACAGGAAGTCAAGTTGCGATGTGTAGCAAACACACACAAATAAAAAATAAACACGTGTGAGGAACGCGAACAAGTCACGTGTTAGTATGATGCTTGCTACCAGGGCATCAGAACAACGTAGAAGGTAACAGAATAGGGTTCCCAAGGACTCCCCTCATATGCAACTAAGTTCTTACATACAAGTTGCGCTGTTTTAATCGAAATGGGATTTTACATGACTTTGCTTAAGGCACGCAGGTTTAGTAATAACTTATTAAATAATTATACAATATAATTAAAGGAAGCTGTATAATGTTACAAATAAGTTATTTAAAAAATCTTAACTTCGTAGATGCACAAAAATAAAAGACTCATCTTATCTTAGCTTACATAGGATAAGTAAATTTCTAATGTTGTACCAGACACTTTTTTTAAATATAATTTGTTAATTCTACCTCATATTTTACACGTCACACGATTCCCCTATTCCCCTCCCTACCCACACAAGCACGCGTGTTTTAAAACTGTATTAAGGAAGTTTTGCACCAGGGCGACAGCGGAGCGAGGAGCGAGGGATCGGAGTGGCTCTTCGTCGCACGACCCCGGGGACCCAAGTGCGGAAAAATTACCACCGCAAGCGAATTAGCAGAACATGCACCATTGGGAGACATGTTTGCCTTCGTTTAAAAACGTTATGCTTTTCAGGATAAAAGCAAATGGCGAAAAAAGATTTGGTTAATGCGCTAAGTATACACGCAAAGTGTACAAGTGTGAAAATTGTTGAATGTAGGTACTATTTTTCGGTTAAATTTTATGATTAACTAGCTTCTGCCCGCGACTTCGTCCGCTTAGATTACGATTGTAGTTATTCTCTCGGGAACTTTTCAATTTTCCGGGATAAAAAGTAGCCTACGTATTCATCCAGTCAAGGCGTTGCAGCGTGAAGGAGTAACGAACTAACACACACACACACACAAACTTCCGTATTTATAATTAGTAAGATGATGAATCTACCGATTTAATTATTATAGTTTTTAATGGGTTTTTTAGAAAATGGCATGGATCATGGATCTTTCTCTTTGTATTATTAAACTATAAACATTAGAATAAAGCCTTGCGCTTAGTAAAATGGTATCCAATTTGATGTGACATTTTACAACTTTTTCCCCAAACACTCCAATAGGTGATTTCGTTAAACAAAACGTTATCCGCTGTTCAAACCGAACTGCCTGTTTCAGTTATAAACCCGATTACTGTCGCCGGACGGCGCCGGACCGTCCCTCGGTCCGGTAATTTGATCGCGTGCCCGCCGGTTATTATTGCCCGCCCTATATCCGGACAGATCCGGTTATGGCCCCTAATAATAAGGTTCACACCCGACTCTCGTTATTTCATTAGTGATTATCAAAATAATTATTGCGCACCCTATTCCGCGGTGGCTTATTGTCTCGGGAGGGTTAGTTTGGGAGACACCTTTCGGATGCAGACTCCCTATGTTATTCTATTATTGGAACCATTTATAATCTGTTTGTTGTGCAATGCTGTGTAACTTATATAAAATGCAGGGTTATCTGACCAAATCAATAAGCACGATAATCACCTAACACACCTAATATCGATGTTACACATGTAACATTTTTTTTAAATAAAATGAAAATATCCCGTGCCTTTGTTTAATTTGAATATAACAACATCAATATATATTTAAGAATTCAAATGAGGAAGAGATGCTTTGTGCCCGCAGGAATCATGGTGTGTCGTCATAGTTTCCACCGTGAAGTACCAGGACCGCAGCGCAACAAGGGAGCTTTGATGGGGCGGTGGTATAAGTTATTACAGTGAGTGGTGATCAACGTCGCGTGGGAATACCAAAAGCTTGCGATAAATGCCATCACGTAATTAGTTGTACTAGTTGTCACGATGACATCAATAATTTAAAACAATAAGCTTTCTTAACATTCAATTTTATGACGCGATTTCTTACCGAACGTAATTTATCTGATATCAAATTATTAACAGATCAGTGAAATAAGTCCAAACTAGATTAAATAATTATAACCCTATTAGTTAAAGCTTTAGTAAGAAAATATACATAGTACATGGATAGACATGCAAGTCAGTCAAGCTAATAAGAACATGGTACCTAAACACAATTAATTTAGTTTGGGTAAAGTTATTCAATAGAGAATTTTCATGCATCCTCTTTGCTCGGATTTAACTGAAACTATTGTAATAGGGATACAGCAAAAAGTGGAGTTAAAAGGCGAGCGAAGCTGAGAGGCGTGTTCACACGGGCATTTAGTTTCCGGCCAGACAAAGTGGCCGTAAAATCGCACGCAGACATCGCAATGACAAATCGTGTAGTACCAGCTGAGCCGCGGTACAAGTAAGAAGAAAAAATAAGTTAATAAACTTCATAGCTTCCTAATAATAATAAATCTAGAAACATAAACGCGTTACCACAATACTAAATAACCTTTAAATAAAATAAACTAAAGAGGACAGTGTTTTCACTTAACTTTGTTAATTTGTACTCCGCTAAATCGTTTGCCGCTAGCTTACGCCAAACGAGAATGGCCAAAATAAAATGCGGCAAACAGTCAGACCGGCCACCGTGAAATGGGGTAAGCTACAATGAAAATAAACAATTTCTTTTTACAAAATAAAAGTCTTAGCTGGATCTACGCCGAAGCAAGTTAGTATTCGTTTGGCTTTTTGGTATAAAAAAACTGTTTCTGTTCGCTAGAGGCTTGGGTTAGGCGTAAGTGAGCAGATTCAATCGTTTGGCCACAGTTATTTAACGAAAAGGGGTGAGCGTGAGATGGGACGTGCTGTGAGGGTTGGTTACAGCTACCCCTTTCACTCGCACATTTTTCATTCCCCGGAGTTTGAGTTATGTGCAATCATGAAACCCTGGTAACGCGATTAGAAGAATCAACCCTTTGCGAGTTTTTATTTAACAAATTATGGTTTCTAGCGAAGCTTTGGAATTGAAATTATTGTTGTTAAAATGGTGAGTATGGTGATTTGGGATCCATTTAAATAACAATTATGATTTACACAATTCTCGATTAGCTCCCATGGGTCATCCTACACCTATCTTATTGCTTAAAACCGAATACGATATTCATGATGCACGTATCCTACGAGGTAGTAGTAGTCTATATAGGTAAGAATAAAAAGCGAATGAATGGCCCCTAGTTCCCGGGGGAACATTATGAATTCACACAGCCATTAGGGCCGCAGAAAGGCGTAGGATGTGTCGCGGTGCTCGATTTTCGTGCTAAGCGTCACTGTCAATCAAGGCAGTGAAATTGATTTTCGGAAAGTAAATTTCAATCAAAAGCTTCAGCTCCAGCACTAATAAGCTAACAGTTTTCAAACATTTATAAATAAACAAACAGCAAACATAAATATGCCTTGACCATATTTTTTCATGGAAGGTTTATTGTCAAAATCTCCCTGTACCACTAACTGAAGCAAAGCGCGTTCATTTTAGGAAACATTAGCTTGATTCACTGCAGGAACTTCAAGGACCGTCAACCCGCAACTTAGTAAAAAGGTTTGCGAAAACGAAAACTGCCATGAATATGCAATAAAACTACCAGGACCACATGGCAACGAGAGGATAGTTCGCAATAGGGATGCTGCAGCTACCCCCTGCGGTTAGGGGCGGAGACTTTAGTAAGTAGGGTGCAGATTTTATCCCGCTCGACGGGGAATGTCAGGGTCGTTTGTTAAATATTTGCTTACTGAGGGGCTGTTCACAAATGACTGAGCATTCGCCAGTGGCTGTGAAACGGGAAGTATTGGATTTAGTGATAAGACTAGTCAGCCAGCAGAAATAATCTTCGAATCGGCACACAATTCCAATTTCTAGGACGACTTAATTAGGCTGAAGAATATTAGAAGTATTACTTATAAAAACCTACTTAAAAATTGAACAATACAGACCAGGAAAATAAAAACACGGGAAAAACACAAACAGCAAGAACTAATGAGGTATTCATTTCAAGTTCTCGTTACTTCGTCTGTTACGTCGGAGCAAGAGCGTTTGCTGACAGAAATAGACAAGACAATGCAAAACCGCGTTTCAGCATTTCCATGTAAGAAAGATGGTTGGTTAGTAAACTAAAGTTTAAAACTCAGTGCTTTGTTTATTATTACAGTTTATTATTATAAAAGTGTAAATCCGTAATTGGCCAGTGATGTGTACACATAATACTTTTTTTAAATTGTTATTTATTGTGCTGTGGATTTTGTATCAATAAATAAATAACCCGCTACGCCTTACTTACGACCTAAGTAGAGCGTCAGAATGAGCGACAAAAAACCTTAGTTAATGATAATGACAATAACAAACCCGGTGTTATACGCACAGATTAGACAGGTCAAGCAAAGTTCACACGTGTAAAAAAAATATAAAACATTATTATTCATTAAAGGCTACTATTACACGTGAAAAACCTAACCGCGCTTTCCGAGGGGACACCACCGCGAGAAACTCAACACTATTAGTATGACTATGATAATGTAGACGAGTTCGCCGTCAAACTGTTATTAAATAAAGCAAATAACAACAATAAGCAAGCTTTAAAGAACCCGACTGTTGTTGCTAACCAACTTTAAATCGTTATAAATCCTAAATGATCGTTCAGAATGAAAAATGATTAGAGAAACCTAAAGATGGTTTTCAAATACTTATTCAATGATACCCCATTTGTCATAGTCCGTCGACTTTTTTTCTTTTTCTTTTTTACAATATGGTGTCTAGCTGCCGCAATATTGAGTTTTAATTACTGTCATATATCTAGTGACACTCACAAGATCAAGACACATCGATTGCCATAAGAATCATCAAAATCGGTCCATGCCTAGTTTCTAGAGCGCCACAAAGGAACAAACATACATATATAGACTGATAAACACATTATCCTCCTCCTTCGGCAGTTGCATAATAACACTACAGATGACACTTAGCAAATTAATCAATGAAATCTGGTAATTTCTGATCTCGGCGATTACCAGGGCGATAGAATCAACGTGCCAATCAGATCGAGCTCATCCGAGACAGCCATCGCCCGATAAACGAGACTGTAAATCAAGAGTTTTGTCTTCACGGGGTAATGTCCAAATGAGTCTGGAAAAGATCGACGGCATCGGACGAGTCAATGCCGCCGTTCACTAAGATTGAAGTCGTCAATTTGATTTTATGAAGGTTTATGAAATTTTCTATTTTCACTGACGCGTACAAAAATAACGTTTTCCATCTGATTGTGCAAAACAGGGAAAACGCGATATTTATCTATAAGTTTGTAATCGTGTCTTCAAAAAAAAAGGACGATTTTGATGAAAATTGCGGAATAGGGGTCGTATAAAAAAAGAGAACACTATTTTTTGCATAAATCGAACGCGGTGCGATAAAGCCATTAGGCTGGGATAATATAGTTACACCAACTCAATTATTATCGGCTTACGTAAACCTAGCAATATAGCGCACTTGTGTTGTAAACTAATGAAAACTATGCACGTGAAAATAAAATGCATCCAATAATTTGCTACGTGTTGCACCAGGGAATCATTTTTTGTAAAAAATTGCGTTTTAGCATTTTTGTATCCTTTACAAGTTGCATTCTACAAAAACTAAAAACTGTAGAAATCTGTAAAAATATATGAAATGAAGACAGGCGAACGCGCGACAGCTTACGTCAATCCGGTAAGGTAAGTCAAGCGGCCTTTGCCAAGTGAAGCGAGCATAGCTGAACACTTTTGAGCCCCCGCTTACATGTTTTACAGCCTGACAGAGAAACTTCTCACTAGTTGAAATACATAAAAAAAAAGATTAGGGATCAACATAATGGGCAAATGCAAAGCTCTCATTGGATGAAGAGAAGGACACCATTCCTAACACCCCTTATAAATAAATATGGCCGCCGCTGGTTGCGTTGTGTTGTATCCCCTGACAATTTATGATCGCCTAGTACACTGAATTTGATATGTGTGACGTAATGCATGATATAGGTACTTAATTCGATGTTTATTTTAACACAGCTTTGTTGGTGGCGACTGTTTGTCGATGAAATTATCTTCGCATATTATCTCAAACGATATTATTGCAGTTGAATTCCAGATACTACATTCCACGACGGCATTGGAAAATAAGGAAAGCGTGGGCTTTACTGAGCGTGTGTGTTACCAGGAGTTCATCCGATGCGAGGCGGTGGCGCCAGCCTACAACGCTTCGATAAATATCTCATGAATAAGAATATTGCATTACTGGCAGCATAAATCAAAAGGGGATAAGTGCATTTTAATATCAACACCAAATTCAGCCTTGTGATGTTATTTATAAGGTCGCGTATGCAATAAGAGTTTCACAACAGATGTTTTCATTTTTCCAATTAGACCAGATTATATATTCGTGGCAGTTGCCACGGCGCGATGGCAAACAAATTTAATGATAAGTGAAGCTATGAAGCATGTTGACGTATCGCTAATTATTGCAATTGCGGGTGTCTGTAAGGATTTGCCGCGTGTACCTACTGTACAGCCAGGTGCTGTTGATACTAACTGCAAGCTAAATGATATAAGCAGTGCTCGAAATAGGTTGCGCCTATTTGCCGAACCTAGATGCACGTTCGCTCAATAACGTATTTCCATTTAACTCACACATGAATGAACAAAGTTTAGATCAAATGACATAATTATTATGTAGATGATTTGCTTTAGTAATTTGTTATGGCTGTCGTCTGTCTAAATATGATTATATGTAGTCAATGGAGATGATCCTGAGAAAATCCACTTAGGCCAATGAAGCTAAGCCCTCTTCAGATTTAGTGAATAGTATAACTGGTAACTTGGATCACCAAGAGATCTTAGAAATCAGCATTCCGCCACTAAGGAAACGAACTAATAGAATAGAGAATGATTAAAAAGTTGCTTTTACATTACACAAAAGGCTAGTGCAAACTTCACCTTTGCTGCACCACATTAATTTATATTTTAAAAACAAGCGACTAAATTCCACGCAGAGCAAACGCACAAAAATACATATTGCCCCGCCCCCATTCTCATACCAGCCCTTCATAATAATTGGACAAAAACCTGCCCCTTAAAGATAGCCCCGTTAATGGATACCGTAGTTTTTGCCCACAAAACTTTCGGTTAAGATGAATGACGGCGCTTTGCGCGTCTCAGAAGCTTTTTTCGAGAAAGTGAATCGATATTGACCAATCTCCGGTACCAGGATACCATAACCCTAAAGGAGATGTTTTATCGGAGCGGTGCGTTCGCTTATTATTCAAGAACACGCGCCCATCCTGTTGAGTGCCCATTACAAATTCACGGAGCTCGGCTAAATACATCAAACGTCTTATGATACGCGTGTTCTCTTACGAGTCCCAAGACCCGCCGTGCGGGATAACAGCTTGGGCTTAGGGATAACTAAGGCAACATAAAGTATCAGAATTCTACTATACAGCGGACACGGATTACTTATAGAGGATTGTATTAATTTGTCAGTTCCTGGACGGATCTAACTTTAAAACGAAATCAAATTTAGCTTTTCAGAAGCGACTGAGGAAAGACCTCGTTTGGTAGCAGGATTAAATATGAATGCAGCAAAATTACGAACAATTATCGTAAAATGACCATTGTGTCGTTTCCTTTAATCATCTTAACTTGGGCCGTAAAATTGGCATCCAAATACGTGGCGCCGCCGGCAATTTCGGAAATTGGAAAGGATCAAAATGATAAAGCAACGAGAGATACAAAAATTGCTCAATTTCGTCAAGGCTTACAGTGGCTTATTTTTTAGTAATGAGTAAGTTTTTCGGCCTTTGACACTCGGATGATTCGTGTACAATATTCCGGCAAAGTTGAAAGGACTCCACAGGATGGACGCTCAAGACTTTTTAAACAAGATTTTTTAATTAATTTCTGCTCCAGGAGGGGGTGGGAAAGAAATAAAGTTGAAATTAACTTAAATCGAACTTTAGTGTAACTGCGTAAGTACCTGAGCCGTAATCTGCGAGATAAAAGGACTTAGGAAAGGGGACTCTTGGATTTATTTTAAGGAAAGTTGAACGTGATATAGTAAGTCAGAGATAATAACGTGGGCGTAGTGAAGTTGCGTATTTCATACATACGTATTCTATAGTCGTTACCTAGCTAATTGTACAGTGCCCAACCCGGCGGCGTTGTTATCAATGAATAACTTTAAATTTGTAATAGTTATTACAATCACTTAAATCATTTTCTACTATTCCTTTGGCAATTACAGCGTAACTGTAGCAATAACAAACGTCTGACAAACTAAGATTTCTATGTGGATATTTAGTTACAATCCAACTAAGAGAAATATTTAGTTCCCCGCTCTTTGTTGAATTTCGGGAAATTACGGTACGCCAATCTCACAGGGATTATGTAGGGCTTTCATTGTGGATTCTTCTCTCCTCAAATAAACTCTTGCCTAACGTTGACGACACAACCATTACGTGTTTGAAAATGAAATCTAGATGGTGACATTGATTCCAGACAAATAAATTACGCTCACACAAAAGACGTAAGAAGTTTGGTAAGCTGACGAAAAATGGAAACTTAAAAAACTCTAATTAGGTAACATTTATAACAAAGTAGGGTAGTCTGATCAGAGTGCTATTCGCCGAGTTAGGGTAGTTAGTTACCGTATATAAAGGGATGTCTTTAAAGCGAACTTGCTCAGTAAGGGCATTGATCAACCTCAGTTAGTTTCTAGAATTCTGTTCGAAAACTACGCAATCAGTTCCGCTGCAAAGCCAGCGAGAAGTTTTTGAAAAGTGTGCGCTGAGCAAAACTTGGTCTGTACAAAGTACAAACTGTATCAGGGTAGCAGAAGTGAATAAGAGTCAATTGTAGGCGGCCGGCGGCGTTAAAGGAGAGAATTAGTTTCAGTTCAGCGGACGATTTGTAATGAATTGATTCTCCGCTTCCCTAGTAAATACTGTCGCATCGCGAAGTCAACGATTAGGATTTATTTGTTAGCCACGAACCACGATACGATTAAGCTTACGTTAAAACAAATTGCATGTTAAGATCCTAAAACTAAGACGGAATACCGTCACAATATATTGTAGCTACATGTATACTTCTAACAAATGAAGCAATTTATTGGTTTTGGCATAGCTTTCAACGCTTGCCGATTACAGTAACGCTCCCAACGAAAACAAATGACTTGAACCCTAAACGCAATCACCACCCGATCCCCAATACGCTTTACACCTCTAAAGGCGAAAGTTATCGATCACCGCGCGCCAAATGAGTTATTCGGCGGCTAATGAGCTCCTTGTAATCCGTCCCATCCGCTTGTACGGGTGTAATCTCAGCCAATGAGGTGGGATTTACGATAATTTAATTTGGGAGAGACGGTGTATGAGATCGCTTGAGGTAAGAGGTGTTTCTGCGTTCCTGGTGTTTAATTCTCGCCTGGAGGCGTCACTACCGTAATTGGTGGAGTACGAGCCCTCATTAGTGGGTTATTTTCTAACAATGGCGAATCGGTGTTGCTGACAAGAAGCGCCGCGCGATCATAGTCCGTGTACGGGTCATATTGAGCCAGTTCGCTTGAGCGGCCTCGCGTTCGTTTTCGCCGCGTAAGAGAATAAACATACTGAAGACAGAGGACGCGGATATGAATGGTATCTCTGATTGTGACACGTCCGCATCGGTTCCCCATTGTGAACAAAAGTCGGCTAGCACATCATAAGACGAAAAAAGTACTAAGTAAGAAAAAATAATGGAATGAACCAAAGTAATGTCACCTATCACTGTGTGAGTGCCGTCCTTTGAACCGATGTTCGAATTTCAAACCGAAAACCTGTTATTATTTAACACACTTGTATACTTTCATTCACTCATTCAATCCATTCGTGCCAGCGCTTGTGAATCGACCTGTACGCTCAAATTATCCAAAGTAAAAATAACAAAAAGCAAACTTCAATAAAAATAACAAAAAGCAAACTTCAATAACCAAATCATTTTTTTTAATCTTTTGTTATTACAGTCCGTTTCAATAACTTTCATGACTCCTAAAATAGAGGGAGACCAATGCAACGATAACCTCACAGGGTTCTTCGAGCGACCTATAAGTTAGTAAACCAGCACCAAATCACGTAAGTGCGCCCAAAAAATTTAATCCAGTTTGTAAAGAAATTTATAAAGCTGGCACTGAACGTGCTAGCAATCATAAATAATTTCCTCAAGACAAAAAAGAAACAATAGATTTAAGGTGACATTTCTTGGCAAGTACCAGGGTACAATAAGGAATAAGGATATCATTTCTGGAAGAGGGTTGGATGCATGGTTGGATGTGTGCGTGAAAACCGTCGCTCGCTCGCTACCCAGACGCTACCCTAACAAACTAGACAAAAAATATTAAGCAAGACAAGGATAGCTATACAAACTCACCTTCGCCACAGAAAATTCGTTAGCAGAAATAAATAAAATATGAAATGGAAGATTTGTGAAGATATGCTTTATTTTGTCGTTTTTTACTTACTTTACCGCAGCACAGGGATTACGAAGGACATCAAGAAATTAAAGCAAATTTCTTATAAATTGAATATGCATTTTCTAATAAGAGCAGCAGATGAAAAAGACGTGGATTATCAACGAAAAATATTGTTAAAAAATCTTTACAGCTGCTTTAAAGAGGACTTAAGTAAAATGCGGGTAGCCTTTTCTGCATACATTAGACTCTCGCTTGTTTAATATCTAGTTTATGAGCCTAAGAAAAAACAATTTAAGTAGCGTTTAATTTAAGACGTCCTTTTGATGACACCTGTACTTTTTTTTGTACAATTAGTTTTTGCTTATTGAAATTAAAGTAACGAATTCCAATTCGGTAGGTCTACATTAAGTACAGTAAGGATACTATTGCCACCTTCCGACTTAATCATCAGATCAGTTTCTATATAGGAATCATAATCTTCTCTCTTTATATCCTCTAACTCTTCCTAAACTACGCAACGGATTTTTGATGCGATTTTCAACATTTTAAGATAATTTTTCACGGAATGTTTTCATTTATAATAAATTCTGGTTTATGTTCGGGTGTAACAGAAAACAGAATTTTAGCGTATTATTATAACGGGAAGTGGTTTAAAGTTGACTTGCGAGATTTGAACCGGATTGACAGACATGCAAACAAAGAATAGAATAGAATAAGAGAATAATATATATTAGCGGTCTGCACACGTAAAGTTCGGACTGCGGGAAACGCCACGCGCCATTCCAATCTTCGCTCCGAACCGTACGTGTAAATGCAACTGTAATAGTAAAATAGTAAAAAACCTACGGTTCGGACTGGCGCGTGGAATGGCGCGTGGCGTTTCCCGCGGTCCGAACTGTGCCGTGTAAAGGCCGCTATTTACACAAAAAAGTATCCGGGGGATTTCAAACTAGGCTGAACCTATACCGTGAAACCCATGGAGTCAGTTGACTTAACAGAGATAAATCATAATCACAAAAGAGTTCAAACGGACATATAAAGTAGGTAACATATTCGTAAAACAAAGAAATGAATACAATTTAAACAAATTATTTTAAAGATTTTTTATAATTTAAGGTTTTATTAACACTGATTGACTGTCTAATATTGCGTGTGTGGAGAGTGTGTATATGTGTGTGTGTGTGTGTGTGTGTGTGTGTGTGTGTGTGTGTGTGTATGTGTGCGAGCTATAAGAAAGCAAGTTTAATGAAAGGTTACAATTTAAATTAAGAACAACAGTGTGTGTGTTATCTTTAGCTTTATTAGGGTAACAAACCCTCAAGAATGCTCAAAATTGCCTTTCAACGCTGTTTTGCGATTTTGTAGTCAAAAATTACAACTATTAGGTAAAGTTTATCTACAAGTACACCCATGTTTATCTTTTAAATTTTAGTTCGGAAAATGATTCCGAGCTACAGTTGTCTTTATCGCACTAAACACTTAAGAGAACCGGGCAGAGCAAAAGCGATATAGTTTATTCAATTACCATTTTTTTCAAAAGTCTCGAGCCGCATAGCCAAGTAGAAACTTTAAAAATTAAAACGTGAAATAAAATTGAAGAATGATTGCGAGCATCCGGTTGGAGAGAAGCACTAAATACTGCCTCTTTCTCGCAGACCGCTTCTAAGTGGCCCTACAGATGTGCCTAGACGGGCGCAGTTGAAACGACATCTTACCCGAAGTGCAGTTTAAAATGAAAACTCTTATTGGACTGTGCTGCGGTCCCATCAAATAAGTTTTCTGACGTTTCAAAATAAGATACTTGTTTTTTTTTTTGACGTTATACGGCCAGTTTTAAATGAGGTAGCGAATCATAATGCCATAACCGATAAAATTAAGCATTAGAGAGTGGGGTATGTAGGTATACAATTTCTTTTAACAGTCTTGTGGAAGCTGCGTTCATTTCTCTGGACGATAGTTTTCATCGTGTATAAGTGCGTGTTCCCTATCCTTTTTAAGAATTTGGCTTAGCTCCAATTATTAATCCGAATTTCTACACGTTTCCTTAAATAAAGAAGATAATTCTGAAAAATATTTAATCATAAGGAGCAATAGCAGTTTCAGGTGGAAAATATGTGCAAAATAGAGGTATTAGTCATTTGTCTGACATAAGACCGAACTTAAGAAAATAGCTAATTATTAGTACCTATCCTAATACCACTTATTTATACTAGTTAGTGATTGTAGAACTTTTATTTCTATTACCTTGAAATAAAGTTTCCAGGGTAATAAACAATAGTGATTCTGATTACACAACACAAAAAACTAAATTTAGTCTAAGTTAAATAAAATACTACCGTAAATCTTAAACATAAGAACTCCAAGGTACTAGGCGAGCAGAAATTGTGGGAGACATGCGGACGACACCGTACAATATTGATGCTGCGGAGAGGTCCGCCCACGGCAAATAAACAAGACGAAATGCACCGCGTGGCAAATAGAAAAATAGCGAGGTGGCGGGCCGACGGAGAGGTGGCGAGGTGGTTTTATGAAAGCACAATGTATTTATTTATCCGTTCGGAGGTAAAAGGAATGATATAAAATGTATACACTAAAGTACTAAACAGATAAGAAGTTAATCCTGACACATTGTACAGCTATAAAATTTCCTTCTTCTTAGAAAAACATTCCTTCACACGTAACAAATAAGTTAAGCATTGTTTTACTGCTGACCACATTATCAATATTCAGAAACTTTATGGTCGGACGACGTCTCAGCTTGAGCTTTTTAAATTGCGTATCATAATATTATTATAAGATAATAAGGAAACTAAGTAAAAAAATCCTATTGGTTCTTTTGGGTGTATAGAATACAGAATGATTTTTGTCACCTTTGATTTGACTGATTTGATTACCGAATTATCATTGGAAATGAATTTTCAAAAATTGTTGAAAATGATTAGATACACATAATAAATAATGTTAGTCTTCGTTGAATGAAATTAACGATACGTTCACACCTTCCACTGTCTGTAGTGGGTCAAACGTTAAACCAGATCAGCCCTAAGGGACAGGACATTGAACAAACACTGCAGGCAAAAGAGAAGCAAACACCCGCTAAGTTGTGTCCTGGTGAGATTTGATCTTATCAGAATTAGAAGTGCGCTTCCCGGCTTTACGCATTCACGAAATTGTCCGTTTATAAAACAGTCAATTCGTTATTTCCTATGGGTCCATTATTCATTTCAGGGTTACTGCGTAACGAAATTCGACATAATTTGGTTGCATCGAAATTTTTGAAAAGAGCTACCTAACCGTTACGTCAAAGATGTACTTCTCTATCGAGTATCAAATGAAGTGATACAAACAAAGCATCTTCAAAGAGTCGATATGGTTCAATGTAGTTCACCGTTTGAATATGGAGCGAGCGAAATGGCTCGATGCAATTCAGTGTACATTAGGTAAATAAGAGCCGACGAACAAAGGTGGCTGAGTGCAATACTGATGGAGCCACAGCGGGACAATGACTCGCTGCGGCTTCTGCATTCCTGATAACCACGGTAAATCAATTTCCTCTGGGATTCTATGCCGAGTCACTGGAACACAATTAATATTCAGTTAGGTGGGTTAAAGCAAGCCTTGTTAAGTTTGCGTGTGGTAAGACCATATTCCGCAATGTATTAGCGAATATTGCTTCAATATTATAATTATACTGTTGACGTCATCACAGCTCTTATTTCCTTGACTGACGTATCAAAACGTTAACAGTGTATGCCACTTCCTTATAGTCTTTGTTATTGTTGTTGTTATCGTATCGTCAACGTCATCACAGCTCCTATTAACTTGACAGTAAAAGCGGCAGAGTTAAAAACACTGTAGAATAAGTCCCCAAATGTAATGCATAATCATACGACATCGTTTTTCGTCGGAAAAGTTCGTATTTATCCTGCTTTCTCAGTCAGCCAGTACCCGATATGCTAATTGAGGAAGCAAGGCGTATACGAACTTTTTCGACAAAATTCGTTTTTTTTAATGTGAAAAATGAGGCAAGAGACGAGCAAGCGAGTTGCCTGATGGTAAGTGATCATCGGGATCCATTAACACATTTGCCGACCTTTCCACATAGACAAGGTGCGTGGCAAAAAGGCTCTCGAAAAACGCGTATGATGTCGTATGATGCACTATAGGACGCACAGCGCCCGACGTGACCGTTTTCTTTGATTTCGGTGATCATGAACGTTCGCAGAAGTTCGTCTAGTCCTGATACTGTATGGGTTATTGTTATCTTTTCTAGCAATAATTACTAAAATTTTACACATAACGGAACAGATTACGAGGATTCCATTTTATTATTAAAGCCCGTAGTACTCTATTTGTATTTCAAATAATATTGGTTGTTTGTATCTGTTATAGACATTGTACATTACTGCTAACTGCGTATGATCATGAAATGCGAAGGCACGTTATTCCACGTACTCGTATAATTTAGTGCGGATCGGCAACAATTAGAATTTCAAATTAATATTGTAATTATACACCACATGCAACCTAATATAAATACGTACATACAATTAACTGTATTAAGCTGTACAGTAACTATTTAGCGAACCTAACATTATCAATTTTACTATACAGTTTATTCTTAGCATACCGCCTCTAAATACATGTAACGTCGCTCTTTGTTCCAATTTACAAAGCACTCTACAATTACCTAAACTCCAATTACAAAGTACAAGGCAAACAGGAGTCGTTAGGGAACATGACGTTTAACTGGCGGTGGTTAGAGACAAACGGCACGGCAGGCCGGCTGGTAGCCTGGTACAATGGCGCTTCCCGCCGGCGGGCAGACGCTTCCTGCCATCAATAAGGCCACGCTACCGTTTCCGCCCTGCCATGGACAAAATAAGAAGCCGTTTCCATTCAGCGCGGAAGGCCATTATGTTACTAGGAGAACAGAGAGGGTCAGGTTAGGCTGACATGGCAGATTACGACGTCATGATTTCGGTCCCTGAAAGCGTATGGAATGGTTATTACGCAGCATGTTGGGGCTCCGGGCGCACATTCCGCGCGGCGAAACTAAACGGTTGTTGCCGGTTATGGCTTCCATACTCGTATGATGCAGGATACACAATATAACGCCTTTATATATAGAAACATTTATAGATTTCGACCCGTTCACGACACTGTTCGCGTAGAACTTTTTTTAAATTCAGGAACTCTATTTATCTGGGTTAAATATTCTTCAGGACATTGAATACCTGTGTACTAAATTTCATTCAAATACATCCGACGTTTAAGCCTGATTAAGGAACAAATATAAAACATCCATGTGAACTGTTAGATTAATAATATTTGAGATTAGAATTATCGAAAGCGTAGTTTGGAGTGAGTTTAGTTTTTTCGCTGTGCAGTTCAGAGTGCAGTATTTTTTTGTAATACGGTTTTTATATTTATCTAATGGTAGCAAGCTACACAAAATTGGTCTCCAGGAAAATAGGAACGTATTTTTCATCGACAACATGGCGGGCTGGCCACGTCCGGCGCACACGCGCCTTCCGGCGGCGGCCTCGCGGGCCAACAGCCGGAAACGAGCCAACGACTGACGTACGGCGAGCGATCGAACCGCGGGAGGTCCGGCAGGGATGCTTAATAATAATTACTAATGGATGTTTTTGTCGTCTGTAGAGCCTAAATGAATCTATTTTTAAAAGACTGTGGAAACAAAATTACAAGACCTACACAAAATTTCTGCAGCTGGAATTCTACTAACTATACAGGGCGACTGAGGGGTCGTGATCGTAACTTAGTTTTTCCAACTCAGTAAATGATCGGGATTCTATTAGTATAGTGGTTTTATAGTAGTTTATGCAACAGTTGTATAAGTGTGGGGTCAAAAAAGGCGGGTGGAATGGGTTACGATGTGAGACGTGTGCGTTTTTTGACTTAGTTATACACCGTTGCATACACTATACTTTTTCTACGTCTAGGTTTAAATAAAATGTAAACTTAAAGAAACAAGAAATGAGCGGGAAACGAAAATGACAATTATTAACAAAACAATGTCTACGGTTAATTTTGTTTTTAATTGATGTCCACTTGCCAGTTGATTACATTTAAAATAAGATAACTGCGTAGTTTTTTTTTAACTTATGTTTTGACGAGGGAAACCAACTCAAAACACCGAAATACTCGTACAAATTTCTCGCAGGTTTCATATTACTTTTTAAAATGTTATAGACTACACGGCGTGTACACAGGTTTTAAAAGGTTCTCAAATAGTTTTGCTTTTTTTTTAACATTTTGCGTTCATAACTGAAATAAAATGGCAAATTAACTTAAAAACGATATTAAGTAATTATTTATATTCCGAATTTATTAAATTTAGATTAATTTTATTTAAATATGTGATTTTATTTAACGGTAATATTCAGTTTTATGCTATGTCGCACCTATTATTTCTAAACGAAAATGTCATTCTTGTAGGTTTAATAGTAGTCTGTGTCAGCTTGATGGCAGCTAGGCGTATCGTTTAGGCTCAAAAAAGCACAAGTGCTGTTTTGGGGAATAGACTAGATAGACTTTTCTACGGGTTACTCTGCGGACATATTATGTATGTTCTTATATTAGTGTTCGTATCTATATAAATGACAGATAAAAGTACAGGAGTAGGAAAAATCTATTACGTCATGTTCCTCATGGCGTAGTGAGTTTAAGTTTACTTTGTTGCTACACGACCCCACTGTCGCCCTGTATATTGATAATATACAAAATCAGTACAAATAACGTGCAAAAATGAGACCAATAAAATTTTCCTAACGCTTAGTTCCAAAGTCACGTACAGTGGTAAAGTTGCGCGTCAAATTTGTGCTTGTGTTGACTCGAGGAAGCAAAAAAGATCAAGCAAAATTGTTTGATTCTCTTAACACCAGACAAATATTTCAATCTCGCATTCAGTAGGTACCAGAGGAACAGAAATTTAAAGCGATATATAAAATGCGACAATAGCTTTGTGGCTTACGCGTCGCAGGCGGAAAGGGCGCCATAAACTAAAGGAGGTAACATTCGTTCGGTTTTTGCGCCGTCCGAGTTTACAGCGTCGTTACAAGTTTATGACTGGATTGCGGTACGATTGCTTATACCATGGAAATGTAAAACGTACAGATAAATGCTTAGAGATGCGCTACCCTCTCTCCCCAAGAACGCAAGCATCTCACATGGTAAACTGCGTATACGTTAGTTTTATAAATATTCGGAGAGATTCGTCCGTTGTTTTAAAGAATGATGAGAACAACAAGTAGGACTTTTCTATGAAAAAGTGTTAAAGGCATTATTAGTCGTCATCCTTAAATGGAACAAAAGATATTTCTAAAACATTATAGAACATATTGTATTAGAAACAATTTGCCACTTCCAATACATACAAATATTTTAACTGACATTTCTAAATTTTTTATCAGTACCAGCAATAGATGTACCAGGACAATATGACAGGCGCAGAGCCCCGCGTTGGAGAGTGCTCCAGAATCTAACGCAGCGCTGACAGCAAGGGCTGCACCCTTCGCGCTCAATATTCTTCTCAGTAAAAAGAGCGCATTCGTTGTATGAATCGTAATGTATATGCAGCCTTAGTACAACCGTAGAGGGTTAACTATGTGTTGGCTATTTAATTGGAGATGTGCCTTTTTCATTTAGGCCATCCTGAACCATCCCGTCGTTGTTAATATTCGCGATAATAACAGGTTCGTCTTATAGAGGGGCGGGGGAAGTAATATGTACTTCATAAAGATAAAAGCCGATAATAGTTTTACAAATATATGCTAGCGCATGATGGATTTCCGTAGGCAGTGTTCGGATTTTCAAAGCCGTGTCACAAACACCTTCACAATAAATCACGCGTACGCTGCGATTTAAGTGACACAATGTAATTACATACTACGATCAAAATACAACATAGTTCACAATCATGTAAATCTCCGACCCACCCCGAATAATAATGTAACAAATTGGAATAATTCATTTCCGCATCCCGAAATTGATGGAATATCGTATGAACTCCGGAACAAATTAAACTTCTGAAAACATGCCCGTCAAAATTGGCTTCCGCAAAAAGCCACTCTGACGTGGACAGGTACCAGAGCTACATAGTTTGTGGATTAAAAATGGAGGTGCGGTGTGCGCGGGGTTGTGTTGAACGCACCGAACGCATACCAGCCTTTCCCACTCAATCACTGCGAATCGGCGCGTAACGGCACAGGGCTCGCGGCGGACGCGGCGCTTTGAGGCTACATTGTTAAAGAATACCACACTAACTATGCGCTCCTGATATTCTCTCCGGTCGAATTTGCAATCCATCTATCCATCCAATCAGCCAGGGCATTCTAGGCGGTAAAAACCATATCGTCTTTGACCTGTTATCTCGTATTGTGAACGTCTTGATAGCTCTTATTTATTTTACAGTTTTTACCGCCTAGAATGGAGGCCCTCTGTATCTACCCAGTGTTGGGTATAAGAGTGGCGTGATAAGGAAGAGCCTTATCACGCCACTCTTTTCTGTCCTTCGTTAGTCGCATTCATTGTCAGCCTACCGTTTAACGGATGTCGTCTCCATCCATCGGGCAAATTAAAATTGACAAAACATACATGTAATATTTCGACTGAAATTTAATTACCTGTTTTGATTTCTGCGGCATTATGACAAAAAAAAAAGTAATTGAAATGGCTGACTTATCACATCGCCTCGTTTTAAACTTTCACTTATACAAACTAACTAGCAGAGCTGTTCCCCGCTATTTGCTCCGTAAAGAAGTCTTTTATCGCAACTCGCAGTAAAAACGTACCGTATGTCTTTTCTCGAGGTGCAAGCCATCTCCGTACCAAATTTCATCAAAATTGGTTCAGCGGTAAGGTCGTGACAGCATAAAAAACAGACAGACGATAGCTTCACATTTATAACATAGAGTCAGCGCGAATCTTACTACAAAATTAATGTCGAATACTTTTTTTACCAAGATTTGTGCCTCATCCTACATTAGTATATTAAGATAGTATAGATAGCTTAAAGTTGCCTGCAAGAATCAGGAAATACAAAAATTCATGTGTTTCCAAAGTGAGCGCATCAATTCAGGGCACTCTTCTACAATGAGGTCACTCAAGCAAGTCCCAAAATTGAAAGGGTTGGTCAACAGTTAGTAACTTTAGATTGGCAATCGCCGTCCAACTTAGCCAGTGTCTCGAAAACTTCCCTAGTGAGCTAACTTCAATACAGGGTAGCAGCTAACATCACTGTTTAGTTTACTCCTTCCTAACTCCACAAAGCAAGGCTGAAAAACGCTATAGTACCTATTTATGTTTCCCGAATACACAGATATTGTTTAAACAAGCTAGAGTGCTTGTATCAGGTAGGCAAACACGAAGAACCAGCAAACACAACAGCTGAGCGCGAAACGCACACATTTACTCTGATATCGCCACTGCATACGTAATAAAACGGATGGGTTGATGAAGCGTTGCAATTTTGCTTGCAACTCGTGCATGCTGACGATATGATTGGGTGAAATTGGTGGATGTTATATGATTATTATGGTATTTTATTCAACGCCACAAAACACAATGGGCTCTTCTGAACCTTTCAACCTATTATTAAACCCTACGTTAGCGTTAAGCAACATGACTGTCTAACCTCACAGACATTGTTTGGGAGTTGAAATTGACGCGCCCGACCCTGTGGCATGTTAGTTCAAAGCTAAGCTCTTGTGGCAGCAACACAGCATTCGACCCGGCGTGCCGGAAAACCGAGCTAGACAGTAATTTCCTCGCTGATGATGGAAATCAATTGAAGTTTCGTGGTTGTGGAGATGTGATCAGAAACTAATTTCATCATAATTAAGGTTACACGTAATTGGGATACCATAAATACCTTCAAGTATTTGTAACCTCATTCATTACTAGTGAAAGAGAATCGAATCTGGATTAAGCACATCTCAATAAAGTCTGGGTTAAGAGGGCACTTCACACTGGTGGCGACAAAATCTTGATTTTTACACGGTAAATGATCGCTTATGTAAATCTTTCACAATATTTTGGAAAAGGTTATTTCTTCTCTTATTCTGCAGCATTTTATTTGAACTGTTTGGTCTAAGCCTCTCCATTCTTCTTCCACTTTGCCCTATTATAAGTTAGTCTTTCGTGCGCTCGTGGCCCAACATTCTCCTATAGGTTAATTTACTTAATTGACTATAATCAAAGACTGCGGCTTGATGGCAGGGTTAGCATGCAAAGAACATCATCGTAAATACGGACAGGGGTCACATCACAGGGGTGGCCAGCAAATCTTTATTCAGAGAACAGTCTTGATTTTGTTTACTGAAACGGGAATGGATAGTGAATTGTAGGCAACTCTCCAGGTACTCTCTAAAAATATTTGCGTCTCACATCTTGGGATTGTTGTAAATAAGCGTCTTTGGTTCCACACGAGTTTACGAGCCCAGCGAGACTAAGATATGGCAACTTATATCATTAATGTACTTGCTGTAGTTACTACCAGCTTTCAGCCTTTCACTGATGTAACTTATAATAGCTACACGAGAGAGCTATGTCAACTTGGAAAACCTTCCTAAGTTGGCATTATTCTTTGAGTGTACGCGTTAGTTTCGCACTTATCTATTAAACAAATGACCCTCGTCCCGGACATGCCCCGGCAGGTGTACTGACGAGTCTCACACGCTTGCCTGCAACCTACAAGCTGGACCAGCGCTTTCACCTGCCCATTTTATTCATTCTCTACTCTACATAGTTTCTTCCCTATATTTTACCTTCCTCCTTCTTTGATCCTTTATTAAACGGATCGCCGTTTGGTAAAGAAGGAAGAAAAGGTAATATTAAAGTGTCGACAATAATGAAATCAAGGAAATGTTTAACTAGAGGACGCCCGCAACTTTGTACGCGTATTACTTTCCCATTAGGGTTCTTAGGGTAGGTCTTCTCTTCCCGTTAGGGTTGGATTTAGAAAAATCCTTTTTGAAATCCCTAGGTCCAGCGGTTTAGGCTGTGCTTTGTCTATAAGCCAGTCTGTTACGTACGGAAGAGTTTTATAGGTATTTATTTTTCAGCCAAAAAATAATTATAACAATCATAAATAGGTTACAGAATATTATGTACCAATACAAGACAGCGATCTTCTTAACGAAACAGCGTTTAGGAAGGTCAAACTTCCCTATTCTGTGCTTCCCTTTCAATCGCACTTACGTTCGCACGTTCGTATTCACTCGAACCCCAGCCAGCCCATACAAATCTCACACACGGAGATTCAAACCGGATTACTTTGTAGCTTTGCACCTAAGTGCAGAGTGCGCCGGGCTGGAATAGGATCGAATCGAATTGCATTAATGATGCGCAGATTTCTCGAATTATAAAATGAATACAATATGAATGTGATTCTAGAATACCAGGGTAGCACGAGTTGACTGAGGTCGGGTGGGCGGCGGCGCGTGAAGTGGCGTGTGCAGCGAACAGCTGCGCCCCGCCCGCAAGCCACGACCGGACTACAAACCACACTAATAGCGATATCCGATCCGATATCCCCGAGATCGGATATGAGTATTAGGACTGCATGCGTGACGAGACGATAAATTTCATAACGTATTGAATATTATATATGTGCTACCCTATAACATATCCATATGCAATTGAATGCCAATATCTAGGTATTTGCAATTTCAAGTTACTGAAATAGTTTAAGTAGCAAGGGTATTTGGAATTCATATACGCATACGCGAGGAGCGAGATTCCTAAAATTGATACATACATATAATGCAGGTATTTAATAAATTGAAGTCCTCCGCCGCGCCGTCTGTGTGTAACGTATTTTATTTTATTCATCAAAAAACATTCACGTGCAAAAAATGCTAATAAAACGCTTTAGGAATCTGCAATATTATTGCAGATTCCTAAAGCGTTTTATTAGCATTTTTTGCACTACTTCCCTATAGAATACCAGATTCATATAGATTCAAGACATATAAACAGTTTTTAATCCTCGTCCCACCATGCCGTCATGTCGCCATAGGTTCTCGGGGAAAATAATACGTCATCATTACAGACGCGACAAAAGCGCGATTTTCCTTTAAAATGCTAACGTGTGTATTTTCAATTTCTTCCGCGAAAATATCTTCGGTGCTTGCCGAATGATGAATATCATTTTCCGTTTGAGTTAACATCGTGCGTACCCGGGTATCATATTATTGGACAATAAAGATTCAAGATCACGAGTAGGTATTATTTATTCGTTATTCGAAGCAGCGTACCTTTATTGTATCACATATTGTATTGTGTTAAAGTACAAGGGACGTTTCTTTTTACTTACAAATCCGGTTGAGTGTGCCACTTATTCAAATTCGTACGTACCTGTAATTAAAAATATTTAGATTAGTTACAAGCCAATGGTTTATAAAACGGTTTAAACAAAAATGAAACGTATTCTAAAGGCATTACCGGTGATGACAAACCTGCGCTTCCGAATTTCCGCCTCAAATTAAAATAGTCTCTCTACTGTGAGTAATTTTGGAAATCTACTACAAATATATTTTGGCTTCTGCTCATTCCTCAACTGTATGTCGGTATAGGGAATATTAACACCAGGTCTGCAGCTACTGTAGGCAGTAAGCTTGATCTAGATTAAATACCTGCTAACCGGAAACCATCCAATAAGCCCGCCTAGCCAGATCAAATCAAATACAACCACCACCCGCATCCGAAACTGTAATTACTAGGAGACCAGATTATGTAAGAGCACTTAGAAGAGCATTCTAGGCGTAAACGAATAATAATGTAGGTTATGTATAATGTAGATGCTAATGTAGCCCCCCAGAGCGACATAATAAATGCAGTATGTAAAACGCATTAGCATTTTAAATTACGTCGTTACGAGCTGCCTGAAAGGGCGCTTTGCGATTGAATTATTAACGTAATTTTTTTCTAACATTAATTTTGTTACTTTGTATAAGAATACGTCTGGGATTGGTGCTTTTGACAAATGGAAGCAAAAATTAACCAGGCTAGAAGCATATGGCTCGCCTAGATGCATTTTTAAAAACGTTTGATTCTACAGAAACCGCTGTAGATTGTCGAACCTGACCTGACGTAGCATGTTATTTCATATTTTAACAAATGTGTTATTATAGAGGTAGTAAATAATGTTTGTTTGTAGCATACATAGCTAGAATTAGTAGTTTATGTGGCTGGTGCATAATAAGATCACACGAGTGTTTTAATGCCTAATTATGTATAGCCACATACATAACTTTATGTATAGCCACATACATAACTTTATCTACATGCATATCATAAGTTTTCTACAATATGTTCAGATATGGCCTGTATTTTTATTAAGTTAGTGTTACTGTTAACTTGTTTGTAGTAGGTACGAAAGCTTAAAAAAAAAACTTTATTTATAATGTACAGATAAGTATGGCTTGCATTTTCAAGTTAGTGGTACAGTATTACCGATACTTTAATGTTTAGGTACCGACACTTTAATGTAAACATTACGATGCACTACACTTTAAAGTAAACATTAAGATGCAACCACAGATACATGTTTCTTAATATAGGCGATTTGCTTATCGCTTCTGAACATATTGTAGGGAAGTTATGATATGGATGTAGATAAAATATTTTATGTTTGTGTTGTATTTTCTTTAGGATCCTCAAATGTAACGTAGTCTATGTGTAGGTTACCGCCGATCAAATAATCTCTAAATAAGACTTTTTTTTAAACCTACATATATAATCTCGGTGGCGCCTTAAAGAGAAAAAAATATATGATGATTAAATTACTAGCTAGGTTGTTTGTACGCAGAAAAGCACCTGATTAACCAGGAGTTAATAACGCATCAGGAAGTGACAAGGCGTATGAATTTTATACGTTTTCAGGTGTATCCCTGTGTGCTCATAAAAAAACAATTCTGTGGTGTGCTCAGCGGCCGCTAAATGGGTCCGATATCCCGCTGGCTGGCTGTTCGTATAATTATTAAAAAATTAAATCACGGTATTACCGATTATTCGAGTTCAGAAATAATTAAAACAAAATCCGCTCAGAGTGTTAACTGCCTCAATACTTGCAGAGAGAAATACGTGGGTATTTCGTACTAGGGGCCTAATATTAGGTGCGTTTATCGCGTGGGACGATGTGGATAAAACAACTGTCACTTTTTGACACGTATATAAGTACGAGAGTGACGGATGCTTAGTCCACATTTTGGACATAGGGCTGAGATTTTACACGGTAAAACAATATTTTTTTTGTCGTGTTTCCGTATTGTCAACGTTTTGATAGCTCTTATTTACTTGACATGAATAGCGGCCGAGTCAAAAACGATGACATAACACGTCAAAGACAATATGGGTTACCTTGTTGAATAGAGGCCCTGGCCATTTATTATCTCCCCAGAAATAACATAACGCATTTCTGCTTTGCGCTAAACGGATTTAACTCGAAGCTCGCCGAAGAACTCTCTTTTTCCACCGGAGGCTTTCTGGACTTATAATGAGTCCACCAAACTTTTAATTAATTCACCGCCTAAAGTTACTTTAAATATTTTAACATGAAAAATCGTGTCGTAAAATAAAACTTTTTTCTCGAGCAAAACCCTACAAGTAAATAATTGTGAAGGCGAAAGCGGCACGAAATTAGGCAGCTTGGAGTTCTGTCTCTTATTTTCTCCTGCTATCCTAGTACACGCAAGCGACAGCGCGTAATGGGCTCAAGCCTTTTCCTAACTTTAAACAAAACTGCAGCTCTTTGAAATACTGCACTTCTTTGTTGCAAAGAAATCCGATTACAAGCTTACCGAAAGAAATTAAAACTTCCCGCGCAGCACGAGCAACTGCATTATTATTTTAAAATGGCCGTGGGAATAAATAATTGAGTTTCTTACGTTTCCATTAGTAGTTGGATTGTTTAACTCACGTGATTCGTTTTAACAGATACATCCAGAATCAAATTAGGAAGAGGAATTAAATAGAGGTTGTTTATTTCTCTACGGAGCGTATTCACCAACGCATCTTCAGTTACCATACGGCAGCAAAAAGCAGTATGTAATTAAAGCTGAACAGAGGTATAGCCGGCATTGACAAAGTTAAAACCATTCATGAAAATTATTAAAATCATTTCGGTCTCATTAAGATTATCGGAAATCCCATAAATATATCACAAAGGATGCCAGTAATTAATCCAACGCGGCGTTAACTAGCGGACCACAGAGCACCTCAATATTTAAATTGAATATTGCGCATAAAACCCGCCCGTCCGTTTGTTGCGACGTTTATCGCGGTCTCTCCGGGCTAATGGAACACGGCATGAATGCAGCTCAAATATTGGCTTCCTCGATATATCCGGACTTTGCAGATATTGCGAAGTTACACGTAGCGATCTCACGGGATGACTAATTGACTATGGACAGGAGCCATCCTTTACATGCTCGTAGTGCGTACAGTACAAGTCTTAACAAGGAAGCTTTGGAAAAATAATTGACTTAGAATATGGATATCGAAAAGAGCCTCTATTCTACTGAACAAAACCATATTGCCTTTGACGTGATATCGTATTGTTTTAAACTCACCCGTCTGAAAAGTAAATAAGAGCTATCGCAACGTTGAAAAATACGATAACGTGCCATAAGGAATATGTCTTGACCGCGTAGAATAGAAGCCCGCTACAACTGGGCTGAGGAATTTGATGAAAAAAAAAACTAAGATATCATCTTCAAAACGAAATTAAAAGAAAAAAATACCCTTAAAAACAAACTTTTCAGAATGGCAATACTTCTACAGCATCAGAATTTGAAGTACAGAAGTTGAAATTGATGATCAAAATTACTATTGCCAATTTCGTAAATAAAACTGTACATAACAAAACCATAACCGAAATTCGTGGAAAGGTGGGAAGGAGGCCTTTGCCCAGCAGTGAGACATTACGGGATAACAAAAAAGAATTGTACAGCTCAAGCTGCTACAGCATATTTAATCACAAAACCTTGTCTCGGTCACGATCAAACAAAAAAACCAAACAGAACATTTCTAAACACCGTACGGAAAACGAATTTTCAGAGTAAAAAATACATTTTGTGTAGAGCCAAAGGAAACATTTTCAAGTGAAATTTCTAATTATAGCGCAAAGTAAACTGTCCTCAGGTCGGGTGATAAATAAGAAATAAATGTCGAGAGTGATCAAGGCCTTTGAAGCCAAAAAATTCCGAGGTCTATAATGCTGCAAAAGCGGGGAGACCTTGTATATACATAAAACGCTGAAGATATGTTGAGAAGAAAAATGCAATCTTAGTTGTGGATGATATCGGTTCGCCTTTGTATATTGATTTATTTTGTATATGGCTTTTTTATACTTAACTAAACTTCAGACTTATATGTATAAATATATACACAATAACGCTGGAGTTTACGATTTACAAGTAAAAATGAGAAAAACTTATCTTGATTTAACTAAAGCTTATTATTTTATTTTGGCATATGCACGGTGACTATGGCTGGTATACGTAAATCAGAAAAGGGATTCATTTGTGGAAGTGTAAAATAACATCGTCTATGTACCTATGTACATGATAAGTGTAACTGATATTACACAAATCTCATACAAATACTGATACGTGTGTACTTATATCAAAGTATTGTGTCTGCTCTATCACTAAATGCAGAAAAAACCTTA
Source organism: Acleris literana (assembly GCA_946894065.1). Lineage (NCBI taxonomy): Eukaryota > Metazoa > Arthropoda > Insecta > Lepidoptera > Tortricidae > Acleris > Acleris literana. Next base: position 15,599,468 of record OX335686.1, on the reverse strand, counting down.
ATGCAATTTGCCTTTAGAAAAAGCAAAAATAAAAATGAACTAAACAGAATCGAAAACCTCACAAGTGCCATCTGTCACTTTTTAAGCAGTCAGGGGTGACAGATTCAGGGGTAAATTGTACTTTTATGAAGTCGATCCGACACTAGGGGAGCAGGAGTCAGCAGGGGCTCACAACTTTACAGGGATTTTTGCGAAGTTTAGAACGTGACAATGTTGCGTCAAATCAGTCGAATCTCGGATATACTCGTAATAGAAACGAGTCGGGTTAATACAATGTATATAGATTCCAAGCAAGCTTCGCTGGCGATTTCCAGTTGAATGATCTTGAATTTCATTTCACTTAATAAACAAGATACAATGTAAATTTCACCATTTAATTTAAACTTTCTTAATTTCTAACCGAGCAATACACTGCTCGAGAAGTAATAGCCGTATTTACGGAGTAAACCCAAACTCTTGGTTTCTTCTGCGTGCCGCGTACGCGCCCTCACGATTTATCTTCGCAATTAAGTGCTCCAAACAAAATTGAATCCAAACTTTGTCCATTTCAAACCGACCAGCATAAAATCGTTTGCCATCGATTGCCGAGGGTTCTTGATTCAGCAGTATTACGAGTCTTCACGGAGTCGTTGGAAAGGAAAATATGACAGGGGACAAAACTCTATCTCGTCAGCCTAGCATTTGCATACATGTGTATACATAGACTTAGAAATAAAAAACAATTGCAATCTACATGACAATCTCACCCAAACACCGTTATTTGTCTTAGATTCCGGGCCTCTAGTAATATTTTTTTCTACTCGCGTACTATAAACCGCTAATATTGATATCGTTATAGATATCAGAATACCACGTATAGCTTAACCGAAGCGGGAAAACAATTCTATAATGAGCGTTGCCATGGAAATAACAGTTCTATAATAATTATTAACCGCCGGCCGCCATTATTATCAAGTAAATAAGAGCTATTGATGATATGATAACAGGTCAATAGCGATATTGTTTTACCGTGTTGAATAGAGACCCTGGATGGTTAAGTACTTTTAAACAGAAGAACAAAGAAGCACTACTTAATCGAGAGAAAAGGATGGAGCTAACATAATCACGGCCCCCTGAATCATACTATGATACAGCAGTTAACTACACCTTTTTATCTACACTCATATTATAAGTCCTCTATTATGCGTTCAAAACCCGTAGGCAATGACCAGCATTACCTGTGGTAGTAGGTGACAGCGATGACAGCTGTTAATTTTGAAAGATGTTCCAAATTTGGATCTCATTAGCATTACCTCACAATATTCTATAACGTAATTTCAAAAATACGTTACAATGTCATCGCTGTCACCTTCTACCACAGGTCATGTTATGCTGGTCACTTGCCTTTCGGCTTCTGATCCCATCCTAGAATACTTATAATATGTGTGTAGATAAAGTATCGTACGTGACTCTGCGTAATTAGCATTACAACACTCGTGTGATCAATTATGAAACTCGCCTTGCAGCTCGTTTTATAATCCAAACTCATGTTGTAATGCCTGTCATTACGCAACCGTCACGTGAACTACTATTATGTTGGGTCATACTTACTCCAGTTTTAATTTCTCAATTTTCTAATCTTTTACTGGCGCTTTGCGCGTGCACCAATTCCTACGTTTTGTAGATACCAAGACCAATAGACATAAGTTTAATCTTACAAGGGTTTATTTCCTTTTTAAGTACAGAACGCTAAAAACGTTATAAAGGAATTACGTCAGCCAGAGCCGGATGTACGACGGGACCTATTCCGCGAGTTCACGCGTGTGGCTCGCGCCGACAGCCACGCGCGTTGTTCACGCCTGGCGGATTATTGTAAACTTTAAATTGGTTTACGTGGGACTGCCTAGAGAGGGCAGCACGAGGTATTAATGCAACTTTTGGGAGTTGCTTAGGTTTATCATATCATGTTTAGGGTTCATTTTTTTAACTATAAAGTTAGCTCCAGCGCCTCTACTCTAGGCGCTAAAATCCAAATCGTATTTGGCCTGCTATGGTATTGTTTCTAACTCGGCCGCCAGTAAATAAGAGCTATCAAAACGTGTATCAATACGATAACAGGGCAAAAACGATATGGTTTTTACCATGTTGAATAGAGACCCAATTTTGCTTTCATCTCTATGTTATATCGGGAGAAAATCTCACACAAATTTAGTAAAAAAAAGACGCAATAAGGAATAGTTCCAAACTAAGCTCTAGGCTTGTAATAGGTACTAGGCAACGATAAACATACCTATATAGAGAAATAAACACTTAAACAGATAGAAAACAACCAAGACTCAGGAACAACCACTCGCGCTCATCAAATATCTGCTCTTACCGGGATTTGAACCCGGGACCGCTAACTTCGTAGGCAGGGTCACTACCAACTAGGCTAACGTCGCCTTATATACAGATAAATGTTGATTTTACTTACCATCATTCTTTATTAGGTTCATAAGCACTATGAACGTTTTGTGCATCTGAGCAAATTTTAACTGACGATAAATCTGTATCTTAATTCTGTTCGTGCAATTTCATACACTTTTCAAATTGCAAAAAAAACACTTCAATATTTATTTCCCTGGAGGTCAGCGTAAAGTTAAAAGTTACAATAAAAATATTTGACAACCAAATTCGGTCGTCTCCCCTCAAAACTGTACAGTCTGGTCCCTCTGGGCATTAAGGATCCAACTCTTGCACCGCCAACCCGCTCATTGTGTCCGCCTTAATTATGTTCGCCTGGTCTCTGAATAAATAACGCGTGTGAAGTTGGGCGGCGGCGTGGAAGTGACACTTGCCAGAAGCGTCTCAAGTTTTATGATCCTGCGGGTTTATTATGCCTTAGTACTTATGTTGAAATAATTTTTGCGGCTAATATTTTGAGAGTTCTTCTGGGCCTTTATGGTTTGGTTCGCTTGACGGAAGAGGCGACCGTATCGTTGAAAAGCAATATGCTTTCTGAAACAAGACGGGTTTCAGAAAAAGTAAAATAGGGCTCCGGGACTGTATTCCCCATTCTAGAGGTATCAACGGTAGGACAAGGGCACAATGGCCCTTTTTGTCATATTGTACATTGCGCCCTTTTTCTACCGAAGGTGTGACATGTCAATTCGGTTTATCGCGTAAAATAGAGACCCTTGCAACTTGTTTTAGGAAGCGTTTGGTACACTATCTACAAAAAGTCCTTGAATCCACGTCTATTGAGAAATATTCAATTTATAATAATAATGTTAATTTTCCGTTGTACTTTTTTCTATGGTTTTATTTTGTCATGTTTTCTTTCCTTTTAAAGGAATATATTGTTCTAATTACTCAAGTAAAATATCAAAGTAATGTAAGGAAGGAGGAAGGTTTTATCCCTGGACATTTCTGGGGTCCCAGTGAAAAACCGACTTAAGTCGTAATATAAAACGGTATACGAGTATATATTAACGGAGTATACTAAGACTTATAGTAGGAGATCCGAATAGGAGACGATTTGGACCGGGCTGTTTATTCGATAAAATGTTTTAAAAAACAAAAAACCGCCTTCAAAAACGCAAAAAATAACTTCTTTAAAATTGTAGGCACCTAATAGGTTAATCCAACTGATGTCGGTTTTTTGTTGAAAATGTTGTGGTCGCCGGTCGGTCGGCGGTTTTTTATTTTTTAAAACATTTATTTTATTTTATACTTTTTAGTGATCATAATACGCTGTTACGTAGTCCCACTTCTTAGTTGAAATAAAACTTTAAGATATCAAGCGCGCCGCAAGCAACGCCACGCGAAAGTCATAGTCATATTTGAACAAGTAAATATTCTTCGTTGTAGTCGCTCAACTATTTTAATCGAGATATCTTATCGCCACCTTTGAAATCGGTACCGTTAAGGAGTTCCGGTGGCCATCTGTGGTCTTCATCATCAGTTCCACTTCACCAAATGATACTTTCTGAATGCAAATGCTGGATTTGTTACTAAAAATACTAAAATCGATATATGTTTGCCTACAAGTTTTGAGGAGTTCCCTCAATTCCTCACGGATCCTCTCATCAGATTCAGATTTGGTGACAATGGGACCACCTCGAAAGTATACTCTATCAAACCAAAAAAAAAAAATTGAAATCGGTCGACAATTGACGGAGTAATCGATGAACATACATAAAAAAAAAAATACATACCGTGGAACGTATAACCTCCTCCTTTTTTGAAGTCGGTTAAAAAAGTATTTTATACCAAATTTAATATGCTAAGTAATATATGGCGAATGGGTAGGTTGAAAAATTTCAGTCCAGTATATAATTAATAAAAAGAATAAAAATTAACTTCGTTTTAAAAAATTACACTAGCTTGTTTAATGGACAAATTACATACCAATCGAAAGTATGAAGCCTATAGAATATGCAAACGTTAGTTTGTCAATTTCTTTCTCGTCAAGCTATTGTGTGACAGGTAAGTCGGTACTAGTAATTTGCACCAAACCTAACGTTTGCACATTCTATAGTCTTAATACTTTCGATTAGTATGTAATTTGATTAAACAAACATTTGCATTATAAAAAAAAAGTTCATTTTTTATTATTATTTTAATGATATAAGTACTGGACCGAAATTTTTCAGCCTACCTATTCGCCACATATTATTTAGCGTATTAAATTTGATATAAAATACTTTTCATCGAATAAACAGCCCGGTCCAAATCTTCTCCTATTCGGATCTTAGACCATTAAACCCTTTTTCACTTGATCTTCAGAAGACTTATCTTATACCCCTTTTCACTAGGTCCCTAGATTTTAAATGTGCGTTCTCGTTGTTTTGCTCCCTCGTGACACAATCTACTATAATAGCACATTGATTCCACTTCACTACAAAAAGCTACAAGAAAGAAGACAATTAATCTCGCAAGACCCGATAACTATTTTAGTAAGGTTTATAAGTGACCTAGTCAAGCTATAGGGTGTCTTTTCAATTCGGCAATTTATAGTTTATGTATAACTTACGGGATGATACAAAAACGTAGATGAAGCTTTGGGCCTCTTTTGACTTGCTATTGTATTGTCACCGTTTAAAAACAATACCATAACACATAACGGCCCTGGTAATGTAATAGTATTCTCTCACAGGCAAAACCAGATGAATTAAGACTACTGTTTTTCAATGTATTATCATAAAAAACTTATATCTACATGCTATCGTAGTATACATATGTCTCAGAATCCCCATTATTCCTCAGTATAATATGTAAACTAAGTGTATTACACGTAGGATGTTCCCTCATCGTGACGTCACGGGCGCGCCGGAGCGGCGCCTGCCGCCGGCGCGGGGATGCTCGCACAATGACAAATCGAGCGGAGGTATCTAAGGAAAACCATTGATAAGTATTATAATACAGAGCTAATGAACTGTTTGAAAGCGGAAGCATACCTACGTACACAAAATAATACACACATCAAAGACGTCGTAGTATCAAACACATCTTTACATTATTTTGATATTCGGCAACGTATCACAACGCAGTAAGTACATTGCATAAAATATTTCGGGATGTTTTTGATGTATCATAAGACCTGTATAATGCGTTCAGAACATCAGAAACCCGTTAATGACCAGCATTACAACAATAATTCATTAACAATCATTTATCTGCGAAGATGTGGTGGTCGTCTGTGAGTGTAACGTAATGTTCTTATTACGATATCAAACATTAAAATTTAGTCAATACGGAACGTCTGCTCGGTAGGTATATTTTAATAGTAGCTTAGCACGCTATAGATATGATACAGGTAGCATTGGTAGCAATGCATGTCAGTTGCCTTCTGATTCTGAACCCATCTTAGAGTACAGTCGATTTCATAAATATGTGTACACTTTAGTACCTTGTCTCTTTAATCGCTGTGACGATTCATATAATGATAGTTGGAACATGACATTAAATAGACAAGGTACTAAATGTACTAAAGTTTATGAACTCGTCTGCACATAATTACACCTTAAAACACTAGTGTGATCTTATTTAAAACCTCCCTTGTGTTTTAAGACCACTCATTATGTTTCAGTTACATCATTTTAGCCCACATTCACCCACTGCAAGGTAAAAGCCTTATTTACTATTATCGAACACCACATAAAATAAGAGCACGGAAAGTTAATAACAAAATAAAATTTACAAAGTGAGTCAATAGGCGTTCTCATAACCATAGACATAAAGTTTTTTTTACTTGCCGGAATGTTCTCAACTTGTAATCCTGACTTTAAAAACCGTCAATAGTAATATTACTTATAACCTGTTGTTTGATCGGTAGTTAAACTAACTAATGGTCAAAAAACGTTACTAATGGTTAAAATCTCAAGGAAATGTGACAAATTTTCCATTCCTTTTTCGAATTTTGACAATTAGTTAGTTTAACTACCGATCAAAAAACAGGGCCTAAGGCTCTGTTGTTTGATCAGTAGTTAAACTAACTAATGGTCAAAAAAATTGACACATTTCCTTGAGATTTTAACCATTAGTTACGTTTTTTGACCATTAGTTAGTTTAACTACCGATCAAACAACAGGCCATTAGTCTCCCTAAGTTTATAAGTTAAAGTTTGGCTACTCTTTGTTGATATGAGACCTACCGCATTCTAAATTATAAGTCTATTCAGTTTTTAGTTTATTAAAGTTCTAATTCCGTCTTGTATACAATAGGTATCATTTTAACGACTAAAATAAAATAGCAAAAAGCCTTTCAATGGCGAGAAACTTTTCATTTAAAAGTATTCTTTGAGCTTTCCTTTGTTGCCTTATTAATTAAATCTACTTATGAAGTAGCATAAAGAAAACTTTGAAATTGAACAATCGCCCACTATTCATACTGTGAATTTCGCCAGAATATAAAATAAACTTTAATATGAGAACGCTATTTAATTAAGTTTCTTTCACAAAAATCTAGAGTTCACTTTTAATATGTATCTGGAATTCGGGATACATATTTGATTTGCGGCTCTACAATTCCGGTGACCAGGGAGTAATCAACGGGATTACGCCCAGCTCCGCCCCACACGGCTCCATCCAGTTTAATACTACGTAAACTCAATCGTCCCGCGCGGACGTGACTGTTGCATCTTACCTTAATACCGTCTCCTACCTCCTTTTACCCTGGTAGGGCAGGGGCTTGTAAGACCATATTGGTCGCTTTTTAAATTACCCACACCCATAACATGATTGATCTTCCTGCTCTATCCTACTAGATTCCTATAGAGAGTGAAGGGAACAACTATCTATGCTTTGCTCATGTTGCCCATAAATATAGCGGTGAACCCATCCAATCGCGGCATTAGTTTTTTCCCTTTTTCCTAATGGTGTTGTAAAAACTATCTCCCATCAGAACCATTGTATAGGGTTTCTTAACGTTTCTGCTACCTTGGTACCGTGTGCACTGAAGCGAATTAGATTCAATAGACAAACAAATAACAAAATTATAAAAAAATACTACCTGCGTCGATTTGTGGTGGCATGGCATGGGCATCATACGCTTGTCATTTATTAATAGCGTGCCAGTGAAAAGGGGTTATCAATTTGAACCACACGTACCAGGAATCCATATCACGTTGGAGCTCTATCGAGGCATTTTATAAGCATGAAAGGAAACACGTTCGCACACACACACCAGCGGCACGGCGGTGGGGCGAGAAACACTTACGTTGTGTTTATTCTGTAAAAAGCCGCGAGAAGTTAGGTGGGCCATTCAAGAGCGACCTGCCCGGCCGATCGTTTAGCTCTTCCCCGGTGGATGAAAGAAAACTGCCTGACTTAGACACCCTACGTTGGAATTCGGCCAAGTGCATGTTTGTACAGCGTCTTTAAACAACGTAAAAAGGCAATTTACACATTTGAGAAACTGGATCTGCATTTTTAGAGTAATATTGATCGATGCGTGTTAACTGTCTGTTAACAGCATTGATTGTGTTAATCTTACAACTATAATAAAGCTGCGTATCATAAATAATTGGCCAAGGAAATAGTTCTGAAAAACAAAAGTCGTAACGAATCATAATAAAAATAAAATATATTTGTGGAACGGCAGTTTGCGAAGCCATTTTGAGTGCAACGCGAAGACACTTAATTCAATAAAACAACCGATATAATTCCCCGAAGACCAATAAAACTTTACACGCTTTCTTTACTATTTTCCTCAAATGGCCCAACTTCAGAAACGTACGCATGTGGATGTTACAACTAGATACTAGGAGAGCAGAGAATGGACGGCGATAGGTAATGAAAATAATCTTGAAAGTTTTTTAATTATCGTCTGCTCGCACGAGGACGGGCCCGCACGCCCGACGAGCTCGGATGAGCGTCGCGTTGTTCCGAAATGATTTATGTCTATTGTTCCGCTTCCACTATCTTTGGTAGTTCTCCTACAAATGATACTATAATCATAGTATAAATAGAAAAGTAGCTAGACTCCGGCCCTTTAGGAGATTCTGATACCTATTGCCGCTCGGGCGTCAGGGTTGTCCAAACTTGTTTTTCAATTTTAGTCACCTACTTGGCCATACTGTGATTTATAATCATGTTTATTTTCATAAATTACACAAACCTAAAGTAAGTATAAATATTGTTAGGTACCTAAGTACCAAATTTAAATTATTTTACTTACATACTTTTTATCTGTTGACACTAAATAATAATCATATTTATAGGTATGTGACGTGATATGTAAATTCCTTTTCGACCTTTTGATAATACCGCTTTCGCGCAAGGCGGCTTCTTTTGACTACTTAGGTAGGTACCTATTATTGGCGGCACGCGCCGTCGCCGCGCGGCTTCCTTAGAGCATTGGCCGCTCGCTTTGGTTCTAGGCTTGTGCTTTGGGTACTAGGCAACGATAAGCATACTTATGTAGTGAAAAATAAATACTTAATATGACTACATAGGTACATATAAAACGCCCAAGACTCAGAAACAAAAAATACCTACTCGCACTCATCACACGAATATTTGCCCTGACGGGGAATCGAACCCAGGACCGCTAGCTTCGTAAGCAAGGTCACTGCTTACTTAGTCACGACCAACTACCTAGGCCATCCACGTCGTCACATGTTACCTGTCACGTCACACTCAATAACTTAAATTACCTACTTAATACGTATTTATTTCACCTAGGTATACTATAGGCAGGCCGGTACGAAATACCTTTTATTAAATCTGGATATAGTTGTACCTACCTAAGCTAGGTTTAGACATCCGTATACAGAACAATATTTAAGCGTTTTCGGCAGCGACATTGCCGCTCGATAGCTAATTACGCGCGCTAAAACGAAACGTAACCGAACGCAATGACGCCGCGGCCCTGACTAAGTTCCCTTGAAAATTCTTGAGATCTCGTTTCGTATTAGTTCGCCCCGCCACAGGCCCCGCCCACAGCCGCAAGCCGCGCGATGTACCTTTGTTTGAAGACGATCTACTGTTCTCTATACTGTGCTATAATGCCATCTGCATCTTTCACGTTCCTGGTATAATTAGATTTTGAATATAATTTCTATTATACCTGAGTATAATTATATTTCCTCTTCGAAATAATCTCTCATTAGCTGCTTGTCGAGACCAAACTACCGAACCTTATCTCGATGAAACGTTAAGCACAGCGAAAATCCTGTTGGAATCTTCTAAGGCCCTTGCCAAGATGCACTACCCCAACTAGCGTTTCAATTCGTTTCGTTTTTAAACCAATCGCGTCACTGGTAGATGACGTGATACGAGGGGTGCCTTTTAAGTTCTGTCGTTTGAAAAAACTAAAGACAATTTAAGTGTTAAATGATTTTTATTGTTTTTCAAAGTAATCACCGTGATATGTAATACACTTTTTCATTCGATCGAACCAGTTTTCGAAACACTTATCCCATTCCGAAGTCGGGGTCTCCAAAATGGCCGTTTTGTATGCCTCAACCGCTTCTTTAGGCGTCCGGTACCGTTGACCACGAAGTCGTTGCTTGATTTTTGGAAAAGTGAAGAAGTCATTAGGGCTTAAGTCTGGACTGTACGGCGGGTGATCCAAATTTTCGACGTTTTGTTCTTTTAAAAACGCAATTGTCTGCCGGGCGGTGTGCGAGCTAGCATTATCGTGGTGCAGTACTATACGACGTCTTGGGTTATTTTTTCGGAACTCGCCGATAACTTCTGGTAAACAAACAGTGGTATACCAGTCAGCATTAACTGTTTTACGATCTTCGAGCACGATGGTCGCATCGTGGCCACTTTTCGCTGCAAACGTGGCGACCATTTTTTTCGAAGTGCTCCGTGAGCGTATTACTTTGGTCGGTTTTGGCTCATCTTGAAACACCCAAACAGTCGACTGCTGTTTAGAATCCGGATCGTAGGCATATATCCAAGATTCGTCACCACTGATAATGTCATAAACGTGTTTAGAGTCTCCTCGGTTGAATTGCCGCAGAGTTTTGCGGCACCATCTAACGCGAGCCGTTTTTTGGTCTTCACTAAGTGAATGTGGTATCCAGCGTGAGATCAATTTTTTTACACCTAAGTGATCATGCAATATATTTTGAACACTGGTCCCTGAAATGCTTAATGAAGCTTCTATCTCGCGGTATGTCGCATGGCGATCTTCGACGATCAGTTGCCATACAGCATCAATGTTTTCCTGGGTTACAGCTGTTTTTGGTCGGCCTTCACGATGCCTATCACTAAGACTAGAGCAACCACGTTGAAATTCCAAATACCAACGTTCCACAGTCCGGATGCATGGTGCTTCCTTTTTAAAAACCGTAGTTAGCTCTTCAAAGCACTGAAGACGCGTCAAACCCCTTTTAAAGTTGTAAAATATTATCGCACGTAAATTTTTCTTCGAAATTTCCATTTTCACAACCGACTTGTCAACTTTGAACCGACGCTGTACTAAAACGAATCGGCCGATCTCGAGACAATATTTTGTTTTTGAATTCTAAATTCAAATATTTTAAGATGATACTAGTTTTTTTTTTAATCATCACGGGAGTTTTGCAAACGACAGAACTTAAAAGGCAGCCCTCGTACGAAAAGTCAAGTGATCTACCAGTAACGCTATTGGTTTCAAAACGAAACGAATAGAATCGCTAGTTAGCGTAATGCATCTTGGCAAGGACCTCTGATCTCAGACTGTTAACTCTATCTTCTAATTATAAACACCATATTGCATTGTCATCATCTTTACATCATGCGTTCCATATCTTTAGCCATTATTCAAACAATGGAAAAGATTCACAATCTTGCAATTTGAAAAACACAAAAAATTAAAAAAAATGGCTTGTAGAACTACTAACACTAGGGATCGCCCAATCAATGAACGTAGAAATACTTCTACAGCTGCACTATAAAAGAATGTATTTTTCAGAATTCATCTCCCGAAGAATAGATTTAGCGGAGTAAACCAATTCGAAACGCGTCGCGAATAATCAGATACTTATCTGATCTTACAGATGGGCCCTTGTGGATTCACTTTGACCCTTTAGGATTCTATACTCGAACTCAGGGGGTCTACTCGTAGTCGTAAGGTACCAATCACTAGAACACCGACGAACTATCCTAAATAGTATTTGCAAGAGATGTGATTTTCTGAATTTCAAAACTATCTGCCCTATCTGTTTATTTTTATATTTTACATGTATGTATTATTATTATAGTTATGTATTTATGAATATTTATATTTTATATACGCGTATCTTGTATATATTTTATTGAAACTTTTATTCAACGCTCCTTTTTCTTCGCACGGACCTTGGTGTTTTCTGTACCGCCTACTGGTTGACTGGTAAAGAATGCCATTGGGCATTAAGTCCGCCCTTTGTACTTTATTGTATTTTGTGCAAATAAGTTTAAATAAATAAATAAATAATTAAACTTGAAAGTAAACTTTAACTGTATGAATGTGACGTGTATACCTACTTTTTATTGTACAGTCAAGTTCATAAATATGTCTACACTTCAGTACCTTGTCACTTCAATCGCTGTGAAAATTCATACATGGCGGTTTAAACATGACATTAAATAAACAAGGTACTAAAGTGTATACATATTTATGATCTTGACTGTACAAGAATTAAACATGAATGAAAAATACGAGCAATATACAAAACAAACAAATACTGAGAAAAAATAATTGTCTAGTTAATAGATCAAAACTCAATTTGGATTTTGATTACATTATTTTCAACCCTCAATGTAAAAAGGTTTTCGATGATAATTGGACCGCCTACGTAAACTATAGGGTTTTTAATGAGATATTTAATCGATAACTCAATTAGTAAGTCCAACGGACGCACAAACTATACTTGCCCTCAGCAGCATCCTCTTTTTAATGAACTACTAAGGCCAATAACAACGGTTATATTATCCTTTTTCTATAAGAAAATATTATTTGTTATAGATGGTTAAGAACAATCATTATATGCAAATTAAATTATATGAAATAAACATACATGAGCGACAGAGCTGATTAACATGCATGCATCGAGACCAGGAGACCAGCGCTAAGTGGATCGGATTAGCATTCTCTTCCACCAGGCGAACATAGACGTCTAGGTATTGTAGACCGGTCAATTAGTTTAGTGAAGTTAAGTGAAAGCTTGTTAATGATCTCCCTACGTCCATATTTCTTACAACTGGCTATAAAGGTGAATCAAAAGACAGTAAAATGTTACTAAATCCATTGTTTAAAATGATGGATCTTGTTGGAAAAATAAATCTCATTAGCATAGTGGATCTCTTAATGAGTCTTAAGAGAAAGATTGATCTCTTGGGCTCTTAGAGTAACCTAGATAGATATAATGACAAGCTCCCAAAGTTCGTGAATTGCATTAAATTGTAAATGTGGTTAAAAAATGTTTAAAATGACCTGTCTGTAGGTATTTTGCCTTCAATTCCAGGTGGTCGCTCGCTTCACTTTTTGTAAAGCAGCCTTTTTATGTCCTTACCAGACCTATTATAAAAATCTCAATATTCGACCACCATACACCCATTTAGCTCGTTAGTAAACAGTGGTTACTATCTTCCAAAATGGTGTACAAGTTTAGGATCTAGCGAGTAGCGACCCAACTTCGTCGGCGATCCGACCACTCATGACGAACCGGACACAGTTGCGAACTACTCGACCGAGTGAAGTGGGCTTGCGTAACAGGATCCAAATAACTTCGGGACCCAACAGTAATTGATAATTACCTATCTTGTCAATCTTAAGTAGGTTCATAGTTTAACCACCCGATCAAAATTTACACTTGTTTTACAATACACAGAAACTGACTAAAGTACCTACTAGGAGATAAGAAGTAAACTTGACTATTCCTGACACATTGCAAGACCAATGAAGTTGCTGAGTATTGACATTGTTGACAGCAGTAAAACAATGCTAAACTTATTTGTTGCGTGTGAAGGAATAGTAATTACAGCATTGTTTGACAGCTGTCAACATTATCCATATTCAGAAACTTCATGGTTGCGCAATGTTTTTTATCGACCGAACACCATAAGTTGTCTTGTGAACCCTTAGCGAATTAATAACAAATAATATTTTTACTGAATCTTGAATGAATGAATTATTTTATTTTTTAACGAGGGAAGTTTGGTTTTTCATCAGTTTTACGAATAATTCGTTAAGATGAAACTGTAAAGTTACTAGGGTATCAGGTAAGAGTAAGAGTTAACTAGTCCAAACCGACGGAGCAATCGCTTGCCATTCAACTCGCTAATTGAAAGCAACTTGACCAACTAACTACGCCCGTAGTCGGCACGCGAAAGCAACTTCGATCGGCGAGCTTCGAAGCCGTAAGGATAAACATCTCTGTAGCTAGATGATTGTCTTGCACAACTCGATGTTCAATTCGTCAATTAATCGGCGAGTTTAAGTTGTCCCGGCAGAGCATTATCTATTAGCATGTTAGTGTGTGTATGTTCAATTTAGTCGCAGGTTTCATTGAAGAAGGTAGTTCAATGTAGGTTGGTCTGACTCTTGTCCTTGAACGAGGACTATCATTTTTATGTCCTTTCATCTTTGTCTATTCATATATATATATAAATTTATATATCCATCTGTCTATTTGGCATTGTATTAAATTATTTAACTAAGATCTAGCTCATATTTATTTATTTATTCTTAGAACTTTAAATTGGTTATTTAATATTAACGTAATTATGAAACATCTAGTCCCTTTCATTGTTGTACGTTTGGCTATTTATTTATTCAAACTTTTCCCAATCGCTCAAAGGTTAACTGGAAGAGATCCCTTAAAGGGATAAGTTCGCCTTTGTACATACCTTTTGTGTTTCTGTCTATTTTGTTGTTTATTTTCCCGTTTGTACAATAAAGTATTTACATACATACATACATACAATTTGTTTTACGTGGCTACGAGCGCGCGGGTTAACTTTAGTTTGCCGGTTAATACTTCGTCAAAGATTTTAAAAGTGAATGAGGACAACTCAATTGTATAGCGGGCAAAGATTAATTGCGGTCTGAGGACCTTTACACACAGCCGCCGAACCAATCCATCGATACGATCCTCTATCTAGTACAATATGAGAACGCATGCGTTCAAAATATGTAAGGTACCCGAGGGTAATATGGTCACGTTAAGCTTTGAAAATCTTTAAAAAAATAAGTATATAGGGGGGTGGGTTAAAAAATATACGGTTGGATACCTCAACTAATATACTAAGGAAAACATAAAAAATTAACCATGGTAATAATTAGAAACCATTAAAAAAAACAACTTTAAAAAAAAGTGGTATATGTCCATATTTTCGGCACGTGCGGTTATTATGTACATGGTTTCGTTATTTACGGTATGAAGTGAGTCTCCACTCCATTTATCGCTCGCACTTTGGGCTCAGAAAATGGTCTTCGTCGTCTTTTGAGAGCCCTACACACTCTTCGTGGACGTATTGACAGCTCGAGATGCAGAGCCTCATATCTGCCACTCTGTCTGCTTGACAGAGAAAGCAGTACCATGAATTATTGGCACCTGGACCCTTTGAATTCTTTTTTTGTTGAGGTCTGTTACTGGAGAAATCTTTCTTTGCCGAGAGCTTCTTGGTTCTGAAGGCGGTGGTGTCGGAGAAGTCTTCATTTGCACACTTGACACTTGATGTTCATATGAACAGGTGCGTACTTGTTTAACTTTTTACGACACACACAAAGTTTCTTTTTAACCTCTTTATGTGCATACCATAACTTTAAAATATGATAAATTCTCTTTTCACTTACCTCCAATAACAAGTTCGCATATATATTTATGAATTTCGCGAGATTTTAATGTTTACATGTTTTTTAGAAGGTTGATGTCAGTTGAGAATTGAATGCTATTTTTGATCTGGCCAGCCCCAACATCATCCTCAGCATGATAGGGAGTAGGGTAGACTGCCCTTACATGCGTCATTGTTGTGGGCTACATGCCCCTTACAATTAGTGTTATTAATTAGTTACTAACAATTAGGATTATGGAACTACTAACAATATAATATGAGTGTTAATTTACTCGAAATAAATGATTCTATTCTATTCTATTCTATTCTAAAACTCCGTCGGAAAAGCAGTCCCGATGAAACTCTACCAGGTTTGAGTAGACTTGACGCTATTAACTACAGTGCCATCTATCCAGAATGTGTAGTACTTTTTGAAATCTATCGAAGTGACCATATTAACCGGATGACCATATTACCCTCGGGTACCTTAGTTCAAATTGCGCAGTGAGATCGGCTCGGTGGATCTGATCGGCGGCTCTCTAACCGCTGCGCTGAATATGTTTGTGCAAAAAGCAACTTAGTTTCTTCAGAACAAAAACTAATAACTAGGAAAGCATAGCGGGTGAAGTGTGATAAACTAACTAGGCAGTCCAGGATGAATGTTCGTAACCCACGCACGTTTATCCCCGGAACATCATAAACCAGAGCAAATAAAATGAAATAACAATGGAACTTGTTAAGAACACCGTAAATCCGGGCTGATATGCCCCGGACATTAAATAAAGAGCGCCAGAAGGTTATGAGGCCCGTGAACCGGTTATAAAAATGGTGATTTTATTGGGGTCGCAGACTATCAAGGAAGTTTGCTAAGAAAGCGACGCGGCCCAGGTGAAATCTCTTCGATAAATAATACCGGCCGCCCTTTGGCAACGATACGTGCTCGGATTTCTGCAAGCCGTACATTCTGAGAGAGATGTTTATCGCATTGCGATGTGATTTCTTTAAATCACGCCTAACACAAAAAGCAAAACGTAGCATGCGAGATTGTAGATCAGTCAAATACCAGCATTACCAGCTCTGGCACCAATTAGAAGAAACTTTCCGCAATTCGCTTACGCCGGCGAATTTAAAAGAACTGGATATGGGGATTTAAGCGGCGATTGGTGGCTCGTAATTGCGACAATGTTCGCAATCGGCGCTGAGAAAGGACGCAGCGTCGGCGAAAACGTTCCACGGGAAGTTTCATTTCACCTCGATCCAGGGAACAATTTGCGGCGCGATGATTTACTGGATCGCTATTTGTCGATCCCGGCCCCGTCGTCGGCCGATCGCATCTCGGATGCTGAGTCGAATATACCCGTAATATGCGGACGGGTCCGATATTGTTAACCGAGTTACACTAGCTCGTAAGAACTCTCCTTAATCTTGGTAATAAACGTCCCGGGGGAAATGTGAGTTATCTCCATAAATAGTGTCAGAGGATGATTAATATCTGGCGTCAGGGTTCGAGCCGCGTGACAAATGGACCGGCCCGAGCTCGGCCGAGCGTTAATCACAATTTTAAACTTCCTACGGCTATCTTGCGACTTATATCTGCAAAGCTCCTGTAATCTTGTACGCAAACAACTTTATTAACTTCCCTTATTTACCGTTGGCGATATTAGGTAGATAAGTGGGCTGTAAACAGTCGAGTTAAGCTGCAGTATAATATTCGCCAGATGTTCGCATTCGAGAAGTAATCGGAACAGAGGCGGAAGGAGAAGCGCGCGCAGTCAACTGTTAAAATTAGATGCATATGTCGAGAGAGCGCCGACTCAGGATACAATACTCGTAGCTATATTGTTATTCAAGAGCTCTATCTCTTTGTTGATGCAAGTCTTGTTTTCTGACATGTCTCTTCTCTTCATCTTGACTAATTCTGGCTTTACCTGCCTATTTTACCGAGGGTTAGTATCTCTTGAACTTGGTGTGATGCGCGTGAATGTTCGTGTCAATCAAAGTCATATTTAGTCTTTGCACTCTAGTACGTACCTATCTAGTACAGAGAATCCTAGTTGTGTAGTCAAGATTAATAAGATCAATGAATAATTTAGTAAGCTAAAAGTTACACCATTATTATTTGATAAAACCTTCTTACCCTAGGTGATAAAAAAATAACGTTCAATAACCTTGCCTTTTCTAAATTCGGTTTCTATTATCTTACCCGTCAATTCACGGTAAAAAAAACATATAATTCTACATAATTAAATTACGGTATTTTTGTAATAAGCTACCAAGGCTACATGATCGTGCAGGTGTTACGGCGTAGTAATTTTGAGTTTAGGGTCATGAGCCGCCGCGCGGTCTCGGCGACAAATCGACACCACCTGCGCCGGCCGCATTGATAAATGGCTCAAAAGGGCGTATTGACTGTTGAAGTGTTGACGCCCTTTTTTTAAGGGCAGCCATTACATTTACACCTTATAGATATGACGGTATCCCTCCCTCGTTAAACATATTGGATTAAAGTTATACGTTGCTACTTTAGAGTTAATGTCCAACAAGACAGATATTAGCATTTGTGAAGAAGTCGTCAATCGACCTTAGCATGTTTCATTTTCTAAACTTAGTTATATAAAAGCCTCTTAACATTGCTGACGGTGTTTACAAATCTCAAACGGGAGCTATAAAATATCAATCAACCAATTAAAAAAAAATCATCTTTTAATTTACTAAAATAATTTGGTTCATTCAATACCAAAAATATTTCAATCAAAGGGTTAAATCAACATTACTTAAGTGCGCTTCATACACGCGAGTATAGCAACAGCCCATTTTGACCCCATGGATCCATCATCATCATCATTCACTTAATATTCATCATTGTCGGTGGAGTAACTTCCATTCCTTCCTATTCAAGCCTTCTTTTTAAATCCTTGAACACGTCTACAAATTTTTTTCCTCGCGCATAACCGATCCGAATCACCTCTTTCCATATAGCTGAGCTAGGCGTAGCGAATTCTCTTATTCCTTCTCACTACCAGTACTCACTGGTTTTACCTCAAAACATACTTCACGCAGCCAATCCATCTGTTACCCCATCGAATATAGGCTTGAAGTCACCATATGCCGCCTATCCAATGCCACGGGAAGACACACCGCTGACGCAACACTCGCCCTCACCCACACCTGTCTCTAACTCCAAGCGTATAAAGCCCTCGTAACAATAAACTAAACGCTATTCAAATCGTTATTACACGCAGTTAAGCATAAAGGGTCGATATTGAATAGCAGGGTTTTGTTAAAGACGTAATGTGAAGATGTAAAATTTACTAGCACTATGGAATGATACAGTATCACAATTATCACAAAACCACGGTTTAGACACACGGAGAAAATAACATTTCTACGAGCTGACATTTACTATTTAAACACGGTCTCGAAAGTTTACTCATTTACAGACACATTAGGCAAATCAGTTTTACGTTCTGATTCTGAAACAAGACTATTGGCCACAATTTTAACTGATTATGACGTGGTATCGTCATGATGTAACAGCCATAGATTTTGCACAATTTTGTTTGCCAGATTTAGAGGCAAGTGGATACGAAGTAAATAGCAACTCGTGAAGTTCTACCCCAAAGGACCGTCTTAGCATCTACGTAAGATGAAAGGGTCTCATTCCTTCAGGTCTAACCTGAAATATGGGCTCTTTACCCAACTATACGCATTATCAAACTCAATCATACTAATTAAGGTTATCATAGTTTAACCTAATCTCCATGGACCAGCATCTACCAGGGCGGCAGAACCTCTAAGGAGCCTCGAGCGTCTCATTTCACGACTCAACGGGTGCAATTCCGGAGTCGCTATCGAAAGGGACGCGAGTCGATTGCGATGACGATGGATAAACGGCTTTCAGGGGCAAGAAAGTGTTCACTCGATAAACATTTGCCTTTGCACGGTAGAAAAACTTCAAGGCAAAGCGAAGTAGTTTGATCATTAAAATATGCACATACATACATTCCAATTTAACATTCCAGAGCTACAAACACCGATAGAGATCTCAGTTCATTGTATTCCAACAATTTCTCGTTATTCTGAATAGTTCTCGAGAAGAATGTCAGCCCGTTTATTTCGTCGGGACATCGTTTTGCGTCGGGCGCTCAAATCTAATGCAATAACGTTGCCCCGCGATGTTATACCATGTATTCTCGACCAGCGGCTTAAGAGTAGCTTTTCACTAGTATTGTGGCAGAAAACTTGAACGGTGCGAGGAGGCCTTAGCGGAGCTGTCAAATCTATCTCTCCTTTACAAATCTTACGCATGTATTTCCTCTAGGCCTTCCTTATTCGCACTCCTCGCACGCTCTTACTCGCTCGCATTCCTCGCATACATTCCTTGTATTCCTCTTTCGCGTGTACTCTCGCACGGATCCGTCTCCTGTGCGGATACGGATATGTTGTATGTATGTACCAGTAGACCTAGCTCTACTAAACATTTTCTAACAGAGCGGTACTGTGCTAGCAATCATCTTCTCATAGTGCAACCTCATCTAGCAAAGGTTGGCAACCCTATCCGCATACTCCGCTCTTTTTCTCGCGGGGCAATAAAACAATCAAGCTATCTTTTAGGTGTTTTTTCCTTACAGTTCCCTGCACGGGCATGGTAGACACACCCCAGCTGTTCAGAACAGCTGAACGAGTAGTGTGCAGAAAGTTCCCAAATATTTTATTTCTAGACAAGCTTTGAGCTACACCGACAAGAGCATAGCTCTTAAATAAGAAGAGATGAAAGTTTCTAAGGATGTCCCATGTCCCGAATGAAATTAAGTTTCGAGTGCCGCAAGTGCAGGCTTAATTAAAAGTTGTGTGAAATGCAATGGGATGTACGCACGGGCGGAGTGGGAAAAAGTTGGTTTCAGACCCAGTGAGTTTAATGGAAACGCACTTTTTTTTTAGCACCAGCGACAAATTGTTTTCGAAATCTGTAGAAAAATAGGAACACGCTTGCAACAATCGTCTGCATTGTTGAAATTCACATCCGCTGTAGTTCAGCGAGAAAAAAGTAAAATACCGCTGCAACTTTTGCACATAGTTCACAATATCGTAACAACGCTACAAAAATGTTCCGATTGTACGGAGAAGTTAGCGAACAATGTAGGCAAGTTGGCGAGCAACTTGCCCGAGCGAACATCTGAGAAGACTTGCCAGGTGATTATGTTATCCTAGTACAATGAGGCAAAGTTTTAGGAGATATTTACTAAGAAAAATCCTCCTAATAGGATTATCGCAAAAATCAATCTAGAAACCCGACTGAACACGAAAAAAAGCTTCAGTGACAGATCGAGATAAACCACAAACTCAGAACTTATAAACGCAAAAAAATCAAGTTTCATTCAACGTATCCGCTTACCCAAATGATTGATTGAGACATGAAAGAAGCGATGATAAAGATGAATAGCGGTTTTTAGTTTTTTCTTTGTTTGCTAGTATAACATTTCACAACTACTGGGATAGCAGAAGATAACTCTCAATTAGACTAAAGAAGCTCATGTTTCCTTAGTAAAGAAGGTCCCGTTGGCACTCTGCAACTGACTCTAGGGGCGTAATTCGATTCCCGCATTAGGCCAAATGTGTTGGCAAGTTTTGAAACACAACTAAGCCGCGCATTATCTAAGTTTGGGGTAATTAAGACTGGAGGCTTTGGAAATACGAACTGGTGCCGAGCAAACTTAACTGGAGCATTTAATTGTCCGTTTGGTTTTAATATGCTCAGTTAGTTGGAAGTTCATTGTTCTAGAATAAGGATCAGGACAGTTCTTGTTGTCAGGGCAGATTAATATAATTATAGTTTATTTTGTAAGTTACTTAAATGCTTAACACACTTACTTTCGAGCTTGGAGCCAGAATGTTCTCTAATGATTCGAAGACGAACATTCTGTATAGAATTCTTATTTAAAAAAACACGCACAAAATCGCAAGCAAAGCAAAGAAGCCCTTTTACAAGGTTTTGAGCTCAGTCAGCAAACGTTCAGTAATCATAAATGTCTATTTAATTGTAGGTGCGTCGAAGCGAACGTCGGTCCAGGAGCGAAATTATGCAACCCCTACGTTTTCAAGCCCTTAAATGCTAATTTTCCGTCTTAAATAACATTCGGACGTATTTTTGTACCCGCTCGTTAGCAAAGCACTCGTACGAATGCTAATCGAATTCTTGTATTTGTTCTGGGCAACTTTTACTTCATTTACCGCGGTCGCGTCCTAAGCAAACAGGCAGCGGGAAAATATGTTTGTTGCGGTCTCATGGGGCCCTGGTACGATGAGACCCCTTGATCTTGCATTTTCGTTCAAAATATGTTTTATTTATTTGTTTCGGTGTATGCATAGACAGAGCTAAACATCAAAGACGTGAGAAACCACAGCTATTGAATCCGTATGAAAAATAGTTTTATGTTTTTTTCAGTTAGTAAAGAGTAATCTTGATAGGGCAAATAAATATAATAAGAATGTAACTGTCGGAAATAACCGTCTTGTGAGCTTAGTGTAAAGTGTGATAAAAACCTTGTGCATTATAATTGTAACAATTGAGTAAAAGTAATAAAAAATAACTTCATCTAGAGATTCAATTCAACCAACCAATCTGTCTGAAATAAATTCGCCCTGCCTACTTCACCCAAGAACTGGGTAACACTCCCTTCAACTCCAATCATCAACGTAAGTGGTTTCAATCTGAAAACAAAATCCCGGCGGCCTCTAGAAAGGGCGACCGAGCGTGTCGAATGTCGAAAAATGTTTACACTTTCGCGCTAAGTATTTTCCGAACTCAAGCAAAAGCGGCAAAGAGCAGCGGCTAATAGAAGCGCCATTACGTTCGCACGTGCGAGTGTGTGCATATGCTAAAGACCCGGCCCCACCCGACCTGGATGGTTACCACGAACCACTGAATTCGAAACTTCGAGAGCCAAGTCCCTGTCACTCGTCTTTCGACACTAAATCGAGAGAAAGGGATGGAGCTAACGTAACTTCGAATTTCGATTTTCAAAGTAGGTCTGGAATGACTTGAGTATATTGTTGACGCCGGTGGCGCCGATGCAACAAAGCGTTATAGGTACTATATTCTTTAACGCTCAAGAAGAACTTTGGGTTCCAATTTTAATTCTATCTATTGTTTGCCCGAACTTTTCTTAGTTATCGGTTTATAGTCTGACTCTTCCGAGTTTCTAAGTTTAGAAGTTCTTACTGGGTACTACCATCGGAGTTCATAACAAAGTCTGTTCAGATAATTTTGGTTCATAATGGCATTACTTAGACTATATTAGTACATAAAAAGCTGATTTATTAATTAACGCCATAAATTATAAATATATATGTGCAGGTATTTAGTGGTCCTCTAAATAAGTATGGAAAAAAAATCCGTGGCCGCTGAAAAAAAAAGGCAATTTTCTTCATACAAACCTACCCAAAGCCCTTTGTCATTCATATTATTGTTACCTTCTCGTTTAAAAAATATGTTTTGGTTTGTTACAAAAAGACGAGTCGCTCTGCCCGATAAATCTAGCTCGCATCATTTGCTCCATGCGACACGACTAATGTTTATAATGTTCAAGATTATGAATAAAAACAATAGTGTAAGCAACTGTTATGTTTAGAAAATTTATGAAAGTAACGATGTATGTTTACTTACGATATATTTGAAAACTTCGGAGTTACGATAGTTAGTAAGAATTTTCGAAACTCATGAATTCTTGTAGTGATTGATGTGACGTAAAATTTTACGAGATAAATTTTCAGACGTTCGATAATCAGGGATTAAATATTATGCGTAACTAACTTTGGCGTATCCCTAATTAAGACCAGCGGACGATTGAGTGACAAATCTATCTTTCATTTTCCGTCTCAAGGTCAGCGAGGAGACTTCATTAACTGAAGATGGACGATAGATGAATATTGAAGAAACCCGCCGTGAGATTAAATGCATAGTAGTTATTGCAATGATGGCACTTAACTTAGCAATGTTTGCCAAATACAGCGCGACTAGTATGGTTCCGTTTATTGCGTGACAAAATGCGGATAAAGCATCCATCACTATCGTACTTATATACGTGTCCGTGTCAGAAAGTGACAGATGTTTCACTGAAAAAAAAAAATTGTAGTTTCTAACAAGATTGTCATTATTGTGCATAGGCGACTTGATTCCATATGAGCCTAACAAGACGTTTGATACACCAACTAAGATGTAAGTTGAATCACTAAAGAACTTGCTGCTGTTACTATGGTTGATATAACTAATAGGTATCATAACTATTGTATTAATTTTATGCCAACTAAAAGAAAATCTCTCTTGGTCGGCTCACATTTTTTTGAGTGTTGATTCATATTTTGTCACGCGATAAACGCACCCATATTAGGCCCCCTGGTCTTACATCTCTCGCATTTGACCTATTGACATCTGACATATTGACTAATTGAAAGAGATGCAACAAAACTATGTGTTGAATAACAGCCAAGTGAAGTGCCACCATAAGGTGACACACTATCACGAGTCACAAGTTTGACTTTACGAATACTTCGACAAAATCGGTCATGACATTTGTTTTGACAAAGAGTTCAACATTTTTCGAGATATTATTTTCCATTCGCAATACATAATGATGACTACGTATTTCTTCCCAACGTCTTCCGTGCAAACCAAATGTCACAAGAAATTCCTTCTCTCACATATGTTTCCTAATTGTCGCAGGTTAAGCTGCTTATATCTCGGCATATCTGCAGGCTTGGAAGCACCCGTCCAAAGCTGATTTACGAGAATTCCTTCCACCCTTTCCATAGACAAAAATATGATTCTTCGTTTAATGTTTTCAGTTGAAGAATTTTTAATTTTACCGAAAGTTAATTCATCTGTTCTTGACTTTTTGTTCTAAATAAGTATCAACTGGAAATAAAGTACTTTGTAAATGTCCTTGCCAGCAAATAACAAACTAGGGTGACACAAGTGTCCAGAGGGTTGCTTACTTATTCATACCACTGCGGAATCAGGCTCCATCCAATTAATATTGACATAAGACAAT
Organism: Acleris literana; assembly: GCA_946894065.1. Taxonomy (NCBI): domain Eukaryota; kingdom Metazoa; phylum Arthropoda; class Insecta; order Lepidoptera; family Tortricidae; genus Acleris; species Acleris literana. Next base: position 15,575,209 of record OX335686.1, on the reverse strand, counting down.
CAATACGCCACTAGTCTGCTCAAGAAGAGATTTTCACAATAAGTCGTTCTTTGACAATATCCATCCACAAACCAATTATAATTATTGGCAAAACAATTTCCCGACTTTTTGTTAGAGTTTTATACAACGGAAGCTTACCCCGGAGATGAGACACCGGTAGGTGAAGCACACACATAAAATCACGATTGCTTTGTTTCCCAATGTAATCTAATACAATAAAGGAAATTTTCGGTTGTAAAAAAGAAGATAAAATGACTTAGACATGACTGCATCCGAACCTAATTTATATTCTTTCAGTTACGTTCATTACCAATGCAACGGCGTTACCACATTTGTCTTCGTCCTGCGAATCATTTAATTTGAATAGGAATTCGTGTCTCCCGCTCGAGGGCTGCCCTTTGTTTACTCGTGAACTCCTGGTAGATGTTGAAGGCCAAATAGTTTTATTAAGATTCGCATCGCCCCCTCAGCAACCTTGTTGTTTGTCTAAATTAAGACCGTTGAACGAACGATATTTGTCTTACTAAATCAACAGCGCGGGAACGGTGGAGATAGTTGAAGATTCCGGGCCCGGCGATAATTCTCAACGCTGGCTCAGGGGCGGAACTGCCATCAATGTTCATTCACATCTTCATGATGGTGTTGTTATGTTCCAACGCAACAAATGGTAGGATAGGATACGACTCCGTTGTGGGTCCATGGGTCAAGTTAGATTTACAACTCGTCGACAAACTCGCCCTACCTGCGTTGTATCGCACCACTAGAGGCGGATTTTGAAAAAATATTTCCCAGTAAAATAAATCGAATTTGTGTCAGTGTCGATGGGTGTAAAACGGAGGTTTCCGAACGAGAGCGGATACGTCGCCTCGGGCGGGAATCGAATTTGGGACCTCGAGCTACCCAAATTGATTTACCTTACCCTTCCACCCGAGAGGTTACGCGGATTTCATAAATTCCAAGCACGAATGAGGTGATTTTGGAATCGAAGAATATTGCAACATAAGGCACACTCGCGTCTCGAATTTTACACGGACAGTTACGCAATATCCTTGATGTGGGTAGAATGGAATAGCCGATGATAGCCGTTTCAGATCACGAACAATTCGCATACAGAACCGATATCGCCGATGTTGCCAATTGCCAATACACCAATAAATAGAACAATACAGCACCGAAAGGCAATCATATCATGCCGTTCCCTTTCATATGGATGATTTCAATAGCTTCGGCTTGCCAGCAATGCCAGCGATGACCACACACAAGTTGAAAGCTTCAATGGCCGCCCGCTTCATACCAGGGTTGCATAAACATGAAGGCGATGCCGCAGTTGCACGTGATAAATTGGCCGAAATGTGTTTGCGCTAACAGAGTCCGGTGTCAACGGCTCGCGCCCATGCATACCGCACTGCAATCATTTATACACTGAGAGTTACCCTCGTCCCTCTCGCTCTTGAATTGAGACTGAATCGAGAGAAAGAGACACACTTCACTACTAATGATGCCGATGAATTATGTCGGTAACTTGTCTGGATTTAATGACATTACATTGACATATAATAATATTAACATTGGCAAATGCTTAGTTTGTAACAAATACATACGAAAACAGGATAATAATAATAAATGCAATAAGTCCGTGGTTTTGTTGCTGTACCTAAGTTGCCGAAAACAAGTTCAGGCCCTTAAGACAGTCATTTACAGTAGTATTTAAACGAAGCATCCTCTTCTCATAGAGACCGTTATATACTAAGAGTAATTTATATTTAATTTCCTTATACCTACAACAGACTAGCTAGAGATTCCAGATTAGCTAGAGTCTAATTTAATACTGAATGCACCTCCACGAATCTATCTACGAAACCTGCATGCATTAAATTCAAATTTCAAAATATTTTTTCACTTTGGCCACATTTACACACGTCGGTAAAAGAGCCCTCAAATGGGAGTGAGCACACATTTAAGAGGCGTTCAGTTTAAGATCAGACGATCTCTTCTCACATCTTTCTACGAACACACAAAATAAAAACGCTCTTACAATATACGACATCGGAAATTGTTTAGATTGATATGATATTATCTTCGATTGATGGCGGATTACGCTGGCAAGACATACTTTTATCACTTCCTGCATTTTGTTTGGGGTTACAATAATAAAATAATAAATAAAATATCTTTATTTCGGACCACAAGTCATCCATAGGATGTTAGTAATGAGTTATGCTAGGTTAGTAAAACTTATTTAAACATTGGGTTTGTAAAAAAATAATTAAAGTACAATTTGGGCTACGCCCTTGATTTGTCCCACCCAGAACTTTAAAATGGGACACTCAAATCTGCCCGCAATCGCGTTCATAATGCTGTTGGGGCTTTGGGGACAATACATTCTAAGGGTCGGTACGGACGGACTGCATTTGAACTGCAACCCAGCTGCAAAATGGCAGTTCGAGGGCAGTTCTGATGCAGTCCGCTTGCAGTTGGCGTTCAGTCTACCTAAGCGGACTCCGCAGTTGGTTTGCAGTTTTGATGCAGTTACATCAACTGCATCAGAACTGCCTCGAACTGCCATTTTGCAGCTGGGTTGCAGTTCAAATGCCGTTCGTCTGTACTGGCCCTAACATATCAATAATAATCAATTTACAGAGCCGAGGTTCTACACGGTGAAACGGTGTTTCCGTAATGTCAACGTTTTGATAGTTCTTATTTACTTGACAGTAATGGCGGGCGATTTAAAATGACGATGACGCTTCAAAGGCAATATGGTTTTACCGAATGGAATAGAGGCCTAGATGAAGTAAACAAGCATACGACATCGTATTTTGCACGAAGTTCTTATTTATCTTGCTTTCAAAGTTACTAAAAAATAAACATAAATTATTTACATACATACATTAAAATCACGCCTTTTCCCAGAGGGGTAGGCAGAAAGCACTTCTTTCCACCTGCTACGATCCTGACAAATCTCTTTCGCTTCTTCCACATTCATACATCGAGTCATGCATGCACGTAGGTTTCGGCTACTTAAGATTAGACATAAATTATTTAAATAGCAAAATTATTCCAAACGCTGTCCTACTTTTCAGAAATAGCCACAAAATAATTCCAATAATGTGAATGCACCAGGGCGACAGAGCATTAACGGAGTAATCTCGGCTGTCGCAGATAAGCGGGTCTAAATACATCAGGGGTGGGGGGTGAATTCAATCAGTTATTCCATTCTAAATAATCACGGGCCAGGGATGCTCATCGCCGTCGTCGGACACGGAAGCTAGCGGAATGGAATGATTCGCAATCCGATTTATAAATAACAGGATAACTTCTACAAGCTAATCGAATGAAACAATTATACGAAAAACGAGAAAAAAACGGGCAAGAGCATGTCGGACCATGCTCAGTGTAGGGTTCCGAAGCCAAAGAACATATCTCAAAAAACGACAAGTACAAGTATGAACAAATTTTCTATTTAAAATTATTTGGTGATTTTTAGTAGGTATCTTATATGTGCTGCATCGTGCATCCTCATATGTGCTTTAATTTAAGATTAAGGCTGTGGAGGGTGGGGGGGCAATTACACTTCTCGACTTTTATATTTCTAAACAGTCCCCCGAATGAAATAATTGATAATAATGAATATACAGGGTGTTTTTTTGGTCGACAACTTCCAAAACAGGAGAGATAGTTTAATTAATGCTGAATCCGAATATCACATTAAAAAATTAAAAAACCTTAGGAGGTCAGAGAAATAGCATTTTAAATTTTTCCCATTATTTCACTTAATTGTGGTTACCATGCGCCGTGTTTACCGAAGACTTTAATGACGTTATCACCGTGCACAATGTTATGATCTTATGATTCATCTTTCACTTCATACTTGTTACGAGCTTTGGACCGTCAAAGATTACAAACGGTTTAGGTTAAAAAATTGTAGAGTAATTGTTGTTAAAAGTCGTTCTGAAATGGCATTTAACTACAGAATAACGGTATGGATTACAAAACCGCAAGATTTGTGTTTGGCGTGTTTAAAAAGGCGAATCAGCTTTGTACAACGATTGGTAAAAATTTACAAACCTTGAGCATGGCGTGGCGTTTTAAAAGTGCCCCACTCGTAAAGGTTGCTAGCGATAGACCTTACAGTGTAGCGCGTAATGGCCTGCCGATTAGGAAATCATTCAGTCCAAATTCTAACGGTGCCAGCAATGTTTAGACCACTCACAAAGTAAATGTTTACAACATCAAACATTTTCCGATTGTCCAGAACTAAATTTTGTGCTGAGCCATTTTTTAAATTTATTAAATGATTTAACACTTCACTCGATTTGAAACAAACTCGGAACTGACATCGCTTGCGCATAGTTTTGTGAGGGTAGTATCAAACAATAACATAGACTGATCGTGACGATAAGCGGCCTACCCCCTTCGTAGCTACAGAAAACAAGAGAAAATAATTTATTAAATACCGAGGATATTCTATCGAACTTTCATGAAAGTTTTTTTTTTAATGTTTTTTGAGCTCAGAATCATGAATATAGTAACCCCTATTGTGGAAGTTGCTGACCAAAAAAACACCCTGTATAATGTCCTATACTTGTTTTTTACCAAAATGTTGTAGAAGAGAACGACCTTTTTCAGCTATACATCGATCTATAAGTTGTCCCTTTCGTTTGTGATAGTCAGAAAAGAGATAATGTGCACCTCGCGTTCCCTCCTAATCAAAAAAATAACGTCATAACAAACGAGTCGTGTAACAACAGGGCGCGTGAAGCTACTATCATACTTTTTTATGTAGGTTGTTCCAGTTATGAGAGCCTTGTCAAATGAAACGAGGCAGTCGCCACCATCATTGACTTTCCCTCTCCACGGCTCGGCCGTTTGTCACTAGGCCCCCGCGCGGCAGACAAATGAGACGGGCCATCAACAAACAATTGCTGCTATCCTTGTCACGAAAACAAAGCACAGCCCGGCGTTATACAGTCACCAAATAACATCTACTGATTCCCCTCACGCTCTTACGAAATAAAATTAGTTTTACGACTGTTTTTCGAAAAAAACATCGCTACATTTGGTAATTCGCAGTGATGTTGCGCAGTGTATTTAATGTTGTTCCGTAATGAAGAGCAAAATAATTACTGCGTGAAATAGAGCCCCATCTGTATGCATGAGCGGCTGACGTGAGCTGAACCAGACGAGTGTTGTAACCAGGAGATACGCAATTTTAACGTTTTCCCCGTTAACCACCCGGACCATTCCGAATTAAATTTAAATTTTATTGTCTCTGCCAGCGTCCCTTCCCACCGCAATGTATCTAAAACTTTGTACGCTTTATGGACTCCTGGTATTGCATAAAAGGATAACGTTACCAGAATTTACGTGGAATAAAATAAATTTCGCGTCTATCAACCCCCGGAGTGAGATCGTTGCTTTTTATTTCATTTTTTTCCACTTAAAACGTTTTTGACAAATAGGCTTCGGCAAGAACAAGCGTACGCTGCAGGTACGTAAATTGTATAGGTAAATCAATTTCAAAAGTAATTCAAGGCGACGCTTAAGGGCTAAAAGCTTCAGACAAGATCTTAACAGGACAAAGAGATACTCGAGGAGACGCAAACAAGTCGAGTTTTATTTACTTATCTGTTGAAAATGGACACGTCATAATTACAACATTCATGTCTAAAAAATACGAGGCTAAAATAAATACGGCAAGATCCAGATAACAAGGTAAAATATAATTGGCTGGACCGAAATTGTATGATTCCTCTGGTGGAATATTTCAAAAATCTAATTCCATTTGTAATCCTAAGATTATTTGTCTGGATCTCGTCTGACGGGTGTAATTCGGCGTCGTCTCCGCACCTGATAAGGATCGGCGGAATTTTTCCTCCCGTGCTTTCTCTCCGTCAACCACTGATGACTACATTATCCCGGATTATAGCAATAACGTCGCCGAATCCCGGTGGATTAGCTAGTTTGACAGTTTTAGTAACGCTCGTTACTCAGCTCTGTCGAGGAATTAATATGTAACTAAGTCACTTTGATACATTATTTAACTATCTGATGATAATGGGGCAAACCACTCGTCCGATATAAGGGCTGAAATGTGGCGAGCCTCAGTTAATACCGCAATGGATGGTTAAAATGTAAAATGAGTTACGAATAATGGTCACTTTTTTTTCGATTGGGTTTACGTTTCACTACATTACCTCATGTTGAGTGACGGGAGTATCCAGAATAAAGGATGATGCCCACCAGATAGTGTCATTAGTCTCGAACGCGTTTCATTCGTTTTGTACCACTTGCGATGTTTTTAAAGCTACACTCAACAATAAGGAAGTATTTTTTCCGATTTTTGGCTACAATTCAGAGTGTTGTGCAGTGACAATGGCGAGCAAAATAGGACTAGGCTATTCAATAGATCCGTGGCACCGACCGACTAAACTAACTCAATAGATACCAGGGGCGCCGAGGCAGCGAGGCGGTGAAGATACGGCAATTCAATCACGCGCCCATTACGGCACACGTCGGAGGGAGCCTGGGGCGACCCTGCGCCATGGGGGTTCGATCTCGGGGCCACTCGCAAAATTATAAATATGCAAGTCTTTGCTTCTTTACTCTCCTGGTACTTTTATTGCATATTCTGGAGTTTACTTGCCAATTTGTGGGTGGATGAATTCCGCGAACTTACCTGAAATTATAAAAGATGATAGTTAAAACTTTATAGCCAGTAGCCATAGAGTAAAATACGACTAAACTTATATAACTATACTATAGAGTAAAAAACGTGCCGGAATAAGTTACATTATGCATTCTCAGCAGGTGCTAGGGCAGCATCACGTAAAACCACTGCAGTGCGGGCCTGTCCGCCGGACCAGCGCAAATTGAGCGTCCGGAATGTGTTTTTCTTTTTGAAATCCCTGACGGCATTTTTATCCAAGGAGCCTTTAAAACATAATTCCCACAAACACTAACGATTATGAAGTCTTTGTTCTTAAATGAGGAAGTAGGTTCAGATTACGCGAGGGCTGCTCTACAGCCGTACTCAAGTATCATGCCTCAAGAACCTTCAAGCCTTTCAAGCATGTATTACAAACTTTTAATGACATACGAAAATCCTTGAAACAATGTCGAATTATAATCTTGCCCCGGTAACCTGAGTGAGAGCCCTTATATTGAGTGTTTCTCGAGGAGAGCAGTGTTAAGAAAATCGTCGAAGTAATACTAAGCCAGCACACGGTACATGCAAATAAAATATTTTTGATAAAACAAAGCAAAAGAACCAAAGTGGAAGCATAAATACCTAAACATTGACGCGTAGTTTTAGCTAGCCGGACGTTTCATGAAAAAAAAAACCTTACGAATATTCTGAATTCCGTCCGCCGCATGTTTTAGTATCGTGCATGAAAACGACGTTATTCATGCACGTCAAATACACAAAAGTGCCACACAACACAACATGTACTCGTAGTTTTCACTTTGAACGTTTTTAAAATGTTTCCCACACGACCGAAGTTTTTAAAAATGAATATGCAATACAACATACGTTCTAAAATTATAAATGTGATACATTTTTCCGTCGTCGCGGGTACCCGATCGATGTGATAAGCCGAATGGTGATAAATAGGGACATAGTGAGCATTTATCCCGAAAAAATCAAACAGTTTCACAGGACCAATCTCGCACGGACAAAGTTGCGGACAAGTAGGTGTATTAAATATTTTCGCGTGCGAGGACGGGTCTTGCGTCCGTTCGAGATTACGTATTGAATGAAGCGCGTTTTTTCGAAGGCCCGAAAGCGCTCCCTGATTACACGGATTAATAAACGTCGAAAAAAGACGCGTTTACTTTACGATCCTTAAATTAATAAGTCGGAGTTTACGACCTTCTGAAATGCTTCCTTTTTCATTTACGTCTAGCCGAGAATGGGCCACAGCGCTTTTATTAGCCGGGGCAGATCCTCCCGCGGGACCTACATCTACTTTTGTTAGACCGTTAACTTTTCATGGGTATCGTCGATACTTTTCTAACTTTTTCTGATATAACTTTGTGTAATACGTATCTTTAAATTAAACAATTAATATTAACAGAAAATAAACAGGTTTTCAAAGAGTTGAATTTTGTGAACCAAGACGAAAGGCTAACAGAATTAAACGTTTTTTATGTCGATTAAAGACGAATTACATAACGGCCCTTAGGCATTTGTTTGCGCTTCACCAAAAGCATCAAAGGATAATATGAAATGAGAGGTCAATCCCAAAGTTTTCAAACTTCAAAGACAGTTCTCCAAAACACCAGGGGCGCAGAACTGCTTATGGGTTGTCTTCGCTTAGTAGGGCATGCAATATGTCGCGGGTCGCGGCGTCACATGTGACGAGGGTTCGGACGTGCTTGTCGCTAAATTGCATGAGATCTGCAACTAGTTTTGGGTGTCCCCGTTTGTCGGTTACAGCTCGGAAGCTTAATTTTCAATTAATTGTTCCCATGTATTATCAAAGTTTACCCAAACCAATCCAATTTGTTATAATGAAAACTCAATGTATGTACATCGTACATCGAAAGGTTTAACATGACCAGACATGTTTGAGATAAAACTGATAAATTTGTTGGAGTATGTTTTAGATATTTTTTTGCAGGTCTGAACAGCAACAGAGCGCAAGCGGGTTTAGTTCTGTTTCCAATTATTCCGAGTCCGCGGCAAAACTCATCTAACTTCGCGCGACGACGCGGCGCCAACTCTGTAAACACGCGACCTTTTTTACCGTTTAATATCAATTCCGGTCAGGATTCCATTTACCAGGACGTCATAAGGTGTTAGCACCACTCGCTAACTCTGTCGCACAGGATTTTTTGTATTGATGAATTTTCTGAATTGTCTAGCACCCTACCTGTCTAAAAGTGTTACATTATGAAACCAGTTTACACATAAACATGGTAAACATCTAAGCCTGATTGTGCAAAATGTGGTTACAGAATTACCAACAAGTTTCTAGATTCATTGGTAATTCTGTAGCTCAGTGGCGGTACTGCCATACAAGCCCAAAAGCCGGGCTTGCCTTACAAATATAACAACGATCAAAAATCAACGGTCACGATCACGAACTATTTCAATTCGCGCTCTCATAAAAATTTTCAAATAATGCAACAGCAAAGAATTTGATCGCGCTCCGCCGCCGCACGGCGGGCAGCACTGCTGCGCGCTTCGACGACCCGAACTCGCTTGAGTCACGGCTAGTCATCCCGCTCGCACGCGGTGGCTTGCAGGCGGGCTTCTATCTTAACCGGTATATCTCTTTCTTACGCATTAGAACTGCCTTATAATGAGATATAACTATTTATAGGTTCATATAGCAAATAGTACGAGATTTTAAGCCCTGCATGCGTCTGAAGTTGTACGCGAGTCGAGTAAAATGCGAAATTCGCGCATGCGCGTGTTGAGCCGCGTTGACGACGGCCGACTTCACTTCTATTTATTTGCTTGCTTACTTCAGTAATTTTACTTGTTTTGTTTGTTGTGAATTGTTTTGTTTGAGTCAACTGCGGTCACTAAGTATTTTGTTTGTTGTGTTGTTCAATTGGATTGACAATGGAGGAAGTATTCCCTTGTGAATCTTGTGATTGTGATTATTTAAAGTGTGCACAAATTTTGCTTGGCGAGTAAAAGGTAAACTCTTTAAACTTTGCTGATAAAACATCCGATTTTCAGTACCTATTTCTCATTTCTCATATAAGTAAAAGACGGTTTAATGTTTAATACCTAGATCAGTGTAAAAAACACAATACTTATTGCTGCTGTTGTAGGTATATTATTATCGAACGACACAAAGTTTGGAATACAGGTACCTATCTGATTATGAAAAATCAAATAACTTAGCTGGCACGATTAAAAGACATATGAATTTTATTTCCAAAAAGACACGAACGATTTTAGTAATTTTGGTAAAAAGCGAATTGAGACATTTATCCACAATAACTTTAAAAACTACAAAATCATATATCTCGGCTTGCCCTATCCTGAAACCCTAGGCACGCCACTGCTGTAGCTGTGCCTACCCCACTCTGGGAATGAAGGCGTGAAGGTATGTTTACGTAGATTGGACCAAAGCGAAAAGATATGTTTGAAACGAAATGAGATAATTTGTAAAATATTAATGAACCTATTGATCAATTATTATTTTGTATATCAATTATTATTTTGAACATCACGTAAATAAATAAAATACGATTTTCATAAAAGCTCCACCAGGGATTCATAAATGTAATGGAATTGAAAGGAAGGAAGTCGGCGAGAATCCGTCACCACTCAGCGGGCTCAACACCGGGACTATTTCCGCCGCTGCAACAGATGTCGCTGCAAGCGAAACGAGTGAAAAATGGCGTTCAGCAATTTAGCTGCATTCCTAGGGGTAGTTCTGTAAAGCTAAAAGGAAATCTACAAGCCTACGAAACGAGTGTTGAACTTATTGCATCCTTACTTTCAATAGGCACGGAATCAACAATCAACATGTGCCCACGATTCTTTTGTCCGGTACACATTTCTTTACAAATCGGATTAATAGAACTATCAAGAGCCAAAATCCCGGTTAAGGATACCAAAGTATCCCAATATTTCTTGTCCAGCGCAAAAAATAAACGCTTTTAATTCATTTGCTTCCTCGCAAGCAATACCGAGTATCCCTTTGAGTGCGTACCGAGATCGTAATATCAGGCTCACAGAGATATTAGAGAGCAAAAATCTTTCTGCGCCGAGTATTGCTCCGTTGCACAGATTCATAATTTGTCCCGCTTTCCACTTCCCGATTGCTCTTTGACATCAGCAGTAAGCGAGAATACAAAAATACATCTTCGATACTTCAAATACTAATACAAAACGAGGCGGCGACATGACCTTTTGGGGAACGTCAATATTTGACAGATATGTAACAGCATTCTTAAACAATTTAACCAAAGGGTCGGAAAGATTTGCTTTCATCCCCTAAAACTCCCTATTAAATTACCATTAATTAATTTACTTAACATTCAACACATTTTTCTCGTTCGCTTTTGTTACGGAAATTATCCGAAGCCAAAAAGGCAAAAAGCGCTTTGATGGCAAACGGAACAATACCAGGAAGCCATAACTAAAGGGGGAAGCATTTCAATATTATAAAGCGAATTGATTACAGAAAAAAAAAGCTGGTGTAGAATGAAATGCACTTATTTAGCGGTGGAAATTGAGGGCAATTTAGTTTCGCAATAACAAGCTTTGGACGCTGGGGTGTCGCGGACAGCCGACGAGGTGACATCCGTTGGCTCGTTATAGTCCACAACAAAACACGCTGCGCGCTGCTGTTCTCCTGTCTCTGAAAAACTAGTATTTACTTTTTCTTTATATTTAGTAAGACACTAAAAATAAGGATACAACCTAGAACGTAGTTCCAATTTAAAAATGGTAATATTTTGAAACTGGAAAGCAAGGGGAGTGGAGGTGCAGGCTAAACAACTACGATTCGACCTCGATATGAGCAATATGTAGCCGGTTCTAATGACTTTAATAAAAAGTAGTGTAGTATCGAGATACAAAAAGTGTCCCTTTAATCCCCCTGTTCCACTCTAATCCATTGGTCAAATGAAGAGAGTACACTTCTAATCGACTCCTATAAACAGACTTGCTTCGCTCCACTTCGCGGAGGTCCTATTTCTGGGTTGTTTTGGCCCTACGGGCCTGATATAAAAACTTAGTCACATTTTTTCCCAACCTAATTTGACAGTCTAATTTATTAGTCGCATTTTTTCCCAAATTAGTTGAGAAAAAATGCGACTAATAAATTTACCGATTGCGGAACAAATCGTCAAGCTTAACGTCGGCATCATAACTAAGGGTTAAAGTTTACTTAAAAGCGGAATCTAATCCAACTATGGATTAGAGTGTACTCAAGAGTGGAATCAAATCCTATCGTAGATTAGTGTACTCAAAAGCGGAATCTAATGCATGTATGGATTTAACCAATGGAATAGAGTTGATTAGTTTTATCCACCTGGACATGGTTTAAAGATTAACTTATAATCATGACAGAGGAAAATGTATTTTTTCTCAAAAATGTTCGGAAACAACGGTTTTCCGATTGAAACACATGGACGGAAAATGCCTCTTTTTACTCCTAGGAGTAAAAAAACCATACGAAAACACTTTCCGTCCATGTCCATATTGTTTTTTCAAAAGTGCTCTTTATTGCGTATAAAATCGAAAGGACCATGAAAAAAATCCCGTACACCCAACTTGTGGGGGCGCAGTGAGGGGCGGTGGCGCGGCGGGGCTCTGCGGAGCGGCGGCGGCGGGCGGCGGCTCGTTGTGCGTGAAACTATCTTAACTATACTCGTATGACGCAAACAAACATTCTCTCCGAATTTGTCAAAGGTTTTAAAAAATACTTATATCATGTATTTCTATAATTTCCTCGCATTGTTTGAGAAAAGCATTATGTATGCCTCGGCGGAAACGAGGATTTCCTGACTCGTATTTAAGCAGGCCTCGCTGTTGCTCGGCCTGCTAAACACCTCGTCAGGAAATCCCTTACTTTCCGCGCCTAGGCAACAATGTACTATTTATTTATTTTTAATATTAGCATACTATTTTTCCATGAGAGTGAAAATTACTTGGATACTGACTATATAAAATCAAACAAGAGAAAAGTTCTCGCCTCGTTGGCTTAGCGTAGGGACAACGCTGTCATTATTGTACACTTAATCACTTTTTAATTTATCTACTAGTGTATCTTCACTATATTACCAGAACAACAGCAAAAATAGCGCTTTAAAAAAAACTAGAAACAAAACAACTAGCCTAAAACGATTGAGTCAACATGGAAAAAACTAGACGGGCGTTATCTCACTCACGTGAAACAAAATAAACAAGGTCCGCTCGAACAGAGCTGATAGCTGAAAATACACCCGTGGTTGATGCACCTGCAGGCTGCAACGCCGGCATGCATTTATTATATCTCTTATAATCCATTTATGAAGACTGCTCCGTGTTCCGTTTCAATAGATTATTAATGAACAAAACAGGACCTCGTGTCAATTGAACATTATTCCAACGCCCGAGTTTCAAAAGCATTATTTATTTTCAAAACGTAAATTCAGTATGATGGCCGACCATTCCCTTCGACAATAGACTAAAATTACATTTGCATATCGCCGTCGTATTACCAGGAGAGCAGAAAGATAAAAGAGTAAAAAAACGGAACGATCGGCGGCGTAAAGGCTTATCGGGATTGGCCGGAGCGACCGGGCCCAGATGGGCCTCGCCGCCATTACCAGATTACGCCGTAATGGGCCTAATGCGAGGACAATGTCACGGGAACTATCGGCGGACTTTTAACGGTATTACGATTCAATCAGCCGTGATGTGATTGCGGCCGAGGTGTTCGATTGAGAATTCATTCAAAGCCTCCAAGTCTCCTCCATGCGAAAAGGCTCCGACGTTGATGGACAGCCTGCCAATAATCAGGGATTAACTTGAGTTGACGTTACGGCAGTGAATTGTCATTGCAGACAACATTAGTTAAATACATAAAGAATATTTTTCTGTAAAAACTGCAACTGGAATAATACAAAAATTCTAAAAAAAAAACTTAAAATCGCCGTTTAGATTTTAAGCAGTTTAATTTGTATATCATTATAAGGGTTAGAACAAAGTTCTGAAATGGCGTTGGCATGGTATCAACAATGTTATAATTGTTATTGAAGAAGTGTTATTTACTTCAATAACAATTATAACATTGTTTTTGCCACGGTTACGCTTATTAAGAATATCAGTAATGAATATCGTTTTGTGAACACTTAACATCCCAATTATTATTTTGTCTAAAAATACGCTAAATACTTAATTTAGCAGTAACTCTTATTTAATCTGTGGTGGTGTTGACAAACTACATAAACCCAACTCGAAATAATGGGAATGCTATAAAGGTAATAAGTGAAGTCAGAATTAGTGTTCTTTATTAAATTTCATAAGCTTGCAGATAAAGTTATCTATGCTCAGGCCAATTGTGATACTCGTGGCCGTTATTAGTTGACTCAGTAAAGCTTCGCCCAAACTTTATCACTCAATTCACGAGATCCTTAATTATGCAACAGTTGCGTAAATAACTATGTAGAGCTAAACTAGGTCACTCAACTAGTTAGGTCATGTCGGAAAGGAAAAAAAAAACAATTAAGTAAAAAATAAGTGAAAAACGATTTACTTGTGTGGTGACAGGACCTTGTGCCGGGTCCTTCCGGATCGCTACCAACATCTTATCCATTAACCCACCGCCAAGCTGTTCGCATTGCTGTGTTCCGGTGTGGGGATAAGACAGCCAGTGAAATTACTAGCATAGAGTCATTCCATCTTAGTCCTTAAGGTTGGCAACGTATTTGAAGTCTTAGTTTTGAGATTGTAGTCTTGTGATTTAAAATGTCAACGAGTCTCAAATCCCACTTACCATCAGGTGGACTGAGTGCTCGCGTGCCTTCTCCTTGCCATAAAAAAAAACTTACTATTTAATAAAATCATAGTAATTCGAAATGTTGAGAAAAAGTGACGAAAACTACGGCGTGAATATCGGTGCACAGGACAGTGAAGTTTAGAAATGTGATAATTCTTAATTTAATACATGTTTGAAACTTTGAACATGTCGTTAGCTGATCTTTAAACAATGAACACATAATGAAGATAAAAAAGAAGTTGGTTGCCTCGCGTATGCATATCGAAAAATTTCAGAGGACGTCGAATTAAAATGATTCAATGGAAATTTCTGAACGCACTCGTTACTTAACTAATTAATCTTTTTGTCCGGAGATTGCACACTCACTTTATTAGCTGCTGTATTCGTTATAAAGGTGATAAAAATATATGATCGAATATGTACGTACGTACCCAAGTGAACATATACCGATACGTGACTGAGCGTCCCCGAAGCATCGTTGGATCGACGCGCTCCATCACTCGTCAGTTTCAATCGTAAGATAAGCGTTTACGAAAACAAAAGTCGTTTCCAGACGAAAAGTTAAGAGAGTTTCATGAGACACGTTTCATCTTGACGAACTAAGAGTTACGATTGTTAAACATAGTGTAATAGCAACCAAAATGAGTAAACACGTAATTTCTACGTCTTTTTCACTTTCATTCATCATCATCATCATCATTTCAGCCATAGGTCGTCCACTGCTGAACATAGCCCTCTCCCAAAGATTTCCACCTCACCCGGTTGGAAGCGGCCTGCATCCAGCGGGTCCCCGCGGACTTGACCAAATCGTCCGTCCATCTCGCGGGGGGTCGCCCCACGTCACTTTCATTAAGGATGACGATATCCCATGAACTTCTTAATTTAAATCTACGTAAAGAAATAGGTGCCACCGTGCGTTTTTCGCAAGCGTTTTCACCATTTGGAATCAGCTTTCGACGTCTGTTTCCGAACCATTACGAATTGGGGCCTTCAAAAAACGAGCCTACTCTTACTTCAATGCCCGGCAGCGCGCTTTCGATTACTCTGGGGTTGCGGGTGTTTATGGGTCGCGGTGATCAGTTATCACCAGTCGTCAGGTCACCCGCTTGCTCATCTGCCTCCTTTATTCCATAAAAAATTAGTGGCGCGTGTTTTCGTGGATTTAAAACAGAAATTGATTTCATAGCAGATCATTTTCATGATGAAAGAGGAAAAAGAGTGCATTAAGGATATTTAAATCCTCTAAACGAACCCCGAAACGTCCCGTACTTTGGACTTTCGTAAAACTAAGTAGTGGCGCGAGTTTTCGTGGATTTTAAGCACTATAAATAAAATCTAAAGGAGATTTAATGGCACCGGAGAATAAAAATCGGATTAAGGATATTTAAATCCTCCAAACGGACCCGAAATACTTTATTCAACCCCACCGCCGCCCATTCTATACACAGGGCTCAATTAAAGAAGAAGACGGCCCAAAACAAACAAACCGAAAAACGTAACGAAGCAATTACTGGCGGCAAACGAGCGCCATTTTGCCAATAGAAAGAGAGAAAAGAGATCGCTTCATTAAAATGTTTGCTCGTTTAAGCATGGACCAAGGAACAAACATTTTTTTATGTTATTTAAAGGTGGAGCACCAGGACCACATAATTGAGAAAGGAAAGTAAACCAATCCCGGCTGTTTTCAGGAAGATCGTTACGCTAATCACAAGCTTCCTTACATATCTGAACGAGACAAGAGTACCACCCAACATTTATTATATCTGCGTCGACTTTCAAGATGTAACAATATCTGACGATTCTACATTTTTATTAGAAGAGGATACAGTGAGTTTTTATTTTATTTTTTAATGAGATTCAAGTTGAAAACTTCTAAAGGTGGTTCGTATTTAATAAATTTACTATCAGAATGCAAATAAACCAACCCACTCGCTGCTAAAATTAAAACAGAATGCGGAGTTCATAACTCCATTAGCGTTATTTGATTAATCCGAATAGAATAATATCGAGGCACCTGGATAACCAGCGACGCTTCGTGGAAGGGATAAAGTTCATTGTTGATGCGCGTTTCTAGAGATAACTTCTTGCTGTTATATGCTCCTAGTATTTATGGTTACTAATGATCAGAGTATAACATGATGGGAATGTTATTTGCGACGCTGTGCTCTTAGTATATCTGTCGACCTAGTGAAGGGTTTAATTATGTGTAATACTAAATATGTATAAAGAAACACGTCGATGAAACTGCAATACCGCGTAACCAACAATTGCTAATGCCGCGTAACTGACTTGTGGCAAATTTTACAGGAGAGCATTAAAATTGAATATCTTTGTGTTTATTGAGGTTAGACTTACCCAACCGCTAAATAACTTTGTTAACCCCATAATTTAGCTGTTTATTATATTAAGCATCCAAATTGACCAGTATGTCTTTATATAAAGCACTTACGCGGTATTACACAATTGAATAATACGTCATCTCTATACTTGTATGCACATTCGCGGGATTGCAAAAACGACATGCTCTCTCGCGGTATCGACATGACGTGACTTTGGAGCTTTCTGATTGGTTATCGACACAGCTGTCAATGCCGTCTGGAGCCTATCACAGAGCTCTACCTACAGCCGCGAAAACTCAAATTTGACACATTTGTTAGTTACGCGGCATTAGCCATTGTTGGTTACGCGGTATTGCAGTTTCATCGACGCACACAAACACGGCAACAAGGTGTGGTGTAGGAAAATAGATAATTAATACTCGTAACTCTCCGTTATTATACAATCGAGCATTATTGTGAATATGAATCCCATTACTTCTTCTCACTTCAATTTATATTATCCCGTCAGCTGTGAAATCATGTTATATAAGACGAAACGACTGAGATGAAAACATAATACCGTCTGTCTTAGAAGAAACACTAATGAAACTCCGTAAAGGAGCTAAAGTTTTATTATTAGAGATATTTCTTCGCTTACCGCAAGTTATGTAAGGAAGGACTTATACTCTATACCATCTGACTTGTCTTAGTTAGTAAACACTTTTATAACCTTAAAATGTACCCTTAAATAACAATTTTGTCATGAAAAAACCATCCATGATGTAAGATATAAAAGTAGAAATACTGCAGCTTTAAATCACAAAAAATATAAAACTTCAAATTCGAAAGATTCCTTTTTATTCAATTTGAGGGTTTGTTAAACTGACAACAATCTTATTAATTTGATTCGGTCCAGAGCAGCCACAAAACGATTGGACAAAACTTACCTGCCGTCGTTACCAGGGACCCAAGAAACACGGCAGGTACCTAAGTAGCATTAATAATGAAATATTCATGCGGAAACAATCTGCTGATGCCCCGCCGGGCGGAACGGGCAGCCCACGAACAAGACCACTCTGACATGCAAATATAACCTTTATTCTTTAGATAAAAAGATTCAATCTGTGAGGATAAAACCGCACAAATAAGGGCAGGCCCATATCACAGCTACACGGGCTCCATAACAATAAGAATAATCTAAACGGCCTGAAGTGTTCGACACGAGCGAACTGCGAGCTACCCGCGGTACATTCCATCAAAAGCAATTTTGCCGAGTGTGTTAGGACTCGGCTAGGCGGCTACAGAAAATGTTCCCGAATAACTCTGATTCATTGTTCCACCCGATAACTGTTCGCACTTCTCAATTAGAAAATCCTTGACCGTTTTTAATTTGCCTCACGAATATTCACGAAACATCCTGCTGAACACAAAGCGGAAGCCGTGTTATATTGAAAATCGCTAAGTTACCCGAGGAAACGTTGGAGATTAAATTAAAATTTCAACCAAATGGAAAGAGTAGACGAGTAGAATAATAAAAAAAAAACTGTAGTCACTGAATTAATTTAGCGGGCCGAGGGAAGCGGGTCAGACGTATCAAAGGGGTTTGCATTCCGTTAAATAATGAATGAGCAGCATGGGACAAGTGAGCGCTAAATATATCGCTGCATAGACATGCTTGCCTGGTGGATACAAGTTTTCAATTATACATATATCTTAACAGGCTCTTCTACTAGAAGTTATTTTGTAACTAACTAATTGTAGGTATTATTTTAACGAATCCAAAGCAAGACCCACGCAGATAAATTAGCGTGGGTGTCGGTCTCGAAATCTTGAAATAAACAAAAGTAGGTCTTTATTATAAAACAGGAAAAAGGAAAGCAGACTAAACGTAAACAACTGGTTGATTATGTTTGTTCAGTTCTTTATTATTATCGCCTCCAGGAGATTAAGCTCTTTTCCACAAGCTTGTTAGTTAATTAGTAAGTACGAGGTAAATTCTTTTAAAGTAATAAAACTAGATCCTGATACTGGAATGGACATAAATTTACGCATACCTACTGGTATGTCACAGATGACAATACAGGTATAAAAGCCGATCTGATGATGGGGTCGTAAGATGGCTCAAGTCTTCTGTTGCACAAAGAGCTGATGCAGTACAAATCAAAATGAGGCATGTCCCACATATCTGTCGGCCTAACAAGTGGCATTTCACGACGTTAGTGACTAGGACGGCAGAAATCAAAGAATTTGATTGATTAACGTAGGCTATCGTGCGTTCACCTATTTCATTCCGTGCAGTTCGACGTATTTCTAGTATCGCTAGCTTTCGTGAGTGAAATTTGGTTGGGCCCTCCATACTGCTATGGCATGAACACTCTTATTACTTGCGGGAGACATTCTAATGCCCATTTAGTTGGTTGTATCTAAAGCAAACGTACATTAAATTTAATGTCGCCTTAAGTCGCATGCTGTCACATTCTACCTTGGCGAAATAGCAAGTGAGAGTTGATATCCTAATGGGACATTTGTGCTTAAAAACGTAGGTACAACTAGGCAACTGGGTAGTCAATTCCCAGTGTAAGCACGTGAACAACTAAACTTTACTCGAGCGGGTTAAAGTGGGCGACATTAGTGCGGGCATGAGACCGCATTCAGTTTAGTGAGAGCATAAAATAAACTCCAGTTTAAAACCCGCATGATTGGGACACGTTTACCGTTAACAGCTTACGGTTCATGACTGCCTGGTACAAAAGTTTCATTTTAAAATGGTCACGGATCACGGATTTGACAATAAAAATGGGGCCGAGAATTTTGTATTGCGAAATTTTGGAAGCGCCCTACTTAGTAAGTAATTAGTTATAAATTTGGATGTTTGTTTGAAACTTGGTACTTAGGTATTTTTTTAGTGCTTGATTTCGTTTAAAACTTGAATCCTGTGAGAATAATAAACAAGCAGAGATGGGCAAAATTTATTCGAATGACGAATAACGAATAAGAATAACCAAATTATTCGCGAATAATGAATGAAATTCTCGAATGATTATTCTTATTCGAATAAATTATTCGTCGAATAATTTATTTGCGAATAGTTTATTCGTGAATAATTTATTAGTTGAATGAATTGCCACGAATAATTATTATGTACTTACTGGAATACCTGCTCCATTTTTCTCTAATAAATTAATAAATTATTCGTTATTCGCAAAGTAGTCGAATGATTCATTCGTGGATAATTTATTCGGGAATAAATCATTCGCAAATAAATTATTCGGGAATAAATCATTCGCAAATAAATTATTCGCGAATAAAAATACTACGAATTATTTTTTATTCGAATGATTATTCGAATAAATAATTATTCGAATAATGCCCATGTCTGAACAAGTTCTAGGCAGACGAATAGTTTATCGGCTTTTCGCCGGATCTCGTTTGGCAACCGACTTTGACAAGCAACCTTCAAGCAAGCTTTCGATTACTGAAAAATGGGTATTTCAAAAAGTGTCCAAGGAATTTGAGTGTCCTACATTCAGTGTGTTAACGTTAGGTTAAGAATTGACACGATTCGTGCCTGATTGTGAAGTGTCGCAAAAAAGTGACAAACGGTTTTAAAATTTTTCGGCGATTCCAGTTTACCAAAAATAAGTCGTGGGTAAACGCTATTTAGTTTCCTTAGAAATCTTTTGATTGAACAGCATCTTTTAATGGAGTTTGTTACACTTAAGTGTATCATATCTATATTTTGGCATTAAAATATACTGGCGAGCAAAAAAATCAGGAAGGATTATTTATATCACGTAGAAGACGTCCGCGACTTGGTACAAATAGGATAAGGTTTCCCACAATTTCTTCCCCAAAAACCTTTCTTAGTGGGTACTAAGAATTTTTCATGGGTAGGTAAGATACTTATGAATTTTCCCAACAAGCCCCGAGGTTCAGTTCAGTCAGTCAGTCAGTCGCAAAACAGTTTTTGTATCTAAAGACTAGAATAAAACTACAGTGTTTTCATGGAATGGAGTAGGCAAGGCAATACAGGCCGCCTGACGGTAAGTGGGATCTTGAGACCCATAAACATTTAGCATTCTCAAGACCACAATCTTAACACTGCAATCCTAAGACCGCAAATGCGTTGCTGACGGCTAAGATGGAATGCCTCTATGCTAGTAAATTCACCGGTTGTCTTAATCCCACACCGGAACACAACAATTCGAACACTGCTGCTTGGTGGTAGGTTAAAGAATAAAAATATTCTAGCTGAGAAAGCTTTTATTCGATCATTTAAAAGTTTCTTAATAGCTACTTTAAAGCTGTTACATATCAAAAATATATAATATAAGTTTCATAAAATGGCGCTGTAAAACTGCGCCTTTTTAGGCTAAAATCTCTCACTAATTACTAAAATACATAGAAAGAATCAAAGACAGAAAAATACTCGCGCTCATCACACAAATATCTGCCCTAACCAGGATTTTAACCTGGTGCCGTTAGCTTCGTAGCTTCGCAGGCAGGTTCAGCAAAAACAAATGAAAATACAAAGTTAATTTGCTCTTAGCGGACGAAGTAAGTCAGCAATAGTTGCAGGCCACATATTGCCGTGAAAAGTTGATCGTGTAACAGGCCCCGATATCGCGTAATTTGACGTTTACAACTGCTTAATTACTGGTTAGTAGTAGGGCATTTGTTTGGGAATTAGTGGATACGTCATTTGGATCGCTAGATCGGATCGCTATAACACCATCTGCAGCATTATCGTTACAAAAATCGCTTTCCATTTCTGGCTTTTTGTGTATTTCCAGTTTTTGCCTTTTTACCCGACTGCCGAAGGAGGAGGGTAATGTGTTTATCAGCCTATATATATGTTTGTATGTATGTAATTATTTTGTGACGCTCTAGAAACTAAACGCGTGGACTGATTTGATGATTCTAATGTCAATCGATTTGTTTTAATCTTGTGAGTGTCACTAAAGAAATGACATAATCAAAATTCAATATGGCAGCAACCAGACGCATATATTGTAAAAAAGACAAAAAATAAAGTCCGTAAATAAAGTCTACGAACTATGACAAGTGGGGTATCATTGAATAGGTATTTAAAAATCATCTTTAGGTTTCTTTCATCATTTAATTTTGAGTGATTTTTGGGATTTATAAAGATTTAAAATATGGTTATCAACAGCAGGATTTTTTAAAGCTTGCTTTTTGTTTAACTATTTTAATTTCTCCCTTACATCTTCGCGTAACAACAATAAAGACACGGTTGGAGGCCCATCAAATTAGTGTGTCGCAGGAGACACAAGGTCAGACGAGTGCGACGTAAGAGCCCTAAGCACTCCGGTTCAATAGATGTCCCGCCGTGACTCGGCGGGCCATTCATCCCGCTCGCTGTATTGGAAGTGAAGATTGGAAATTAATCGTTCACAACGCTTAACCTATCAGAAGAGACTATTAATTATATATTAGTGAATCATGCCTTTGAAACGGCAGAGGTCAAACAAATATCTGTATGATAAATAGAACATTGTTAAAAGGGTTGAAAGGAATCATTATGCATCTGAGATTAGAAGGAGGTGTTTAGCTATTGATCGAGGGTGAAAACAAATTAATTACTGTTTGACACAAAACCTAAAATTATTTCATCAAATGTATTTTTTATTTAAAAAAAAGGTGTAATAGTGTTTGGTTGGTTTTATTTAGTTAACATCTTGGCCCATTTTAATTGACATAGCCTAAACAATCACTTTTACAAACCCGAATGAAACTTATTAAACTCTCGGTTTCGTTTTAACTGCGACAAATCTTGACATACATGTGTTCCTAGTTTATGGAAAAAGCAAAGAATTCAAAGAATTTTTAGAGCCGTAAATACATTAGAGTTCTGTTGATGACGACATAATGGCAAATATGTCAAATTCTACAATAACTAATTACAACCTTAACCAAAAACAATGTCTAATCTATTACGGAGTAAAACGTTTACTTTGCGGATAGGAGAAAATAATAAGACAATTATCACAAACTTCCAGAACATATAAAAGTTGCCAACCACATTCTAAGAACCTCTGAGTGTCATCGAAACATCTCAACACTGTATTGTTTGTGTTTCTTTTCTTTGTTCGCCGTTTGAAAGCGACCACTAATGACTAGGGAAACATGACACGGCAACAATAAACCCCTTTTGCGATAGATAGAATGTTAAGATTGATAAAAGTCGCTACGAGAGATGATGCACGAATCAAAGAAAAATGACATACACATACTGCTGTTACGGGTTTTCCGAGTGGGGTTATATCATCAATATACGAGTAGATATCAAAATTTGTAGTGATATATAGGAAAGCCCTAAGCTGCATCTCGGTTTTCCTCGGACCGACGTGCAGTTGTCCTTTTCACTTGCAATGGTTGCTTATCGCCTCAGCATGACAACAACATTTAAACTACGTTCTTCTTTAATTCAGTGCCGACGCTGCGCTGAACTGTTAACAAAATAAACCCTTTCCGGGATCGTGGCGCCGATTTTTGAGCAGGTAGAATTTTCTCGAAGGGCCTATGTTGCCCTGGTAGCCGGGCAAGCGCGGGTCCCAACGATAATCGACAGCTCGCTTCATTTGTAATCGATGATCCCGCTTCTGTCGAAACTTCTCGAAACTCGCGATAAGCCGCTCCCGAAACGACTTCCAGACGGTTATTTCGAGCACATCCGAATGTCCATAAATTTATAAAGTTTTTTTTAGTATTTTTACATAAGAAGGGCGCGTTGATAAATGAGTAGTCAGAGATTAGGGAGCGTTTCGAAGATAGAAGCGAAAAGACCAATCAGATTGTATAAACACACACGCAGACTGTTCGAACAATCTGAAAGGTCATTTCCGTTCCTTACCGCTTCAGTGGAAAAGCATCCTGAATCCTATTTGAAAATGTTCCGAAGATCGTCGGTGTCGGCGGCAGACAGAAGTGCCGTTAGAATTCTTAAGTAATATTGTGATATGAAAGCGAATTTATTTGTTATTTTTTATGTCACAATAAGGAATTAACTAAGGGAAGTGAGGTCGTAACTTATGACCTACCCCCCACGATGATTTCTCAGCAATATGACATGTCCTCTTTTAAACGCGGCTTAAATGGGTGTCAGTGGCTGCTTTCCATCAAACGGCGTAGCCAAGATGCAAACGCTGCTAATGTTTCTATTTTCTATTGACGCGAAATGTATGGAGTTGACATAGCTAAGCGGTCGAGCAACCTGTCATCAGCTCACGTACTCACGTTATACTATATTTTATAAATAGTTGAAAAGGGGTCTAGAATGGGGGGTTGAAAAATGAAAGTGGTTTGATTATAGCAAATGGGGTGTCATATGAAAGGGCTCAATCTGCACGTTTCAATACTTTTTTTTTTTCATTTTGTGTGTTGTGCTTTTTGATTTATAGGCAAAAATGCAGGTACACAAAATGACCGTGCCCTTATCTCCAAAGTTTATTAATCGAAAAATCTGAAAAAATCCTGACGTATAGATAATTACTTATATTTTATGGGAAGTGTTCATTATACAGTTTTGGAGAAATAATAAAAAAAAGTTTGAAAACCTGTATTAAAATTTAAAATAGAACATAAATTGATAACAAAATGAGTATTTTCTTTTATCTTAAATACGGAACACTCGGTGCGCGAGTCCGACTCGCACTTGACCGGTTTTTTATAGTGGTGATTATTGTTTATATATTTTAATGTTTGAGTAGCTCTGTTTTATTTTAATTTAAATAAGTTTAGTTTTTAAAAAAATGAAACACCAAATCCTTATAACCAAAACAAACACTTTCTGTCCAAGTCCATATTGTTTTTTAAAAGTGCTCTCTATTGCATATTAAATCGAAAGGACCATGAAAAAATCCCGTACACTCAACTTGTGGGTAGGGGCTCTGCGGAGAGGCGGCGGCGGGCGGCGGCGGCTCGTTGTGCGTGAAACTATCTTAACTAATACTGTAATACTCGTATTTTACAAACAAACATTCTCTTCGAATTTGTCAAAGGTTTTTAAATATAATTATTTAATTATAATCATGTATTTGTATCATTTCCTCGCATTTTTTGAGAAAAACATTAAGTATGCCTCGGCGGAAACGAGGATTTCCTGACTCGTATTTTAGCAGGCCTCGCCTTTGCTCGGCCTGCTACCCACCTCGTCAGGAAATTCCTTACTTTCCGCGCCTAGGCCACAATGAACTATTTAGTGCGTGTCTTTTTAAATTTATTATTTTTTCTAGACAAAATAAATGGTAGAAAAGTTAATGTGAAAAAATAATCTGCACTTATTTCGACAACCTCCCCAGGTTGTCGAAATATTTTATTATATAAGAGTATAGTTTTTTATTTATATAAGATAAAGGACAACGGAATTTTTCACTGTAAATATTTATGTTTTTTAACATAATTTACCTCTTTATAGGGTTCTGTAGTCAACAAGGAACCCTTATAAGTAGATTCGCCATGTCCTTCTGTCCGCGGTTTAACTGTGAGACTATTGCTGCTACATTCTTCTACTTCATTACGCCGACACGACGACCCTGATCTTCACCTCCTTCCTACCAATATTAATTAAATTTTGTCACCGACAACCCAAGTAATACTCCTTGGTATAAAGGATTCATAAGTTGTCAGGGGGTATGGAGCACGTAAATTACTTAACACTGAATGCTGTCCCTCGTCAAAAAACCCTTGTCACGGTTTGAAAGCCCAAATCGACCCCCTCTGCGGTTATAAATATGATAGTCGCTCGCGTTTATGATTACCTGGTAGCCTGGTACCGTTTTCTGGCGATTCAGGTTAGAAAATGTTGGATGACAATATCACAAATTTAGTGCGTAACCTCTCATACCATACCAATTTTGGATACCATGGGACAAATAACTACCATGGTACAATGTCACACTAATTGACCTAGTCCCAAACTAAGCTCTAGGATTGTGCTATGGGTACTAGACAACGAAATAAATACTTATTTTATATACGCATTTAACGATATTTAGAGAAATATATACTTAAATGCATAGAAAACATCTATGACTCAGGAACAAATATTCGCGCTCAACACACAAATTCTGCCCTTACCGCGATTTGAACCCAGCACGGTTAGCACAAGTTGTATTTTCTCGCTTGTCGCTCAGTGCGTCTCTATCGTTACATACTAGATAGAAAGGAAGATCCGAGCGACAAACAAGTCGCGGACAACATATGCTAGCGTTGCTGGATCGTTAGGTTCGTCGGTTACAAATACGGCCATGATATTTATCGGGCGGGTTGCTGTAATCGTAATTAACGTTTTCGGGTCGATTTCTTGCACGTTTTAGTCAAAAAATTCCAAAGAGCCTAACAAATATCACTAGTCCTAGGAATAAAACACCGAATTCTTTATGAATCATAACCAAATGATAATAATTTACCGAGACAAAAGTAAATTGCTCAATTTCAATGTAATGCATGGACTATATATGCCGAATTACATTCCACCGTGTATACAGAAAGAAAAACATGTTAATATCCAAACATTAATATTTATGAAAATAGTGGTATTTTTAACTTTTAATAACCAGCTGAAAACACGCGAGGGTCCGTGTCACTCCAATCTCAAAGCTCGCCTAAACGTCTACCCAAGCACCCACTGTGAGCTTAACTTTTCTAAGTCTAAATTAACCCTTTTTCTGGCCGCACCAATCCAATCTATTGAGGATTAATTTCAGGGCATAAGTCATAGTTCTCGTAAAGTCTGTTTTTATTTTCCCCATATACACCTACTGAGTCAATAAATAGTATAATAGTAACTTAAAAAGACGAATACGAACTAGTCAACGGAGCTCCGCTCGGCGGAGCTCCTATTCCGCGTAGCTATGGCGCTTAATTCGCGCCTTGACGCAACTCTCTAACCTAACCTAACCAATAAGTAAAAGCGTGATTGATCTCATTTTGCAGATTGGTTTACATAAGTAACCTAGATTAAAACATATTATAATTTATAGTAAGTTAATCAACTGATCGTTATTGCTAATGCTTTAATAATTTTTAATAATTATACTTAATGTTTAGTATATTAAATGGCATTATTCCATATGAATGTTATACAAAAGGTTGTTATGCTAAATGAGTTTTATATTATGTGACTGTTATGCTACAAAAAATATACATTTTGTTTTTATACTGGACGTTTGTTATCCATTTCGTCGTTAGTTAAATGAAATTATGCAAAAAGTTTTTATACTGATTTTAAAGCGCACCCCTTGCATAAGACTAGGTAGAGTAAATTTAAACGTATCGACGACTTTTTATTGCATGTTTCTAAAGATTTCAAATTATTTTAAACACCTCATTGAACACCTCATCAAAATCATCATGAAAAACAAAAACAAGTATTTTTCTGCGAAACAAAAACAAGAAGACAATTGGGTCGGTTCTCTTTTTTGAGACAATGGCTAAAACAATGTTTGCACCATACATTCTCTAAATTATAATCGAAATTATACATCCCAGATCACATATGGGATAAGTTTACCTATCTTCGGTGATACTCCAAAACCGCGTAACCAACAAATTTATTATAGTACAAAATAAACCTTAATTAAGTCTTAGAAAAATAGTACATTACTGCACAGACCGGGAAATAGGCCGTTGCGGGACGAGTAGAGTTAGCGTGGCCGAGACGCAGTCGAGGCCGCGCTATATACGAGTCCAGCAACCGCCCTTCCCGGTCGAGGCTTGTATAGTGCTTTTCTCCAACAATGTGAGGAAATTTGACCCAATTGTTAATAATATTAAACACAGTCCCGACATTTCCTTGAAAAAAAGAACAGAAACGTACGATTTAGTATAACACTGAAATAAAGCATTACATAAAATCACAAATTTAAACGTAATTAATTCTATTTGAATAAAATATAGTTTAAACTATAACATTTAATACGCGTTTATGTTATTTCGGCAATTTATTTTATTTATGAACACAATTTCTATGTAAAAAAGTCAAACTATTTGACACACTTTCAAAAACGTTGTAAACGCTGTTTGAAAAGGCTTAACTTTTTGGTCTATGACATTTAAAAAGTAAAATATACAAGGAAGAATTTTGATTGCACGAGGGTTTGGCTGTTTGGAGGTAGTTATCCTAGTCCAAACATGCTATTTAAAAGTAAAACACCAGGTACGTAATGAAATTTCATACATTTTCGCGGCCGCTGCCGTTGGTAAATAATAACTTTGTTTTTTTTTTACTTTTGCCTGGACCTGGAACTTAGAACTTCGGGGACTGATTTTACAACAGTCAGGTTAACATTTCCGAGCATGTAGGAGAAAAGGTGCATTTTGCTCCTCATTGAAAATGTTACTTACGCGGTTTTGCAATTTCACCGATGCTATGTATATTATCTACATTGATGCAAACATGTCTTGTAATTGTTTATGTGCATACATAAATACAATTAAAACTAAATTAAGCTGAAAAATATACTCTAATTCTCCAAGCTTCGTTTACGATAAGCCAACATTTTCAAACGTAACTTAAGTCTATACAAACATTAAAACACTGTTTTAACCCTCCACAGAACAATCACAACACCGTTTATGTAAATCTCTGCGTAAACTAACACACCGGCAGCGCCGGCGTCGCTCCTCGCCGCAAATCCAGATGCACTCGAATTGCTGCAAGCAGCTAAAGTGACACCAAAGAGACCGAAATGCTAACGATAAAGCAACGAAGCGAGCGACGAGGCATATTTACCACGATACTACAGTGAGCGAGGAATGACTTAATTAAGTCACTAAGTTTATTAATGACGTGAGAAAACCACGGGAGAAAGAGGAACACTAGCGTATCTCAAATGTGGATCTTTAAAATTAGTATAGAGTTTGTTCATTAGTATTACAATCAGGAGACCCTGCCAAGATGTACTACGCTAACTAGAGTTTCTATTCGTTTCGTTTTTAAACCAATCGCGTCACTGCTAGATGACGTGATACAAAAAGTCACGTGATCTACCAGTGACGCGATTGGTTTAAAAACGAAACGAATAGAAAAGCTAGTTAGCGTAATGCATCTTGGCAGGGCCTCCTGGTTATATGAAAAATATAATGCCTTATTTTCTGATTGAATACAGTGTGTAAATAAGTCTAGAATCCTGACTAGAGTGAGCGCAAAGATTAACTTGAGTGACAGCAACGAAACCTAATTGCCGACGTTGAACCAAAGAAGCGAGCGACAGGGCATGCTTGCCATGAAGTGAACAATGACATAACGACGTTACTGTCTTTATAAATTATGTGAGAAAAAAACAGGAGGATTTAAGTCAGGTTTTATGTGAAACTGAACATGGTTTTTACATTGAATGCAGTCTACCTAATAACTATAAGTCTAGATACCTGACTCCTCTTGGCCGTTATGAGTGTTAAGACTCA
The DNA here is from genome assembly GCA_946894065.1 of Acleris literana. Lineage (NCBI taxonomy): Eukaryota > Metazoa > Arthropoda > Insecta > Lepidoptera > Tortricidae > Acleris > Acleris literana. The sequence goes on along the minus strand of OX335686.1, from coordinate 15,546,009 downwards.
ATTATGGATTATTTCTTTCATGGTTACCCAGTACTCACTAACGACCGCTATAGTCGCTAAACAGCACTACTAGGTTACCTGGTTAATGTATGCAATTAATATATTGTCAGTAAATTAACCATTAACCAAGCTTAATGAAGAACATATTTTCTTTCAAACAGATGAATAATATTACAATTTATATACTCGTAGCGACGATCAAGAAGTTTTCAGAACAAAAAAGATCTTCCAAAGCCGCTAACAAATAAATGACTGCATGATTTCAATGATAAAAGTTACAGCGTTTTATATGAATAGCCATTTTGCGAAATCTCCCAACTTTTCAAAACCTTTCAGCGGCTCATTCAAACTTTGTCAGGTAAACGCGTACTTGGCAAATTCTTTCTTATTTTGGAAACATTGGGGCTTTCTTAGAGACGCAGATGCGGAAAGACATGTGTATCGATGCGTCACGGCCCGTAGGAGATTACTTCCGCGAAGTTTATAGAGAGACGCGCGGCGTGACGCTATGATAGATGCGTGTCCCTAATGCAAGAGCTGACAGTCGCCAACGCGCCAGCTTCCCAATCCATCACGCAACAGCGGGAACAAGTCCTCAATTTATTGGTTTTCAGGAACAATTTGCGAGTGCGCAAACAGAATACATTAAACGGGATCAAACGACGGGACGAAAGGTCCATTGTTGACAGTAAAGCACAATTTCACATTCAATTCCCGGGTCAAAAAGCTATGATTTCGTTTCTTTTTGCGTACACAGGACATCACTTAGATGTCAGATTTAAATCCTACAAATAAACAGTCAGAACAGGGAGAAGCCGGGGCGAAACAGCAAACAAACGGGCGTCTGCAAAAACAGTTTCAAGAATAAGTGGTGCGAGGCGTCGTCAATCACTCCGCTCCATCACTTATATATTTGAATACGATAATGTCGTTGTTGTCAACACAATCGCATTCTGCGGCCAATTATTTTGCGAGTGACAGGCTTTGTACGAATTATGTTAACAGTTCAATGCGTGGTAATGAAAGGGTGCGTGGTGTGTGCTTTGTTTAACGTTATCGAAGGGGTATTAATAAATGATTTTGTGCTCTTTTAGAATACAAGGTAACAGGGACTTTATATCGGCTTGTCCATCGATCATTTAGCGTGTTAGAAATGGTCTACCGAAATAAGGTTTGTAATCTGTTTGGAATTCAGTGGATTTTTGCCCGAAACTTACCCGTTAGGTTGAATGTTGCCTTTTTAAATATTGCTTTGCTGTCAATGCATAATGTGTACCACCTCAGACGGAGCGAGGTTCGCGCCCGCTGCATCGCGCGAATTTCACATAATAATATACTTGATTGTTTTTACTAACGCTCTATTTTCATTGTTTTTTTGCACCGCGCGCATCTCCCGAGATTCGGTCCGTTCTGACGCGCAGCCTGTAGGACCATGGGATGTTTTATGTTAGTGGGTATTTTAGATATCAACTTCGTAGATCGTAAAAATAAGCTAGAACAGACAGATTAAAAATATGGTCGAACCTAAGTCTGAAACAGCTGTGTTAGTTTTGTTAGTTTAACGTACTTTCTTTAAGAAGCTATGCGAGTAACCGGTGAGTTTCTAAATGATTATAACTTAAACCCTTCTTTATATTAAAAGGCAAATATAGGAAAAGGGATGAAGCGTTGCGATATTTAAAAAAAACCGAGCGATTATATTATCGCTTAGATCGTGTTGAATAAGTCGAGTGGACGTGTTTGGAATTTGGCATGCAGTAAAGTTTCAGCTGGCCTTGACACTTTTTTATTGTTTCCACTTACCAGGTAATTAGGGCGTCAGAACTAGCGAGACGTGCGCCGTTAGGCGACTGTTGCCGTCGTGAATGTCAATTAAGGAAAGTTTCGCAATATGGCGCGAACGAGCGTGCCACCAACGAGTCGATAATGAAAACTTGCAGCCGCCGCGCCTTTATGACTTCCTGGTAGGCACTTATCGATTCCGGAAGAGTTGAGTTCAAATTTAATGATACTATGAATTGATTTTCAACGGTTTCTTTTTAAGGTTCTATAGAAATGCTTTAAGACACGAAACCGATCCTCTCCACCGAAGACTTCGTCGAAAATTCATAGGTAATTCGTAAATTATATGTGTACGGAGCGGGGGTCGGGTGCATCATTTCAGCTGTATATTAGACAGACAGACGACCGTTAAAACAAACCAAACCGAACCCCTCTTTTATTTAGGTCGGAGGTAAAAAATGAAACAACAATAGTACATTATTGCCTAGGCAGCAAAGTAGAGGATTGCCTTGGTTGGCGAGGTGCTTGGCGAACCGAACCTTGGCAAGACGACTCTTGGCGAAGCCTGGTAAAATCCGAGGCATGCCATCGCCGTTTCCACCGAGGCATAGGGTAAAGGCACCAGTGTTCAGCCAGAGACCAGTAGTCGACCTTATATGAGCGCGAAAAGTGGAAAATATATCTTTCGTACTCTCCCCCGTCATGTAAAGTATAAGCAGAGGCCGACTACAGGTCCCTGGCTGACCACTGGTGACTTTACCCTATTATACATTGCTTTTCTAAAAAAAAGGTTTAGTATCATGTCGTCTAAAACGCAACTGGTCCACGACAGCAAGCGGTCTAAAAAGCAACTCGTCTAAACAAGTATTATCAAGTCATGCAAATTGCAAATGGTCTAATTAGCAAGTGGTCTAAATCGCCTTTAGTCTAAGTAGCAAGTGGTCTAAACTAAGCTTGTCTATGTAGCATTAAGTCTAAAATAATTACAAGAGGCACGAAGTGCAGTTCAAAACACAAACACACAAAAAGTAGGTAGGTTAGGTTCGTTAGATAGCTTTAGACGCCCGAAGGGCAAACCGCCCAGAAATAGGAGCCCCGCTTGGCCGGGCTCCGTCAACTTGTTGTATAAGAGAGGAATTTTGAAAATACATAGGGTAGTTTGCGAACTTAGGCCATGTGCTACATAAGACCAGCTGCGTTTTAGACCACTTGCTACTTAGACCAGTTATGTTTTAGACCGCTTGCTACATAAGCCAAGCTGCGTTTTAAACCACTTGCGACTTAGACCAGCTGCGTTTTAGACCACTTACTGCTTAGACCAGCTGCGTTTTAGACGAGATGATACTAACCCAAAGAAAAGCCATCCTTTCCAAGCATGTTTGAGAAAAATCATGTTGGGATATCAAACACCCACACCGATGGGATATCAAACGAAAAACCATACAAAGACTGAACTCCAAGCTTAGTAAATAATTAGGTATTTAATCCTCACCGCACATTGTCCTGTGTTGTTTTTGTAAGGGCCGACGCGTGACCGCCCTTTCTACAGCCATACGTCTTCGATACCGATCCTCAATTAGACACGGCCGGGAGACGGATGGCGACCCGGCTTCGGCCGAACCCGGCTATCCGGTATTCGGTTTCAAATTGTTAACAGGACAACAGGAAATAGCAGGGACCTTAATCGGGGTATATGTTCATGGAAGTTATTATTACGTCGTACAAGGCAAGAATTACGCCAAGGGTCAAGTTATGACTATGACAGGTTTTCTTGCTGCGCTTCACCATAACCTAACAGTGCTCTTGTCCTGCGGGTTATGGTTGCGTTTATTGCGTGACAAAATGTGAATACAGCATCCATCACTCTCGTACTTATACACGTGTCAGAAAGTGACGGACATATTTTGTCACGCGATAAACGCAGCCATATTAGGCCCCCTGAAAGCACTGTGGTTCCATATTGCCCTTGACATGCCTAGTTCTGTTATTAACTCGGCCGCTTTACTGTCAAGTAAATAAGAGCTATAATACCGTTGACAATATGATAAGATATTAAGGCGGTGCGGTTTATTAGACATTGTTCATTTAGAACCACACATACATAAACTCACGCCTACTGATGTGCCAAAGGAAGCTGTCCAAAATTGTGGAACATTTCATGTAGGAAAATTTCGGAAACTTCTCACAATTTTTTATGGGGATTGAACCTTCCGTTTATTAAATTGAAATTTCCGGAAATTTCTTAGAACTTTTCCAACTATTTGGAAACTTTTCGCAACTTGCACATCAGTACTCACGCCTTCGTTTCCAGAGCGGAGTAGGCAGAGCTACAGAATTACCTACAACTCTAAAAACTTGTTGATAATTCTGTAACCACATTTTGCACAATTAGGCTAAGATGTTTACCAGAGTATTAATGACACGTTTAGGTTTAGAACCAAGAAATAATTAAAGGTTCTGAAACATTTAAATCCTACTAAACAAATCCCTATTATAGCGACCCCAAACTCCATCAAAAGGGAAATTTCCGCTAAAACAGTTACCAAATAAGTTAAAGCCGCATCGAACGAGACAACTGATTAGGTAATGAGTGTTGTTAAAACAAAGCTTGTAGATGAAAGGTTCGACGACGAAATAATCCAATAACAAGGATCAATCGTTGGATCCCAAATTAGCGGGAACTTTCCAAGCGTGATACTTCGTAAGTGATTAGCAACTGAAACGGTTAGGTTAGTTGAATATTTATGATAACGCTTACGATAAAGTTTTCTTCTAAAAATATGCAAGCAAAATGATATACGCCACATTGACGATAAATATAAAATGATAAAAACTTATGGTAGCCTAATAACGGTTGTAAAACCAATCATGTCATGTCAACGTTAACATAGCTCTTATATACTTGACAGTAATGGCGGGCGAGTTAAAAAAATACCATAACATGTTAAAATCAATTAGGTTTTACCTTGTAGAATATAGCTTCAGGACTTTAATGGGTACTGATTAACTCTCTCTTTGAAAAACCCCAAATCTTGTGGCTTGTTGGGAATATCTAAAGTTACATTCCAAATCACAAAATATTGCAAAATCCTAATCAACATCTTCCTGCCCTTGTCCCACGGTAGATGGGGTCGGCACAACATGTTTTCTTCTTCCAATCTTCTCTATTCACTGTTAACTCTGCACTCACACCTTTAATACACAATGTGTATTACACATGTCACGCTTCATCAAATCATCCATCAAAAGCTTTTTCGGTCTTCCTCTACTCTTATATCCACCCACAAATAAATTAAATTACGGGTTGGCTTAAAGTAATGAGAATTACAATTTTGTTTTATTTTGTTATTAAATCACTTGTTGGGTTATATAGCTTTTTATTATATAAAGTTAACTAAATTCAGTATGATAATCAATCATTACAATGTAGCGAAAGGTCCCCCTCTTCAATTTTTCGTAGCTTTCTTCTTACCGTTTTCATCATACGTTGGACAACATCTATTTCTTATATTTTTAGTTAATTCGTTGTTTTTGTACCCTGCGCTTCAACTGCGTCTGTGATTTCGCTTCCAGCCCATCACTGTAAACTAGTCTACTGAGAATTACCAAAAAATCCTCTTTTGGATGAGCTAAACGGACGTCCGGACGGTTTGAATCCTTCGGTACGAAGTGAACGTTACGCTCTTTTAGTCAATTCTGGGTGCTCCCTGCATAGTGACACTTTCTTCGCAACTTCCTGCACTTCTTTGGAATTTCTTCAAGCTGTTTGTCGGAATATTTGGATACTTTTTGACGCTTTAAGTGGTGGACGTTGTATTTCTTTAAAATATTCCTTACTCACCCACGGGAAACATCATATTTTACAACTAACTTATCTGGGGGACTCGCCCACTTTGTTTTGTGCAAACTTTGCCACTTTCCTCCGGTCTTGATCATTAAGAATGGGTGGTCTTCCCGTTTTTGGCAAATCTTTAGTCCCACTATCAAGTTCCCATCGCTGGATCAAACATTATATTGTAGATGGAGGTACATTTCTAGATTTGAAGCGAGAGACCACTTCAGATTTTTCACGCTGTCCAAATCGGCGATAGACACGTTTACGTAATAACTTCCTCGCGGATTTTTTTTATTAAAACATCTAATCTTTTTTTATATTTTTAATAATATTGACTTATTTTCTATTTATTACAGCTGGCAAAATCATTTTTGTATTGTTTTACTGCCTGCTATTGTCAATTGAATACCTTCTCATTACTTTAAGCCAACCCGTTTGAAAAATTCTAATTGCTGTAGAAAAAGAAGTGCATAGTAGTAGCAATGTATTTGAAAACTTCCAATTGCAGAAATACAATATTTTGGGTATATATAAGCGGTTTATTCAAACTGATATGGTTTCTGACGGAGAGATATTAAAGGCAAAAGAATATGCTAAGGTAATGTCGAAGGCCCCAGTAGCCATAGAAAGAGTAAATATCGTCCCTTTATTTTCTCAACCTCGTATCTGATCGAACAGTTAGATAGGAAAAGCACTCATGTTCCCTAAAGAATAAAGATTACTTTCCTATCTAACTATCCGATCAGATACGAGGTTGAGAAAGTATAGGGACGATATGCATTTTCGTGGTAAGCATGCTACCATCAACCTCGTAATCACCTACCATCAGGTGAGTGGTATGATATTCAATTACAGTAGTTTTCGCATGGCACCGGAGGGATCCAGGAAAATATTGTACAAGTACTAATGGTGGATTTAATGCCTATATCATATTCTACATTATATTCCTAGTTGTTCTTTTTTAAGTTTCAGATCAGAATGCGAAACGAAAACATTGTGAAGCAATAATGACCTAAAAGTTAGAGAAAAACTTTAGAAAATTCTACTTTTCTTTTAACAGCGATACACCGGGTGCGCCGGCAGGCCGCCAAATAACGAATCGCCCGCGCCAAGATTCAATTTGCCGCGCACTCCTGCCGCCCTGGTGCCGGGCTCGGCTAAAACTTGCCAAATTGGATAATCCCCCTATGAAAACGAACTGGATTTCACTGACTAAACCGGTAAAATTTAAAGCTATCCAAGCAAACTGTCGAGAATTGCAGAATTCATATTTTCAAGGCTGTAGTTTGTTTTGAACAATAATTTTGAATTTGTTCGTAATGCTTACAAGCAGCATTATTATTAATTAAGAAATTAAAATAATACATACATACAATGGGCTTAGGATGTTTTTGGAACTGCCTCGATTCTGTAGTGCATCAGGCATGTTTGCCGAGGCTCATGTCGATGGCTTTCAGGCCATAATGCGCAAAAGAGTTACCTCCCTAATGCGTCGAATAAGTGGCAGTTCCAGCAGCCTCCTAAACAAGATTCTTGACAGGTTGCACTGTCCCATAGTTCGCCACTGGAACTCAGTCCACGTGGAGTCCAGAGGGGACATTTTATCTTAAATATGTGCTCGTTTACTAACATAGTTTTAAGAGTATTGTTACTAATCATCTATGAACTGTATTCATTATTGTTCGAAATAAATGCTTATTATTATTATTATTATAAAATCACGCCTGCTGCCCAGAGGGGTAGGCAGAGACCACTTCTTTCCATCTGCTACGATCCTGAAAAATGTCTCTCGCTTCTTCCATATAAACGAAACATACATAATACATTTCAAATTAGGTAGAAGGTAATTAATTGTACTAGGGCACAAGAAACTGAAGTGCAATACAGAGACTATTTAAGGAGATTTCGTGATTTAAAGTACGAACCTCAATAGACGATCTTTGATACAAAAAGATATTGAAGTTTCAAAATATAACCATTATTGGTTACTGACAAGACAATGATAAAGAACGGCGGAATCTTAAAAATAATCTTTGATATTTAATTTTCTAAAAGTATCAGTATCTCGGCGACTCGCGCAATATATCTGATATTTAATTTTCTAAAAACTATATCAGTATCTCGGCGGCTCGCGCAATATTTCTTATTACCTTCACAATGAGGTTGCAATTCCAGTGTTGTCTTGTCCCAGACATTTTAGTTAGGTACACAATCCGGCCGAGCTACGCGCTGTGATGCGATTTTAATTGGCAAACATCGATACTGCCGCGCCAACTCCTCGCAGTTTTATTTTGATTTAATTAAGCCGTTAACTGCCTTATCTTCTGACTGTTGTTCAATTATCTGAACAATGTATTTTCATTTTGTGAGAACATTGATTATTTTGTTTACCTTTTGCTGCTGTTCTTTTGGGGTTTGGGCAAAATATTCGTCAAAAAGTTCACCAAAAGTATTTATTGAGATGTGGGCGCTTTTCAAAAAAAGTGTACATATTTAAGGACTAGAATTAAGAAACGGTAACTTTAGTCAGTTGAGTCACGAAAATTAACTATACCTCTAGGGTTGCCACCCGATCTTTATTATAAAGTACTGTACTCTATTTTAGCTTCCCGTACGTTATATTTTACGCAACACATAAGGTACGGCAAAGTACTTTATTTATGACATTCGGTTTCTAATGGTAATTTTTTGTAATAATCAATAAATTTCAAAGAAATTGTACCTGAACGCAACCGTCAAAAACCCTCGACAAAAACTTTTTTTTGCCATGTTTGAACGCGATTGATACTTTAATTTTATTGTTGCCAAATACGCTGCTAGAATAAGCAAGGTCTGATGAGTGATAACTTGATAAGAAATATGTACTAAAAAATAATTAAATAAATACTTTACATTTATGCTGCGTACTTTATTTTTATTCCTCTTTTGGTAAGTAATACTTTATTCTGTTAAAAAAAAAGGTGGCAACCCTATATACAAATCGAGGTATCTCAGACAAAACTCCTGTAGCAAATGCGACCATATTACTAACGGGTGAGGATTGAATCTGTTTCGTTTATTGTTTTTGGAATACCGCCTATTGGCTTATAAGCAGGGATCGGAAATTCGGATCAATATTTACCTAAACTTTCGCGGCGGCGTTGTTGTTCAGTTGTATGGAGGCGGACTCAATTTTATACTACATTAATAAAATTCCCGGGATATCTACATAAATAAATTACGCCAGCCTACAATCAAAATTAAGTATTTATATTAACTATTTGAAGTTATTTTCCATCTATAGATTTAATAAATGTTATTTAATTCACCTGTAACTCATTGACCTAACGAATTTATAGGAGCAAAACGGAACGTTTTATCTTACATATAAAGTAATAAATATTAACGTTTTGTAGAATCCCGGAATCCCGCAACTCATATTATTAAAATAATGCTTTTAAGAATTTTGCCAACTATTTAGGTATACTAGGTTAGGTTAGGTAAATATTGATCCGAATTTCCTTATAAGGGCAGTATTGACATGAATAATTAATTTTCGTGATTCACCTGCCTAAAATTACGGTTTCTTAATTTTAGTCCTTAACTATGTACACGTTTTTTGAAACCGCCCATGTGGCTAATTTGATCGTAAACACATTGGAGGGGCGTTTAGTTTAAGATTAGACGATCTCTAAAGGGTTTACCTTAAAGTCAAGAAACGCGTGAAGGTTGTACTATACTCGTATATTATTTCTTTGATATTTGGGTCGTACGTACACAGTCAGAGAAAAAAGATCTCTTCTGTTTCTCTGAGGCGTATATTTGGTTTTAACATGTTCGTTATGTGCTGTGAGCCAGGATTAGTTTTGGCATGCATCAAAGTTATTATGAATTGGACACTTATGGCGTTAACTACTAAAAACAGAACGGACAATGTTGAACCCAAATCTGTATAGGACTCATTTACGTCAAATTTGCGGAAAGTAAGACCTACTCTTTACTAAAAAGAGATAGTAAATCGCTTTATTAGCTATCTAATGGCATGTTTGCATCATTCGGTTTGGCCATATTCGAATGCAGCTCGCTTCAGGTCACCGACTACTTAGTGTAAAGTAAACGATATCTCTATAGTAAATATCGAATCCGGTTAAGCCGAATGATGTCGACGCATTCGGTCAGCAACCTAATATTATTATGATTTATTTTTAGGGTCCATATTAGTTCACCTAATTATTTTTACTCATAACGATTTGTAAGTCCTACTCATCGCAACTCCTAACGTATTTTTTTCAGAGGCAGTTACTTTTTCAGGATTTTTATAAATCAAACCTAATCTAACCTAGTCTTCTCTACACATTGAATATTTCAGAACTTCTGAAAAGTTTACGGTTCCAGCGGTAAAAAATAATCATTTTCGGAGTTCCGATAATAGGAGTTGCAATTTTAGTTGAACTTTGGCGCTCCCATTTTTTTATTTGATCTTTATTGTACAAATGGCAAACTTCAACCAAAACACTGCCCTGCTAATCCAATGCGCAGCATCTCATATAAAACTCCTGCAGCAATATCAACCTTATTAACAAGAGAAGAGAATTAAACCTGCTTTAGGTATTAAATTTGCGATACTGCTCATACAGAAACTAACAAAAGTGGCGAACAGAAAAAGAAAGACACAAAACAAAGCAAAGCACATATTTAAAACATAATACTTTACGCAAAAAGTAAAAATAAATCAATAAAAATAAAGTACATGATATACATTCATTTTAATAAATGCAGCATAACAGTTTCCGTCGTCGTCTGAACCATCTTTCCGGGCGGAGGTGACATCGCCGCGGGTTGAAATTAAGGGTAAACGCAATTAAGAAGTTCGCGGTGGTCGATCCGTCGATAACGATACGTCGCGCCGGATCCGGTTTCGATGACGGCCGGAAGCGCTGGTTATCCGCCAAATTATTGACGTCAACAGGCCGGAAATTTTAACTAAATATAGATGAAGTTAAATTACAATTTTTTGGATCCACGGTTCGGGGGATTCTGTGGAGACTAAATTATGTTTGCGACTTCTCCGAAAAGAACTCACTGGACACTATTTTTTTGTTATCTGTGAGTAAAAAAGAATTTACTATCAACTACGTTTTGACTGCTAGTCCACGCTTCACCACACATCTCAATACCAAATAAACCAATGAATGTGACCCTCCAGAGTCCTCTGTGGCCTACAGAGGAACTCTCTGAAGAGATTCCAGAGGTCACTTAATAAACACTCACTCCACACTCGGAACCTTTTCCAATTTGATGGACAAACATCCCTCTGCATGTACCAGGCTAACATCCGCGAGCAGGGAGTATTTGGAAGCACATCGAATACGATTGCAGCGGATACTACACTCCAGTCAATTGGCATGCACTCGTTCCTAGTTTTCAGTTAATTGGCGTACATTGAAAATATGCCAAACCCGAAACAATTTCTCTGTGTGTTATTATTCCTTGGTACTTGAACTTATTGTCTAGTCGTTTTCTGTTTACATTTTTAAATCAACAAAACTATCTCCATGTGATTTAGTGTTTATAATCCATGACGATGCGCCCCATTGTCTTATTTTAAGTAAATTGTCGAAACCGTACAACGACTATTTGAGTGGGTTTTATGTTCCGTTACACCGTAGAGGACAGATTAAGACGATATCCGTGTTAGGACATAAATTCAGAATAGATTTCACGCACACAGCACAATAGCTAGCATTTTCTTGTTTATATATAGGTATATAAAAAAATATAGATGAATACTACCTCAAAGAAGTCAGTGCATGATTCCGCAACTTACCTGAAACAATATAAATCACACATAAATACCAAGACATCATAAGATCAAACAAACCCTCTCTTGTATAAACGGTTAATGGTTGTTAAGCAACCAGTGACGAGTGAATTAATGAGCCAATTTCAGCTAATTGGGGCACAGGGAGCGTGAAACCTCAGTGTCATGCAGAGAGTTGGAGCAATTGAACCCATCGTCGTCCATATCGAGTATTACGATAAAACAATGGGAGTTTCGAATGTGTCTGTGCTCACGGACAGCAATCAAATTAGGGATAGTACGGTAGACACGGGTTCGTGTAGTTCGGCTCTATGAGAGTGTTTGATTGACTTACTAGAACAACGCAGATACGGACACTCGAGTATTATTTGATAGCAATAGGACGTTTCCCGCCATGTTTGTGCTGCGCCACTGGCAGCGCTATGAATAATGATAATTTTCCCACCCTCCTCTGTCACATTGACCACTTCATTTTTGGGTTAAAGGTTAAAGGGTAAAACGGAACCCTATAACTAAGACTCCACTGTCCGTACGTCTCTCTGTCACCAGGCTGTATCTCATGAACCGTGATAGCTAGACAGTTGAAATTTTCACAAATGATGTATTAATGTTGCCGCTATAACAACAAATACTAAAAACAGACTGAAATAAATATTTAAATGGGGCTCCCAAACAACAAACTTTTTTTTTTTTGCTGTTTTTTACTCGACATTAATAACGGCAACCGGTAGATGCTTGAAATATTTACTGAAGTTGTCTAATGTTGTATAGGTAATGGTATGGAACCCTTCGTGCGCGAGTCTGACTCGCACTTGGCCGGTTTTTGTTTCAGATAATATGTCTCGTTCTGCCGTAATATTAAGTCTTTCTAAATGACAAACCATTTTTTTTTTCATATCGTATTACGAGTAGAACTTACTAATGTACTCGCGAATAGATAAGATAACTTTAGTTTAAAATCTGGCAGTTGCTACGGGTAGTGTCAAATTAGAATCCGAAGTATAAAATCTATCCGCAGCCGCGGTATAAATATTAGGAATGGAAATAACCCAACGAAACGCCGACTTTCAGTTAACATATGATGTCCTAGTAAGTCTTACTGACCCAATGACTCCGTATTCAGCTGTTCTGCAAATAGGGATGATGCGGCCTTGGGGTGATGAGCAAAATCAATACGCAATCAAACTGTCGCCCGCAGAGCTACCGCAAATATTTTCCCCATTCAAGTTCCGGCGCAAGGACGCGGGACGGGACGCGTAATTTGATTTCAAGTAACTCCACGAATCTGCCGTCCTTCGTTTATGTTACCCTAATACCACGGTGATAATGCTACCATATGAGAGCAGTCGCCTAATCCTCTTTCCAACTCAGAACGCGGATAGACAATAATAGTACATTATTACCTAGGCATGGAAGTAGGCAATTGCGGACCGAGCAATGTTTTAAACGGACGAGCTTGCGAGTCCGTTTAAAAATACGAAGCCCGCAATTGCTGTTCCTGCCGAGGCAAATATAGTGCTTTTCTCAAAAATCGCAAGATTTTTTTTGTGTTGGAGCAAAATTTTCATCGCTTGAACTCATTTTTTTAATTGCATACAAACAAACTTCATGTGAAAAACTATCACTCTTTACCGCCATATTGTTTATGACAAGGAGAATCGCAAGCTTTGTTTTTTTTTTAAAAACATACAAAACATTTGAGATCTGTCAGTAAACTATGTCCTTCGGGTCTCAATATGTAGATAGTAATGTCAACATTTCCAGACATTTTTGAGAAAAATAAATAAATTTGACATTTACCACGTAAAAAGCATATAGCTTCAACTCAAAATAACAGATTTATTTAAATTCTGACGATGTGAACGAACATCCTCGCATCTTGACCTCGCGTTAAAGACGACGAAATATTAATTAATTTCAAAACAAACCTCAGTCGAAAGTATCACGAATAATTTCAAAAGCTTGTTGCTTATTTTAAGACGTAAAAGGTCAAATGTGACGTGGCTTATCATTATTTATCATTCGATACTGACGTTATGAATATTTATTATGTAGAAAGGAAAATGTTCGGGATGCTTCAATGAAATTTCTTTATCCTTTTCACAAATATGTCATTTTTGCCAGGAGAAAAAAGGGCATGGTCTAATAGAATTTATTGACTTATATCAAAGTTTGAGTCACGACAAAGATATTGAAGGTACATAAAATACTGTAATGATTTTTGTTTCGAGAAATATTCAAAGCTTTCATAGAAATCGTCGAATTGAAACTAACGCGTTTCGATTAAATAATGTCTTTCGACTAATTCTGAAGCTTTGTATATTTCTCCAAAGGATTATAATACTTTTAGATATGTAGAGTAACGAGATTAAAATAGACTTAAAAAGTAGTAAAGGAGTTTCTTTGTTGACTAACCTTGTATGTGTACTATGTATGTGAATTTTATGATCAAAATGGTTGTAACTAGACACCACATTTTTAAAGCACCTCAAAAAATTTATTCCAATTATTAATGGACTTAAAAAAATCTCTCGTATAAAACATATTTTTAAAGTACTGTTATTTTCGCATTTTGTAACCGTTCTTGGATACACATTTAAACCACATTCAGAGCTCGTATTTTCCAACGAATTCGCTTAAATAAAGAAAAAACTATTTAATTTTTAATTTTTTTGGTAATACGGAAAACGCTTTTCATTTGATTCATCATCATCATCATGTCAGCCGAAAGACGTCCACTGCTGGACATAGGCGTCCCCCAAGGCTCTCCACTCAGACCGGTCTTGTGCTTTTCGCATCCACGGCGTTCCCGCGATCTTTACAAGGTCGTCACTCCATCTTGTTGGAGGCCTACCTACAGCTCGTCTCCCGGTCCGCGGACGCCACTCAAGAACCTTCTGACCCCATCGGCCATCAGTCCTGCGAGCAATGTGCCCCGCCCACTGCCACATAAGTTTGGCTATTCTTCGGGCTATGTGTGTTTCATTTGATTAAAATACACAATAATTTAGCACTGGGCTTCTATTTTACCCTGCAAAGTCATATTTTGTTTCTTTTTACTTCAAATACTGGCATTTACTCCTTGCTATTTTGGCAAGGTGTACGAGGGCTGCCTTTTAAGTTCTGTCGTTTGCAAAAGACCCGCGATTATTAAAAAAAAACTAGTATCATCTTAAAATATTTGAATTTAGAATTCAAAAAGAAAAGAATGTCTCGAGATTGGACGATTCGTTTTAGTACAGCGTCGGTTCAAAGTTGACAAGTCGGTTGTGAAAATGGAAATTTCGAAGGAAAATTTACGTGCGATAATATTTTACAACTTTAAAAGGGGTTTAACGCGTCTTCAGTGCTTTGAAGAGCTGACTACGGTTTTTAACAATGAAGCACCATGCATCCGGACTGTGGAACGTTGGTATTTGGAATTTCAACGTGGTTGCTCTAGTCTTAGTGATAGGCATCGTGAAGGCCGACCAAAAACAGCTGTAACCCAGGAAAACATTGATGCTGTACGGCAACTGATCGTCGAAGATCGCCATGCGACATACCGCGAGATAGAAGCTTCATTAAGCATTTCAGGGACCACTGTTTGTTTACCAGAAGTTATCGGCGAGTTCCGAAAAAATAACCCAAGACGTCGTATAGTACTGCACCACGATAATGCTAGCTCGCACACTGCCCGGCAGACAATTGCGTTTTTAAAAGAACAAAACGTCGAAAATTTGGATCACCCGCCGTACAGTCCAGACTTAAGCCCTAATGACTTCTACACTTTTCCAAAAATCAAGCAACGACTTCGTGGTCAACGGTACCGGACACCTGAAGAAGCGGTTGAGGCATACAAAACGGCCATTTTGGAGACCCCGACTTCGGAATGGAATAAGTGTTTCGAAAACTGGTTCGATCGACTGAAAAAGTATAGTACATATCACGGTGATTACTTTGAAAAACAATAAATACCATTTAACACTTAAATTGTCTTTAGTTTTTTCAAACGACAGAACTTAAAAGGCACCCCTCGTATTTTGCCAATGTCGAGTTGAAGACAACGCACGTGACGAGAATGTTCGGTATCGTTGTAAATTTTGGTTTTTGTGGAATGATCAGGAAAGATTCCTACAACAAACTTGTACTCTTGCTTACTCGATGCGCAACCTTTCACTTTTCTCAATCTCTCAAGGGTTGGCTGGAAGAGATCCCTTAAAGGGTTAATTTCGCCTTTGTACATATTTTTATATTAATTGTATTGTTCTGGTTTTCTTTTGTACAATAAAGTGTTTACATACATACATACATACATACATACAAATAAAAACAACGTTACGTTACGTTACGATAGATCTCATTTACATGACAGTAATGGCGGCCGAACTAAAAAAAATACGATAACACGTCAAAAGCCACATGATTTTACCCAGTAGTATGACCCTGAGCGACAACCGGCAAAAGACTAGAAAATAAGGGGAACTCGCTTTAGACGCATGTCAATGTCAATACGAGAATACATATGATAACGTCATGACACGTTTGACCCAGGACGCCCACAGTACAACCACCCACGGCCACACTCCTTCAATAGAACGGTCCAGATTCGCAGCCGTGGGAATAGATCCGCTTATGGTCCGCATTGTTTAATCTACTCTACAGTTAAAGATATGCTGCCCTTGTTAGTAAACTAACCGGGTAAATGAATACACATACGAGTACGTAAGTTTATTAAGATAGGTAGATATTAATATCTATCTTATTAAGATTAAATAAAAGTTACTTGAAAAGGTCGTTAATGTCTAAAGCGTATTATAGGATCGAGGACTATCTAACAGACAAAAATGCATGGCCTAAATCCGAAACTTAGTCAATAATAATTTATTCAAATGCAAAATCTTTATCTTGTCTAGGGGACACCGTTGATGTAGGAAAACATATCGAAACTTTTATGTGGTCGTCTCGCACCATCTTATATACACATAAGTATGTGTTTTTTTTTTTCTCTATCTCTCCCGTAAGATTCTTAATTGGCATGTTTTCCTGCTGAACTACGCATGTTATTTAATACTATATTTAATTTAATATTTATAGCTTTATATAATGCTAGACTAAGTTGTACCATTGTAATAAGAAATATGTTTAAAAAATGACTGACTGCTGAGTTTCTTGCGGCGTTTCTTCTCGGCAGTGGTCTTCTCTTGGGAAGCGCTGGTAGATTCTTGACGTGTAAAAGTGCCCGTGCGGCCTACTTACTGAATAAATTTCTTTTATCTTTTATCTTTATCTTTTAAATATTGAATTATGGCTGTTAGTTTTAGTACAAAGTGCTGACACAAAATTGATGTAATACTTGTAAGATAACCATCATTAGGAGAGGCCTATGTTCAAAAGTAGTCTTTCGGCTGACATTGTTACAAGGTGGTCACAACCTCCTTACGTTTCTTTTATTGATCTAAATCCTTCAAAATTCCAAATTATTATGATCGATTCAGATGTCGCTCAATACTCACTCTCTGAGCAACCTTCGGAAATAACATACTCGGGTTTCATGCCAACCTAGTATTAATTTATTAGTTTGCTGTTATATTTATGCATAAATAATTAAAATACAATAAAATTGAATAAGGGATTCATTCACAATTATACAACAACCCGTCCCAACATCCCCGACGCCGACATCTTGGTCGTGGGTCTCTGAGATACTTACCCCATACTGTCAGAATATTATGCTGATGCTGATGATGGTGGTGACGATAATGATGATATCTACTAATTCAAATCACTAATCCTGTAAATTGGCCACAATTGCCTTAGACAAGATTCATTCGGCAGCGTTATCGTCATCGAAAATGTATAGGATTGACATAAGTACCCGCCCGACCGTCGCGCCGAGCGCTTAAGACAATTCTATACAATTTGTAAATTTTCGAAAATCGTTTACTTTAGCGATAAGCATCTTGTCCCAGGGGGCCTAATATGGCTGCGTTTATAGCGTGACAAAATGGAGATAAAACATCCGTCACTTTGTGACACGTAAATAAGTACGAGAGTGACGGATGCTTTATCCACATTTGACACGCGATATAGACGCAGCTGTACTAGGCCCGCAGAGCTCATTTACAAGTCAGTAATATGGAGTGAATCTTCCAGAATTTCAATTAGACTCTTTACAATTATGTGCAATTAAATTCTCTGTACGGCGAACAATCAAGTAGGTACCAATTTATTTGACTTCGCAATAAAACTTAAATAAGCAAGTACCGTCTTTCAAAGCAATAATGGGCATCCCTTTAGTTAAGTCAAAAAGACAGAGCAACTTAAATGTTGAAGAATACTTTGATGTAAATGCTAAACAGTTGTGCCAATTTAAAGAAAAATACGAGTAACTTTGCTGCCAAGAACAAGGCCTAAAATGCTTGACTACAACAGTTTAAATATTCCACACACAATAGAGATGAAGTTTTGAGATATTCCAAAAAAGAGTATTAAAATTGTACCATCTAAGCTTTACTTCAATTAGATTATTACGCTCTGGAAAACGCAATTTCACGCATTTCACGGCTTTGGCCAATATTTTCTATCCTTACTCTTTCAATCCGCGAAGCTACTTGGTGACTTAATTTCAGAGGTTAAATTAATTTCAGCTTCAAGGCGCGACGAGACTTGCCTGGAAGATTAAATCTGTCAGTGTTAATTAATTCTTCTTAATAAATCAGTGTTTAGGCTTGTGAGGAGCTTGACTTTTTCCAGAGATATCACCAATGTAAAGCAATATTGTTGATCTTTTAGTAGAAACTATTTTGCTTCAGGACTGATGCATCTAAGGGATACAGAGCAAACCCATCAATGTTGTGCGGATAGACGTCTATACTGGATAGCCCTGAATCTCTTTGAATAAGCATCTTTGGGTCATTTGTTCCTAGTACAAAACCGGAGGCCAAAAAGAAAAATTAAGAAAATTGCCTGGCCACGGTTTTTTAATACCAAGGATTTTTTTTCTTGTTTAATCTAGAACAAGCTCTCACCTGGCTGACTACACGGACAAAATGCAATAAAAAAAATTACCCTTAAGAAGGATTCTTCATTGACTAGCAGTTTTAGTTCATGGGCAGGTTTGGCAACAGAGAAAGTATCCTATTGAAAGAACAGGCTCCTATGTCACCATCTTGACAATGATAGGTGATAGGTGACAATTCGTTATACATTGCAAAGTTAACAAGCTTTCATTTCACTGGGTTTCATAAAAGCTGCCCCATGTACACTGAAATGTCACCTGTCACCTGCCACTGTCATGATGGTGAATTCGGGGGCAGTTGTCTGAGAAAAATAGTTTTTTTCTTTGACCACTGGTTGGCTTACTCGGTTAAATATGGGGTGCAAATACAGGGTGACAGGAAATTCGCCGTATTCCTTGAAAGGGGTTATTCTTCGGCTCATTTGTAATGATTTAAGTCCAGTCAACCAGGGGTCAAAACTCATTCGTTTTCGAGTTATTCACGTTTTTAGTTTTTTTTTTAAATACCCGCTTTTCGACCTTAAACTAGTAATTTTGTAAAAACTTCGTCATTTAGAAATAAAAAAAAGCATTAGTCGAATAGCCAATGAACCACAGATTACGAAAAATTAAAAAAAAAGTATGACACTTCGCGTACAAATTACAGGAATAATTTGTTTAATTCATAAGCTTTCTAAAAAGGTACAATTTATAATAATAATAGCAGAACAGGTAAGAGAAGACTTTACTTAGCGTACCTACATACTTGACTCTAATGGGTTTGTTTGCGTCGTTTTAGGTTATCCGAGGGCTTACTTGGTGTTCTGTTTCTTATCCTAACTTATCTTCTTGATGTAGAAGGCACTGCAGATTGCCTTTGGTGACACAAACAAAGGGTCATTAGTTTCATTAATTTAATTTGTTTGTGTCTCGAATTGTGGGGTTTTTTGCCTTCAGTTTCTGTCTTAAGTCTTAAGTGATACTTTGATAAGTGACTAAGCAAGGTTAGGATACAATGAGGAAAAAAACAGTTTCACTACAAATACACTTTAATCTTAAAAACTAAAATCAACTACATCACAAATTTTGCTCGAACTGTTTGCCCCGGTTTCGAATGCAAGCACGAAGTCTTTTTCGTACTTCGGTGATTGTTACTCGCGTCGAAAGCCCATCTTTCATTGTCTGTGCCGCCTCTACAATTTTTTGTCTTAACTCTTCTACGTTACGTATCGATTTATCGTATACCAACGCCTTCATGTGACCCCAGATGTAGAAGTCACATGGAGTTAAATCCGGGCTTCTGGCTGGCCAAGGGGTTGGGCTGCCTCGACCAATCCATCTTCTTGGGTAGTTCTGATCCATCCACTGTCGTACGCCCCGGTAATAGTGAGCGGGGCAGCCATCGTGTTGGTAAATCATGTCCCTTCTTGTCGCAAGCGGCACATCTTCAAGTAGCGTCGGTAGCTCATCCCTCAAAAATTTTTCATATGCGATGCCGGTCAGTCGTGCTGGCAGAAAGAAAGGTCCGATCAAATTGTCGTGCACGATTCCCATCCACACGTTCAAAGAAAATCTTTGCTGGTGAGCTCCTTCTCTTGATTTTTTTGGGTTTTCACCTTTGGGAGCCCAAAAGTGCAGATTGTGGTAGTTTGTTATCCCGTCACGGTCGAAATTGGATTCATCTGTCCACAAAATTCTCTTCAGGTACTCGGGATCTTCGATATCTGCATTAATTAAGAATCTGCAAAAATCTATCCTTCTCGCTGGGTCTCCCTCTTCAATAGCGTGTACTGGAGTGTAATGATACGGGTACTGCCTAGCTGAGTGCAGTGTAAACCACACCTTCCAGTGCGATATACCGAGCTGGTTAGCCACATTTCTCGTCGAAGTAGTGCCGTCTGCCTGGAAACACTGAAGGATCTTTCTTCTTCTTCAGCAGGATCATTTCCAGGTCTTCCAGCGTCAGCTTGGCGGCGTTGAACTGATCCTCTTTCCCGAATAAGACGGTACGCTGAACTAAACACACTCACGTGAGGTAACCGGCGGTTAGGGTAACGACGTTCGTATTCCCTTCTAGCTGCAGCGGCGTCTCCATCGCAGAGTCCGTAACAATAAACGATATCTGCGTATTCTTCGAATTGGTAAGCAGCCATTTGAGAAAGAAGCTTAATTATCAATATCGTCCGAATTGAAAAGAAAGTTGAAACTAACTGATTACGTAGGTCACTCGAAAACAATTAGGTGCTTGAAATTTGAAAATGGAACGCACTTTATGTTTTTAAAAAGCAAAATTATTTAAAAATAGAACGTCGTAATTAGCTGAATAAAAATGAAGAAAGAGAACGATTTGAGATGCTCTAAATTTAAAAATGGAACGCACCTTAGGTTTTTAAAAAGAAAATTTATTTAAAAATAGAACACTAAGCCCATAGCTGAATTTAAAAAAGAGAACTGTGTTCTAAATTCATTTTACTACAACTCTTCCCGTATTTTTTGGTTGAAACGATGGAGCTTAAAATCGCAAACATTATTGTTAATTGTAAAATTTTAAACAAAACTAATAATTAAAATGTCATAAATTGTACCTTTTTAGAAAGCTTATGAATTAAGCAAATTATTCCTGTAATTTGTACGCGAAGTGTCATACTTTTTTTTTTAATTATGCTTTAAAATGTTACAAAATTTGGTAAATAATTACTTGAACTTCTTACTTCAAATCCTTTTAATTTCAAAATTTGGCATTTTTTTTTAATTTTTCGTAATCTGTGGTTCATTGGCTATTCGACTAATGCTTTTTTTTATTTCTAAATGACGAAGTTTTTACAAAATTACTAGTTTAAGGTCGAAAAGCGGGTATTTTAAAAAAATATCTAAAAATGTGAATAACTCGAAAACCAATGAGTTTTGACCCCTGGTTGACTGGACTTAAATCATTACAAATGAGCTGTAGAATAACCCCTTTCAAGGAATACGGCGAATTTCCTGTCACCCTGTATAACTGATCAATGTGAGTAACAATATTTTTTTAAGAAAAGTATAACGCCCACACGCGCGATTCTCGTATAAGATGGGTTGTGGAGTTGCATTTGCCATCAACTCGTACAAGTTTAAACTCATATCCAAATGCTTTCCCAAATCCCATTTAGGTAACTAAGCCCTACGTAACGTTCGTACAAAAAAGGTAATATATCAAGAAATGAAAACAAAAGCATAGTTTATGATGCCACGGCCGGCGCGGCGACGCAAATATCACTGAAGGAGACGCGTAGTGAATTTTTGGTGAAGTTGGCGTTAGCTTGCGATTTATCTCATAGACGATCCATCACAGTCCCGCGACAATGGGCGAGAGCCTTGTCTTATCTTAATAGCCTTAATAGTGTTATAAATTACGATTGGCTTAAGAGGGGCTTTTTGTTGAGGATATTAAAAGTAAATCTATACTATACTAGCTGATCCACCAGATCCAATTTTATTCCAATTTAGATTTCCAAAACGCAGTCAAGGATTTTTTTTAACTAATAACAACAATAAACGTTAGCTTAACCAAATTTATAACAAAGAGGGGGTTGACATTATTTGTCTGGATGTCCTCTTAGACCCTACTACCAGGAGCACATAAATAACAAAGGTGTCATTGTAACGATATCGCCCTGCCCTGTGTAGTAAATCTCGAAGATAAGCTCACCTTTCTAAGAAGTTATTGACGTGATATAATGATATGATATTCGACAAAGGAATTATTCGATTGTTCATAATATAATATAAATAACTTGATATTATTTTATAGACAGTCTAGACAGGTCATTGAAGCTTATTTATGTGTTTTCTCTTTTACAAACTCTAATTAAATTACGACCTCGTTATTCACAATTTTAGGGAACATATTGAAAATTACTTAAGTTCTTTAGGCTTTCAATTAACAACTCATTAACAACAAAAGTACTGAACCAAGTTTGTTTCAAATAAATCATTGTTTCAGGGTTTCTTAAATACTAGAGAATTCATCGAGGAGGGGCGTCGCTGGAGCATGTTTTATTCATATCCTAAGTAAGAACTCCCAAAACACCGATTTGGCTGGAGTCCATTAAAATCTCGCCGGAGTGAATTTAAATGGAAGGAGGCCGTTACAATATCTGCGACACCATTGTTTCACTCGGAGATCAGAAATTAAATGAGAATTTCGGGCAAACAGCCGCAACACCTACCAGGGAAACAAAGGTTGCGAATGCTCGTTCCGAATGGTTTAAAATTTATACATTTTGTAAGACATGTCAACATTTTGTTAAAGTATCAATCCGCGATCTGAATGACACCAACTCTAGCGAATTTGATCAACTTTATGGAGATCAACATTTCCTAAACGGTCCCTTAAAAAACTAAAAAAATGATAATAACATGTGAGCTACCCAATGATACTTTACTCGATGTTATAATACATATAAAGAATATACCTTTACTTTACATGTTTTACAACTTTTTAGGCATAATTCAAATGTATAACTATGCCAAATAAGAAATAAGTAATAACAGCCGTGTAGTACCAAGGACATGGCGAAATTATAAGGGTCCTTCGTTTTACTACGGAACCCTAAAAACGATTGTCTAGTATATCACACAGAGTTCGGATATAAAAAAGTACTCGAATATAAATATACAAAGTTCACACCGAGTGCGAACAAGTAAAGACTGAAAATGTAGAACTTTATTTTAAGTTACGTCGTTCTTTTTACAAAATTAATGGACTTAATTTAAAAAGAGAACCTTTAAAAACGTATTCCATACTTACATATTTTTAAAACCGAGTAACTTCCTTGATAATCTCCGAAATAAATCATAAAACACTTTGAGCACCGGATTTTTAATTAAAAAGCAACCATTTTGTCGTGTAAATGGCTTTTTAGTGTCTATTTCGGTTTTATGGTAGACGAGTTTGAATAAAATACACAATTTAGATGTAGCGCCCCTTGTAGCCATCACGAATAGAATATATATACGAACGCACGAATATTTCAATAATACTATACGTTTTCGATTCGCCTTTACTATTCGTGTACGTGTACTTTAATTTTACGGAATCTATCCGTAGTACGAACATAATACAGGTACATTTTCACCTTTACTTCTCGCTGACGACACAAATTGGCAACTTCAAAGTCCGTACTAGAAATTTCTAGTGCGAAATACGAACGCGGGGGCGCTGTTCCAATCGCCATAAACTTTTTGTCGATGACTATACATTAACATGCCCGAGGTACTGCGTTTTTAAATTACATAAAGGCGTTTAATCAAGAATATGCAAGAAAAGCAAAATAAGGATGCAAGTTTTTATTATTTAAAATCGCAAGTAGAGGTAAATCGTTAAATATGTATGTATACCTACCAGGGAATCATGGGGGGAGTGGAGCTCTAAAATATTCAGCCGAGGGCGAAGCACCCACTCATTTAGAAAAATAAATATAACGTAGAAACAGACGTCAGTATTGTATGAGACACAAAGGTTTGCAGTTAACTTTGCAGTTTTTTCTTGTTATGTTGACGTGTGCTTTGTTAGAGAAATTGTAATAAAATATGTATCAGCCGAGAAGAAATGCTATTTCATTTCTGACTGAATACACGGAGGATGCAATATTTAAATTAAAACCGTATTAATAAATAAAAGAGAACTCTACATTCATACCGTATGGCTTTTTACTTCAGTTCGATACCATTAATTAGTGTACTCGTAATCTGTGAAATTTAAATCTAAAGTTCGATCTAAAGCAAAGCGTTAGCTTAGCTAATTGGCTCAAAATTTAAAGAAAAAAACGAATGTTAATATATGTAAATCGAAAACCGCAGCTATGTAACTTCAGACTTAACAAATCTGTTGTTTGTTCCGTCGCACTCTAACCAATATAAAATGCATGTAATTCGATGACTTTCGGATTTTACGAAACCATTAAACAATTTTACATCTTTACTTAAAATAATATGTCCGCGAGAAACATAGTTCCAGTTACCCATCATCATAAAATGCTTGTCTGTTTTTTATTACTAGTATTGAAAAATAGCCAAGCTTCTGGAACGCGAAACAATATCCAATTTATAACGGGTTATTAAAAAATATACCTTTCAACTAACAAATAGATGAAACTGTTGGAATATAAAAGGTATCGGGATTTTGCTTACACGCCACAAGCACGCGTCGTAAAAACGAAAATATCGCAGGACATAATAATATTTGCTAAAACACGGCTGGTGCTTTAGGAGTAGGCAGACTAACTCACATGCATAACAACCAAAAAGTTAAACGTTTCAGTCGTTTCATTTTTATTACAATGCGGGCTGCTCGAAGGTAAATAAATAAATAAATATCAGGGGACAATGTCACACCAATTGACCTAGCCCCAAACTAAGCTCTAGGCTTGTACTATGGGTACTAGACAACGATATACATACTTAAACAGAGAAATATATACTTAAATACATAGAAAACATCCATGACTCGGGAACAAATATTCGCGCTCATGACACAAATATCTGCCCTTACCGGGATTTGAACCCAGGACCTTACCTTGTTTACTTACTTTGTTTGTTTGTTGTTTAGGGTACTGCCTTACCTTGTTTCTCCCGTATTAAAAACAAAAAAAGTTTCTAGAAATCTTAGCTCTTAGATTTAAGAAGATTCAAAACAATATAAAAGCAACTTAATATTTTCGATGTCAATTTTTTTACTTACAAACAATTAGAGAAAAATGGAAACCATTCCTTACTTTGTGTCAGTCTGTGACGATTTAGAAAACATCGCTCTGGATCATGACCGGAGGGAATTAAGTACTAGAAAGTTCCCAAATCGTTCATAATCACCAGAAGTTTCAGCCCGGGGGAAAATATTACACCGCCCCGGCCCGCGCGGAAACTTATCGAATCATTCCCCCGGGTGTATCCGAATTCGGGAGGCCGGGGACATGGGACGAGCCCGTGACGTCATTACGTATTTTTTCGATATCAGTATCCATTACGGGTAAATACGACCTTAATTTGGCTATTGAAACGAAAACCATACTCGTTAATCCAATCCAGCGGCCTTTAGAAATCTTGTGCTCATAGTTTTCGAATCGATCACTTGAACTTTCCCTCAGGGCGAAAAGGCGGGGCGAATAGTTTGTGATCTTAAAGCGAGTTCGCTTCAATACAGTATTTTGATAGGACTTTTAACAACAAAAGCTGTAGCCGTCGATCAAAATGTTCTATTTATTAAGCTACCCTTTGTCTAGGTTATTTAGACGACCTTTTGAGACGTCGTGGAGAAAAACGTAAACCGTCCCACGGTACCAGGCTAGCAGCGCTGTAAAAAGGTTAACTTAATTATAGTGGTCGTTCCGCCCGTGGTTTCGCGCTCGCTTGCTCGAGCACCTCTTCGTATATTTTTAGTGAAACGCGCTGGCGCACTGTGGGCCAATATCGGGGAAAAGTGGACATAGGACCAAAAGTGAGATTTAAAAGCGGTTTTATTTTAAAGAGAAATCTACCTTACCGACAGCAGATGACTACCTCTTTCTAGTTATCACCTGGGCCTCTATTTTACAGGGTAAAACATTTATGCCTTTGACATGTTATCGGGTTGTTAATGTTACGATAGCCCTTATTTAATTGACGTAATGGCCGCCGAGTTAAGGCCCAGCCACACCGAGGTAGTTCTACTAGCGTTTCAACCGCTATCAGTTTCCTGGTCGTATTAATCACCATTTCCCTGTAGGTTCGGATTACCATTTTGAGTTGTTTTGAAGAATGCCTGGACTCCTAGAAAATAACCGAAAATGGTAATCCGAACCTACAGGGAAATGGTGAATAATGCGACCAGGAAAGTGATAACGGTTGAAACGCTAGTAAAACGACCCACCGCTTGCGTGACGTGCACGTGCGCGTTCACTTTCCACTGCGTTGTATAATGACATGTCGTAATGAGAATTCATAGTATACAACGCAGTGGAAAAAGAACGCGCACGTGCACGTGCACGTGTGCGTGTGGCTGGGCCTTTAACGTAAAAGTTACAAAGGCAATAAGGTTAAGGTTAGAGTTGGATAGAGGCCCTGAGAGCTCAGACAAGATGCACTACGCTAACTAACGTTAACCAATCGCGACCCTGGAAGATGACGTGATACGAAAAGTCACGTGGTCTACCAGTGACGCGATTGGTTTAAAAACGAATCGAATAGAAACGTTAGTTAGCGTAGTGCATCTTGTCTGAGCCCTCTGATCATTTTCCAGATCCAGACACAGTACCTATGATCGTAGCTTCGATATTATTAAAGGTATTTTCCAATAAAGATATTGTGTTACAAATTCAGATTAGTAGTTCAAAGTAAACAATATTTTGTGTCTCGAAAAATAATGCTTTTTATTACTCTTTTATAAAAAGACATAAACCGTTGGAATAGTCAGTATTTATTATATCTGAATTTCTTAGTAGAATATGGGTACTTTTCAAATAATGTTTTTTTATGGCTTGTATCTTTCTTGATTTTTTGAGCTATTATTTTATGGCTTCTACGCAGGAATAAGAACTTTTTTTCTATAAAATCTATGCGGCATGTGGTTGGTTGCATGGTTTTTTGCAAATCTACCATTAATTTCACTCAACCCTTTGGTTCACCTTCTTTCAACAGTAACGCAATGAAAGTTTGAAATTCGTTGTAAGTCGTCTATAGTCTATGTCAACTGAAATTGAGAAATATTTTAATAATTTAGTACCGTTTGACACATAACCTCAAATATTCATCAAGTATATTTGTATTTAAATCATCATCATCATCATGTCAGCCGAAAGACGTCCACTACTGGACATAGGCCTCCCCCAAGGCTCTCCACTCAGACCCGTCTTGTGCTTTTCGCATCCACCGCGTTCCCGCGATCTTTACAAGGTCGTCACTCCATCTTGTTGGAGGCCTACCTACAGCTCGTCTCCCGGTCCGCGGACGCCACTCAAGAACCTTCTCACCCCATCGGCCATCAGTCCTGCGAGCAATGTGCCCCGCCCACTGCCACTTAAGTTTGACTATTCTTCTTAGTAAATAAAATAATTAGTAGTTATTTAATCTTTAACTGAATATGCAAATAATGATCAAGTGTTTAAATCATTGCAAAGAACTCACTTGATCTTAAATACGTGATTATCGGGTAACAATGGTAAATTGATTCGTTTAGTTTCGTTGATATCAATTGCAATTGAAAGACTTTACTTATGAATTATTATGTTAAAACAAGACGTCCAAACGCAACAATTATTAAAATAATGTAATTTCGCTCGTAATACAACATAACGACTAGCAAACGTAGCGCCATTTGCAATATCTCGTTTCATTAGGATATGACAAAGACCTCAGTTTTGCCAAGTCCCTGGCCCTTAGTAGTAAGTTTCGAAGCTCAGGGGCTTAGTGAAATAGAACTTATTACGAACGAAAGATAAGTAATGGTATAGATATACAATGTGTGACATCCATAAGAACATAAGTTTTAAGTAACAATAGCTGTAGGTGTTGTAAACCGTTTAAAAAAGGAATTAAGTTAATAATAGCTCCAATAAATTTAGTGTAATTCATTTTTAAAGGGGCCACCGAGCAGCAATGTATAACATGAAGTCTAAGTTTAGGCATCATCTGTACGTGCATCTAACCGCGCATTAGTTAAGTTAATATTGTATATATACGCATGTGTAATTGTAATTAAATTAGATTTTAATTGACTGATAAAGTGGTTACTCTCTCACCCGCATCATTGACGTCTCAGGTAAAGTTTCGTTATTGTGTGTTTTATTCTTTTCACAGCAAGAGCTAACATGACATCATATAATAACGATCTTGAAGTAAGATAAATAGAAAAAGAGCACCTGAGGCTTTATTCTACCCAGTGAAACCATATTGCTTTTGCTATCGTATTTTCAACGTTATGATACTCGTAATGGCAGTCAAGTTAATAAACAATACGATAGCGTGTCAAAACCAATAAGGTTTGATTTTCTATAAAGTATCAAGATGAAACTCTCTAACTTCCAGCATATTTTCGTTTATTAGTAAATGCAAAATTTTCCTTAATGACTTTCCGTCGGTTGAATAAAGGTGGCTCATCTTCATTGTCACTTGAATAATTGCTCGATAACTTCGGATTCAAAGCAACTTAAACGATCAAGAAACTTCGAAGTTCGTACAAATCTCAAGGAAATACAAATACAAGTGGAATATTGAATGTTTGTCATGTCCAAACTTAATTAAAGGACTGCTCGACGGATGTATTTCGGGAATCGGTTGAGATGCTTTACTTGAATCGGGGTCAATAACCGTAAGTACCGCACGAACTATTTTCTTCTATAGAATATCGTCAACGTATCGTCCTCTATAGCACTTTGTCTTGCACCATTACTGCCCATCTAAGAAAAATAGCGGTATATCAGACAAAATTCCTGTAGCAAGAGGAACCTCATTACTAACGGAAAAGGATCGAATCTGCCTTGGCTATTGAATTTGAGATATCGCCTTTTGGCTTATGATGGCAGATTAGGTACCGTTCATTCGCTCCCCGTTCCTGCATCTCGATACACGTTTTATAAATTTCGTCATGCTTCTTGGCATTTCACTAGGCTGTAAAGTAAATAATCGTTTCATCTATTTCGATTCGTCTTCCTACTTAGATCTGCCACCAGCTACATTGAGTGTTGTTTCACCAGCAGGAACTTGGCGAACGAATGAGCAAAAACACCTGAGTCTAATTAATGAGTATAGAAGAATTTCAATTCTAATTTAAATTTCAATAAGTGGCTTTCACTCCCTGTTAAGGTGTATTTCGCCAATTTCGAGTTATTTATAGACACTTCCTTATAAGAGAAGTAAGTCCATGGATATCACGCGCGAGGGAAATTATACGGTAAAAAAGTATTTTCTCTTGTGGACTAATCAGAAGCCCACCTCCAATCCCTTTTGTGAACTCCAGTTAGTCCAATATAGAAGAAGTCTTCTTTAATGTAAGGCAACAGGTCCTGCACTCTTATTAAGACGATACATAGGTAATAACGTTATTTTCAGGTGGTCTTTCAATTTGGTACCGATGGTAAACCTCAACCTATTAAAATAGTGTAACAGCGTAACTCACCGAAAAAGCCTTGAGGAAGACGAGACATTGTATTATCCCTTCCATGGTGTCACCAGTGAGGCAGAAAGTGCCAGTAAGGTGGCGGCCTTTTTTATCTCCTAGTGCCGGCGCGGCGGCCAGGCTGGCGTGCACCAGGGCGCCACGGGGCCGCGCGTCGCGCGTCGCGCCCAGCACGCCAGGCAGTGGCGCGCCCTCCATGAGCCGAGCCAGAGGGTCCATCCCCTACTCCATCACACCACAACACACAAATCCACTAGTCTATCAACTACCAACACTATTTACGGTCGTTGCACTCGTTACTCGATGTTGATGTATGAAGACACAGCGGCAACGGGCGGCACGATGCAGTGAGTTGCACTGTGGCACTCTTCGCATTGACAGGACTGCACCCGCTTGTTCCAACAGTCGCTATTCACCACCACCGTCATAAACGTGTAGATTAAAATAGCAACTCCCATCAAAATGAACGCTTCCATACTGCACTTACACTGTCACCTACTAGGATTAGGAGCACATAACCGTTAGTGCGTCCGCCAGCATCAGTGGTGTCGTTGAATTGTTACATTAAATTAAACCGTGTTCTATACGCAATATGCAATAAAATCGAATTTCCGTACGTTCATTTGTCATTTTAACGACGTCTGCTGAAAACAATGACGCGCCGCGCAGCCCCCGCCCGCGTTATGGGCCCTTAGTATGATTTACATACGACGCGTGGACGCTTTTAACCGATTTCATCCGAAACATCAACTATTTTGCATATTAAAAACTGTTTGATTGGACGCTCCGTTTTCCGGTAAGTGAATTGCAACGTGGCACACTGAACGAGATAACATAGAACGGGTGAATAAAGCTGAATCGGTAGCAAACGAACCGTAGTGTGTTTATTGTTTAATTGATTAGTGGAGGGTAGAGGGGCTCCGACACCCAATATAGCATTAGACAATGGCCTTCGGATCGGATTAGGCGGCCGCGGAGCTGCGGAGGAAACGAGCACCTATGATAAGGACGAGCAAACTCATTCCGGGCTGATTGCCCTCATTGTGCAGGTCGCGGCCGCGGCGAGCGCTCTCAATCACGACTTATTCAAGCGCTCGGACATACTCGTGCCGACACTTCCAAGCCTCTAAATCAATATAAAAGTCATTTTAATACATTTAAAACAACTAGGGAAAGAAAAAAAAAATACACTGGATATAATGTATACGGTGATACAAAATTCAAACAGAATTACGTTGTTCGTATTGATATAAAATGTCACTTGTCGCGCGAAGTGTCGGCGGCGACATAAATCTCTATTCAGCGCGCGATCCTCGCTCACAATTGAACCCAATCCCGGAATCCGATACGCCATATCTCAAAACAAATCCGAAAAATATGACCACCGAAACGTAACCTTAATTCCTACTATATTATTCTGACGCCGTATTTCTTTCAGTTTATTAAGTAACACGAAATTCGTTTGAAAGAGGACTTTACACAACGATGAATCCGCCACGAGATATCTATCTGCGGTAAACAGAAAAAATCTCTGTAATCATATTTGCTGAAAGGAATCCTAATTAGGATCACCTCATAAATATTAATTTTTATTTCCCTCGAATAGACGGGCAACATTTTTTTTGCGAGATCGCGCAACCAAGCGATCATAAACTAAAAACAATAGGGGATCCCTGCGCTCGACTAAGCTGCGGATACGATTGAAGGAAAACAATAATTGATCGTCTCGTGAGGATCCGCCCGCGTCTTGCGGATTACCTCGGCAGCCCGCTGTATCCTCACTAGGATTGCAGCAACGATAAACAGTCCTCCTATTGTTGAGATAGAACACCGCACGGAAAGTATGAAAAATAAAACTTCAGAGAATTTTGATTTAAAAGAAATTGTTACGTGTCTTGGTCAATATATAAAAATACTTGGTGGGTAATATGACTAGATTTTGAGAAAAAAAATATTTAGTGAAAAATTATGTGGATATTGGTTCCATAGAAAAATTTATGGAGGAAAAAAGTGGCCTGTTTTTAACGAAAATATTTTTTAAACTGTACATAGAATATGTTTGAATTTGAATCATTTATGTTAACAATAAAACAAGTTACGAAATATTCAAAATCCACGTTTCACCGATTAATTAAAAAAAAACATGACAAACCAAGTATTTATCGTTAAAAATCATTTCTAATCTAAATACTGAAGAATAGGGGACTGTGACACCAAACTTATATGAATAAAATATATGCACATAGTATCTCTTTAGTTATTTTTACTATTGCAGAAAACGGAAATATCACGATTATATATTTTTTTTAAAATGCAGTCCAATTTTACTTATTTTTATAAAACGCTACAACTTAAAAACTAAACACTTTTTTATATAATTTTTTGTGATGAAGTTGATTAATTACATGGTTTCTAAAATATGTACTTTTTTTTATTAAAAACTGGCCCCTTTTTTTTTCTTTGATACATTTTTCTATGGGACCAATATCCATATCATTTTTTTACTAAATATTTTTTTTCTAAAAAACTAGTCCTCGGATTTTATTGTCCACCAAGTATTTTTATATTTTGACCAAGACACGCAACATATATTTTTTTTATCAAAATTAACCGAAGTTTTTTTCCATACTTTCCGTGCGGTGTCCTTTATAAAATGGAGACTCACGGAATATTCAAGCTCCAGGGTAAGCATTATTTACATGAGATTAATTCAACAATAATGTTGGGCTAGATCAGATTGTATAGTAATACTAACAGTTTGGTAAGCCGGGGTAGATTAAGGAGCATTATTGTGTCCGTGGAGCATTGTCAGAGCTCCGCTGTCTCATGATTTACAGAGGTTTGCGAGCTGGCTCATAGAATACAACTATTATGGTTTATTTACGATTTCATGATTTTAGTTAAACGCCTACTCGTACTGATGTCGGATTTCATTAACCGAGTTGTTAATTTTTTTTAAAGTTAACGCCTGTCTAATTTCTATAACAGTATAAAAAACCGATGAAGTGAGTCTATATCGATTTTATAAAAGAAACAATAACCAAGGTATCATGAGTAGGCAGGAGATTAATGACAAATGAACAATCCAGAGACCCGGCGCGCAGCACTGCTAGCAATAAGTAATAAGTTGTTCCCTCACATCTATGATCCGATTATCTCCATCAAGTTTGCATTAAGCAAGATTTAGGGTCTGCCATTGCCTTATTTTCATGTCACTCTAGTCTTATCCCGATGGCATAAAGTTGAAATCCGACTACGTGGGATTTAGTTAGCGCTGAGCGAGCTCCCATCACAGTGGAGCAGATTAGTCAGAACTAATGCGTACGAAGGCGATGTGGCGCCGTTGATAGTCGAATATAAATGTACCAACCTAGTCCTATAACCACAATAAACCTTACGGCGTCGTAATAAGGTGTATTGTAATAGCGAAGCGGTGATAAATGAAGCTCGCCGCCGATCCGTCATCGTCCCGCGTCCTGAATACTGTGATACATTCCTAATTAACAACATACTAAAAGAGATATCATTACCGCCACGTTCGCGTTCGTGCATTTAAGCGTCAGAAAGTTATCGAGTTGTTTTAATTGGAATAGTATGGGAGAGGAATAATATAAAAGCAAATCTAATCTGAACTGGATGCGAATCGAACGGCAACCGGCGTGGAATTAGCGTCAACGCAAAAATTCGATTTCAAATTACATTCCTACGGTAGGTAACTTTTATTTACGGACGCGTTCGTTGCTACTAGCTAGGCGTGGTAGAACAGAATGTCGGATGCCAGAGGTACTATACAGTACGTTACTGTACAAAGGGAAATATGATTGGCCAGCGTTTCATGACGAGCATGTTTTAACACCCAAAAGAAATGACGGGTGTTATTTGATTAGCTAAAGTTGAACATTAATCTGATATCGTGTCACCTCTCTACTACCATCGAGATATTCTTTAAGGAACACAACACTAGCGGCTGTCTTTGTGGCGTCGTTATTTTCCCGCTTACGAAATTGTCACAAGTCTGAGTAAAGTAAAGTTGAATAAATGTTCTCACTATTTCATTGCTTAGTGTTTTACTCTTTAAAGTAGTTTATATTAAGCCCAGTGACCAGGAGACTTGTGGACTTTGCAATTTACCCTGTCACCTGGCCTACCCGTGGGGGAATTACATGGCGAGTAAATTGCGCATTGCCCCCGCTGATATCGCTATATGTAATTGCGCAGGGACCGATCTGCACTGACCCGTCAAAGTCAATTTGCCTGCGAGAATCCAGTCTAGACAGTTACAATATAGGTAATCGAGATTAAACACGGTTCTATCGTTTCATCCCTATATGACAAAAAGCTAAAAGAATTACGATGCCAAGACAAGTCTTGAACCATATCGTTATCATATTGTTTGAAAGTTAAGGCAGTCGTATCCTAAAAAACTAATATGGTTTGGAAAACAAGATAACTTCATCTAAAGTTGAATACAGGACTAGGACGACATAAGTGTGCGACATGAACGAACAAAGGAGCAACGTCTGCAAACCTCAGGCGAGACGTATACATGGATTAATAAGTTTTTTCTGAGCGACGACATGAATAAGATGAAAATATGAGACAGAAATATTATTCAGAAGAAACATTGTCCTAAATAAACGGATGGCGAGTTGCGGGGAGAGTGCGCCGAATATTTATGTCGGTGTCGGGGTAAACAGCGACGCAGACTGTGAATTATATCCTATTATTGGTTGAGGCCCTGGTTTTTATTAATTTGCAAACATATCATCACCAAAACAAATGGCATGAACTAATTAATTCATATTGTAATTAATGTCATGCTGATTCAGTTATTTACCCATATTGCACAGCTATTTTAGCAGTAGTATTTACCAATTAAATTAATGCTTTTGACTAGGAACGCATAAGTGACCTTTCAAAAAAGCGTGGTTTGATTTACAATTCCGTCAGCGAGGTTGCCAATCCGCGTCCCCCGGGCGCCGACCCAGATCCAACGAAACACATAATTAAAGGCAGGAAGTCTAAAAATCCCACACAAAGAACTGAATGCGAGCTTGTGCAGTTTAAAAACTGACAAATGGCGAACGGTAGTGCGACGTTTCAGGCATAGGTGGTCATATATGCCTCGCAGGAGATGCCGAATTGGTTGGTGAATTTTTAATTTGATTCAGGCGGTTTCGCACCAAAATGTTTGATCTGATTTAAGCTAGTTCCATATATTATGGAAATTAAACAGTTTATATATTATATAACAGTATATTTAACAGTTCCATATATTATGGAAATAATCGTACAACAAGACAAACAATAGAACTGAAAACGTCTAAAGAAAATGTACTAAGTAAAATGATCATAATAGATAGGACCATTAATTAGCAAAGTAAGACAAAGTTATGAGGCAGAACTTAATTCATCGCACTAGGAGTCCATACATAAGTAATGGTTTCGTGATAAAGGATTCCTCGTCCATTAGAAGCGCCCGACTTGCCCTGAATAAGTTAACACATGACTCATTAGTTTCGCGTTCAAGTACCTAGATATATAATAGTAGTATTCATAACAAACCCAACACACAATGGACGAATTCAACTAAGTAATATTTTGAGATCCAGCGCCGCATCTTGAGGCGTCGCAAAACGCAACCGACGACTAAAAGGAATTGGAAAGTTTCATTGTTTAACGTTAAAGCTTCCTTGAGCTTCAAGTTGTACCGCTTTCACATTTCCACGAGCCGTAAGCCCCCATAACTCCTGCTAAATTAAATGTGGAATCTATTTCTTAAGTCTTGTTACTTTTGGTCGCACGGAATTTTCCGACATAAACGTGCTATTAATATGTTGACAAAGGAATATTTTAGATTAATATTGCTACATTTTGAAGAATATTTTTCGGGGATACGCTTTTTACAAGCGATATCAGTTATGGCCGGTTGCCAAATGCTACAAATGGCAGTAGGCAGGCAGTAAACTTTACAGCCACGATTGGCAAGCCCAAACGAATTTGGTAAGCCAGCACATATCTGCTATCTAAATTATCGCAGTTGTAAATTGTTGGGATCCAGTTAAGCTATAAGCCATATTATGTGGATGAAGCATTTGTATAGCTTAAGCGTGAGTTTATACGAGAGGGCACAATCAATAAATCCTGGGACTACAATGGCGGAACCGTTGCTGGAACTTGGCGACACGCTCGGTCTGGTTTAATCTCTTACCCAAGTATGTTACCCTGGTACATAATTATCATGACACTGTTAAGAAACTTAAGTAGTCTTTCATTAAATTAATTGCTAAACATAGGAGAATTCACTCAGTGAGAAAATACATAAATAAACATTAAATTATATTCAAAGGAACGATTGAGTGTATGTTTTCATAAAGTGTACTAAATATCGGTAGCACACAAGATAGGTATGCAAAGCACGATATTGAACGCAAGCAAACATATATCAAAGGCAGCAAGGTCAATACGCCTGGAGCCAATCATATTATTGCTTTACCGCTCTTTGAAAACTAGCAGCGATACCAACTCGAAATATCATAAAGTCTCACTAATTAACACAAAATGAACATGAAATTCCATCGTATTGAATGAAATATCGGGTATACACGGTAAAAAAATCCTTTTGCGTCTATTATTCTTTTACATCGTGAAAAACGTAGAGCCGGATTAAAAAAGTAGTTTTTAATTCCATTTCTGATATCGAATAACCAGGGATCGTAAAATGCGAGCAAAATCCATTGAAATGACGTATGACAACCAGTTAGGGTTGGCGATGGTTCCAAATCTATGAACTAAAATATTAGGTAATTACTTAAATAATACAGATAAATATTATTTTTAATGATTGAACAAAATCCGAAACTCAGTTTACTGGTTGGTATTTTTTTAAATTATATTTACAATTTCAAACCAAATAATTCTCAATTTTACACTTGGGATAGTAAGTAATAATTTTCGCAAGTACGATGGCGAGACAATGCAAACAATACAATGAGATTGACAATCATGACAAGATAATACTCGTAAATCTATATACAATGTACTTATCAATTCTGATAAGTTCTAGTTTAACATTATAGATAAACCCTGAACACTGATAGGGGCAATTTATTACCATAATGATAACAAGTGCTTTCATGACTATAAACACATTCCTCCATACATATTTAATTTATTCGATTATATTATAAGTGACAACCCTAGCACTTCAATCAATTTTGCTCGCATTTTACGAACCCTGAGAAAAACAAATATTAAGTCTAGTTAAGCTTAATCCTTGGATTGATCTGATGCGACAAAAGACTAATAGTTTCCTAAACGTAACTCAGATTAATTTTAATCACAGTTGTCGGTCATTGACCGTGGAAAGTCAATTACGTCAGTTAATGTCATTATCTAGTTAGTGCTAATGCCTATGCCATCCTGTAAGCCTGGTGCAGTATTGTGCTGTGGGAATGGGCGGTAATGCGCTACATTTATTTGCGTCCGTCCAAATTAAAAGGGACTTTATGGCGACAGGCCTTTACGCTATTTTCATCATTGTTGCTTTGTATTCGTGGGATAGTAATGGCAAGAACAGCATAACCGGCAGTCGCCGCAAGGACCATTTAGTTTTGGGCAGGTACGTTTTGGCCGTTCCAGCCGGTGGTAAGCCGACGAGGATGAACGCTGCATGTGTGGAACACGGATTAACTCCGCGACTAACGCTACCGTATTTATTAAATCCTAGTCACGGTAGGTATGACCAGGGACACAGCGAGCGCGTGGAGCTCTCGCGTCAGCTTGCGCTGTTTACTGTAAATACCCGGCTTCGCTTAGCCACCACTTATGTCTCGAGAGGTTGTGAGATCGGGTGTCGATTTTCCGAGGCCCAAGCTCTACGAAAACTACATAGTGCGCACAACATTATCTACTTTACCCGTATACGTGTAAACATTTATAAAACAGTAGTAGCTAAGCTAAGTCGTTTGAAGTACGCAATATATTTGATTTAACTTAACATGGTAGTTTGTGTGGTATCAGTTCCAATCTTGCAAGTCAAATTAAAATTTTGGACAGAAAGTTGTTTTGACACTGTTTTATTATATTGACCTCTGTATTCTTATTTTTGTGTTCAGTTATCATTATCAGTGAGTTACTCCAAATCTTCGTACTAACTGAAAAAAATGGATTTAAGCCGTAAGCCCCTATAATTATTATACAAAACTTGTTGGCAATCAGCCGCTCGCTCCTTTGCCCGAAACCAATCATACACTGGATGCTGTTTAATAAGTGCGGCGCAAAGAGACTCTTCGGTGTCGCCTAACGTTGTCATTTGGTGATTAGTAAACCCTTATCGGACTCCCTTAGATGTTTACGGGTGGAAGGGCCTTCGGCAGGGCCCGTCCTGATTTACCACGTTATACTATAGAAGGCGGCAAACTGCATAGCAATATAACAAGCATTTTAACTCGAATGAGGTTACCAATAGAGTATAGAATGCTTCGACAACTACATTACACTTAGCTCCCTTCTTTGGTAACGGCAGCATTCCCGGTAACCTGCCTCTAACTTGAATAGTATAATTTAATAAATCGTTAAATAATACAATGAAAAATGCTGCAGTTTATGTAATTGAAACTACTAAGACGATGTTAGTACTAGGAGCACAGAACTATCGAGTCGTTAGTCGTAGTTATCTCGGGAACAGAGTTATTAGCTCCAGTAATCAGCGTGGAACTACGCCGCAACTAGCTGTTTTCTCACCAAATAAGTAATAGTTAGTTTCAAACCTAATAAATTAACATATTCATGACGCTAAAGCAATGTTATGAATGTATTTGGTTTCTAAGACGAAGCTCGCTTAAAAATACTTTGCGCAAATAGAGTACATCGTATGATTAGGATCACATAAACCACAAGATATTTATCTGTGCTGCGCGCTACAGATTTTCTAATGAGAATATATTTTGTTCTAAAACAAGGATATTAAAAATAAAAAACATATTAGTAGAGCTTCAACATAATAAAGAAAAAGTAGGCGACAATAGACTTCCTCGCTACACGACACGGCTAATAGGAAATAATACTTCCAAAGGGACCAATTTTCCCTCGCATAAATGCAAATCGCGAATATTTTCTAAACGTCACCAAAATGTTGATTTATAAAACTCGTAGTATGACAAACGCGACCAAATATTTGGTGGGGAAAAAACCGCCTTCCCTAATATACATATATCATTCGAAACGGCTTTGTTTAAGCCAAGTATAATTACATTTCTGTGAATACCCAAAACGCATTATTTAGCAGTAAACCTACCTACATATGCAGCATATACAACATGACCGGTGGGATCTGCGACGGATTAGTGAATCAAAGACGGACAGGCAGATGTTAATCAACGTGGTAACTAGGAGTACAGGACAGAGAAGAGCTGTTACTTCTCGGAATACATCGTTCTGAATACAATGTTCGTGGTCTTAGAATTTACTGCCGGCGATATACCTTGCAGTACCTTGAACACGTGTAAGTATTTGTACAGTAAGTATGCGAGATATGTTTAAAACGAAACATGCTGCACTTTTAGAGCGAAAGCTTTAGTCAAAATTACTACGATGTAACAGTTTTTATAGCAAAGTCGGCCGCATTGTTAAATAAGATTCTTATAAAAAATTCCTCATGTGGTTGCCGAGTTAGAATAGTGCCACTCCATGTCTTCCCGTGGATGTCGTAAGAGACGACTAAGGGAATAAAGGCTTGTAGTACTGTTAGGCGATGGGCTTGCAACCTGTCACTAATACGCTGGTAAACATCTTAGCCTATTTGTGCAAATTGTGGTTATAGAATTATCAACAAGTTTTTAGAGATGTTTGTAATTCTGTAGCTCTGCCTACCCCACTCTGGGAACGAAGGCGTGAGATTATGTATATATGTATAAAAAGTTGTGGCATCATCTATGTAAATTGTAAAGGGACCTTATTGTCGATGGCGCTTACGCCGCACTGCGTCACGCGACGTTGTATTTATATCGGAGCATCTTTAATAATGGCGGAAGCACCATCAACAATAAGGTCCCTCTTCATGGATAACGTCACAATTCATTTTAGGGACGAACTTTTGTTGTTGAATGTACTTTTTTGCAATCTTTATCTGAATGAAACGAACGAGTTCTAACATGGTGGGTCTATTGGAAGTATAGCGGAGAACCTGTCCCCACCTTCCGACTTCATTATTAGATTAGCTCCTAGATACCGTAACATTGCATTGTCATCCAGTTTACATATGAATTTAATATGAAAATTGAAGCCCAATCCATTAACATTAACTGGTTTTAAATTGACTTGCAAGATTAGACCCAAAGACAAATCGTGAAGTTAAATAAATAATAACAGAAGCTTGTAATTTTAAATTAAAACAAAACACAGGATGAGAAAAAGCAATAAAGGCCTTTATGTAAAGTGAAGTTACTTTAACAGTATGATAGAAATAATGTTACTTGATAGAAACGCGTGGAACTAACCCCATGTGCTTCTGGTCAGTCCACAAGAGTATTTTTTTATTTATATAATGTTTATTGTACAAAAGAATACACTTAACATAAAAAAGACGAACTTAATTCCGTAACGCATTCTCTACTAGTTAACCTTTGGGCAAAGCAGAGATTGTGGTGGCGATGCAACATAGGTTCTCAAACGAACAATTGTCCTCGCGTCCGATATGCATGGACTTGTTTCTCTAATAAGTCCAAGGTGATTGTCTAAAACTCGCCAATGGCGAAATACCATTAATTAAAAAGCAACGTGAAACAGACACCCAGGGCGTTCTCTATCAATCGGCTGCCGGTCCCATGGTCAGGAGATAAATCGTTTTCCCGCGGCCACCGCAGGGGTTTTTAAAACCCTTTGTATTCAATCACGTATACCCGTTATTATTTCGTTACTTTGGCAGGTCTTTGCTAGTTAAATACAGCAAGGTTTGGATTAAAGTATGAACTCCTAGTTCTGATGCTTCGAGTCCTGCACTTGTTTATATTGTCTCTACATTGCCTCTATTGCTATCGTTTTGCTTTTGACCCATCCCTGCCTTTGACACTATCTGACAAATAAATTTAAGCTGTCCTTTTTTTTTCTTAGGATATATGCCATTTTGTCTGGGGCTCACGTAAGTTTTATGTCAAAATTAACTTGATATTTTTTAACAGATCACCAAATTTAAAAAACCATTTACTTACTGTTTGTGTTCTTTTTATTTAAGTAAACAAATGAAAAAATATTTTAAAAATTACAATTTCAACACGAGGGCGCAAAATGGAGAGAATAATTTAGCACATCATTTGGAATGTTAAATAGAGTTGTTGTTGCAGAAAGGTCAGTAGTTTTCAGCCCCGTTAATAGATTCTGTTTATTACCCGCCCCTAAGGTTGCCCGGGGTGACTTTCCACCGTTATTGCTTTTCTCGAGTAAGTATTTGCATCTGATCAGATTAATCTTTAAAAAACTCTTTTTTGAGGGAATTTAAGATAAATGGAGAAAGTTGTGCTGTCTTAGTACTTTGCGATTTATATTGTGACAATTTTTAAATTTTGCTTCAATAATTCGTTTCTCACGTGGATTGACAACACTTCATTACGGCGAACTAATTGATATTTGACTTTGGTCAGAGCCCTTTAATCATCAAATATTTCTTGTATTATACGGCTTTAGAACGGATATAGCAATTTTTAAAGCCTGAGAAAATTGAGAAACCAAACATAAAAATAGTAGATATCAGTGCCTCTATTCTAGGCGGTAAAACCGATATCGTAGTTTGCCTGTTTGGTATTGTTATGACGTCAGCCGCCATTACTGTCAAGAAAATAAGAGCTATAAAAACGTTGACAATACCATAACAGGCAAACTACGATATCGTTTTTACCGCCTAGAATAGAGGCGCAGAAGACCTGCGGCTCTATTCAAGACGGTAAAAACAATATCGTATTTGATCTGTTATCGAATTGTCAACGTTTTGATAGCTCTTATTTTCTTGACAGTAATGGCGGCTGACGTCATAACAATACCATAACAGAAAACTACGATATCGTTTATACCGCCTAGAATAGAGGCACTGTTTGGCAAAAACTGCCAATCGTAACTACCTGAGCGAAATTGTGATAATTTCAGATTTAACTGAAAACTCGACTAATAGAGTTCGCAGTTTGCTTTAAGTTTCGAAACGTACCTTATCAAATAACAACAACATGTTAGCTGAAACTCAAACAGCGCTGCTGCGGAACTATTTTAACCCGAATTTGTGTTTCCGACTATTAACAGAGCTTAGGCACTAACAACGCAACGTTGTTTGCGGTGGAGCCTTCAGCACTACCTAGGCATATCTGTTTTCCTAGTACCAAGAAGTATTCAATCGGAAAGCCAAACAATACTGACTAATTATGCGTTCCCAATAAACTGCAAATAATTAGATTACTTCGGGCTAAAATTTGCTATTTTCCAAATACAAAATGTGTTAATAATATATGGCCATAAACAAACAAAACGATGTTAATTGGCAAACCCACAGAGATTGACCATCCGTGTCTCATTAGCGAATTCAGCTCCTCTGATACATGGCTCCCTGGTATCACATTTGCAATAAATTACGCCACGATATAATTCCACGCAAAACGTACAAAGCGATCCTCGGCGATACCTACAAATAACGATATTACGTTACAGATATATCGAAATTAACGTATGCGACGAACGAGTTTCTGCCCGAATTCGTTCAATTAACTGGAGGAGGGAGACAATAGGAGGGTTGTCGCGCGACAATGTTTTATACTCTCACAGATCAATCCATCTGGTGCAGAGTATCGCGATCCGTCGCAGCGACAATGTCGGCTTGATGATATCATTCAATCGAATACAAAATAAATTAAACCTATTAAATAAATTCCCATGATTTTTTCGATAAATGAAAATCTGTACGAGAATCAATTACGCAACACAAACTAGCATAAAATTCGAAGTGACGAACTAAATCAGTTTTATTTAAACGAATTTAATACGTTTTTTTATCGAAAAACCGGTGTTAAAAACGGTGGAAAGTATATTGGAGTAGCAACAACAACTAGACGTTTTTAGCAAATATCTCGCGTGATAAATGCTGAAGAGAAAGAATCCATTAGCAGAGCACAAACGTAGTCGAAACAAAGATAAAGATTTGTTGATTGCGTCTGCAGATAAATGCCTCGGCTCAGTTTGGGCTGTGGAACGTGTTAGAAAATTACAAACAGCATTGATACCATGTATCTAACTGCGTCGGCTTAGTGCACCTCGGTGACGTCATCAGCGATCCGCACAAACATGCCGACTACACGATCTCAAACCCCGCTCTCGCTCAATACAAATTGGAAAATCAGTGTAGAGGAAAATA
Source organism: Acleris literana (assembly GCA_946894065.1). Taxonomy (NCBI): domain Eukaryota; kingdom Metazoa; phylum Arthropoda; class Insecta; order Lepidoptera; family Tortricidae; genus Acleris; species Acleris literana. Next base: position 15,503,098 of record OX335686.1, on the reverse strand, counting down.
GCGAACGGTTTATTAGTTCATGTAATCATGCATATTTCGTATTTCAATTTAAATTACGTTGTTTTTTTAATCTCACCATGAATTTAGACTGTTTTATAATCATCGTTCAAAAATTTCTCAATCCAAATGACAAGGAAATCATAAAATCTATATAGATGATCACCGGGTCTACAATAACACACGTGAAAACAGAATGATCACCACTGATGCGACCGGCACGTGGGTTCTGTCGTCCTGGTATCGCGGAGACCGCGGCGAACGAGCGCGCGCCGGGGCAGGCCGCCGATCACTGAAGCGCCCGGGCGCCCCGCCCGCCCCGCTCTCCCTCGCATCGCAACCCAAACTCTCAATTATTTTATTGGGAAAGCTAATGAGACGTGAACCATCCACCGGATCGTTGTCTGCCATCCCCATGGTTACCTCAGTAAAACAGTGCAGATCGGTGTCCCACGCTGATTCGATATTCATGTGAATTTGACACGGCCGGGTAGGCGACGTCTGTTCGTTAGTGGCTGTTTACCGGCGGTTACATTACAATAAACAACGGGTGGTTGCGTCGATCGACGGTTTGTACAAATGGCTGCCGCTTAGACGAGAGCGTTATCGCCGCCTGCAGTCGACTCGTAGCTTGTAGAGTTCGAATGATGCGTAGCACCGCTACGGCGCAGCGTCTACGTTCGTAGCAAAAGTCAGAAAATGTATTACTAGTATTATTTTAACTGAGATAATATTTATGAAAATACATTCCGTATGCTCTGTATACAGCAGTGACAATTTGCATCCATTACGTACTTATATGAACTTGTATTGTAAAAACAATATCGTATTGGACCGGTTACGGAATCGTTTTTCACTGTGCCGCCATTACTGTCAAGTCAATAAGAGCTATAAAAACGTTGACAATACGATAACAGCTTAGCTCTTATTTACTTGACAGTAATTGCGGCCGAGTTAAAAACAATTCCAGAACAGGTCAAATATACTATCAGGAACTCCATAGACAAATCGCAATCTATAAAAAATACTCGTCTAATGCCGCATTTCACCAAACTGGAATAAGGTCTTAGATTAAACCTAGATTAAACGCCAAATTTTTATAGACTAATCTCGGGGTAAGTCTTATTCCAGTTTGGTGAAATGCGCCCTTAAATTGCATTCCATATTTTGTCTCGCTATATTAAGTAATCATTTAAATTCGTTATGATGTTATTACACTTGAGAGTTGACATTTATTTACAATATTCGTATTCTATTTTCTCGCAATCTAACTAAAAAGCGGAGTATGATAAAAAAAGAATGGGCAAATAGGTTTAAAACTTCGCCGACTCGTAATTATGCTAATTATGTAAGATACCACTGAAAAACTTTAAAAATAAAACATGAAATGAAGGATTTTTTGTGACATGGGCATAAGGGAAAATTACAAAAAATATCTCCGAAACTAGCAAAAATCGCTGAATACATAAGGGTTAAATCGATAGCTTTTTAGCTGCTCTTTCTTCCATAGGCGGATTAACGTTGACTTTTGGGACACCCTGTATATAAAACCCGACACCCGAAAATCTTCGACTTTAATATCCTGATAAATAAGTGTCTGCGATAAAATGGCTTGTTTTATGCCCTAGTTGTATATGCAATGCAATGCCCTTGCTGGGTCCACATTTTATCACTACGTGAGTGCAAAAAAACATTAAGGCCCTGTTGTCTGATCAGTAGTTAAACTAACTAATTGTTAAAATTCGAAAAAGGAATGAAACATTTGACACATTCCCTTGAGATTTTAACCATTAGTAACGTTTTTTGACCATTAGTTAGTTTAACTACCGATCAAACAACAGGCCATAAGAATTTGAATAGGAAATAGTAGTCACTCATTTTGACTTCAGGTACCAGGAGACTATAAGCCCACAGAGCAACAAGCTATCCCCTCGGAGGCTAATCAACGAGCTCATTAATACTTAAGGCGAGCTTGACGCATGCGCTGTTCTGTGCTACACGAACGGGACGCGAGTCTATAGGGATTAGCAAACCGTTTGACTGCGCCTTAGAGCTTCGTTACATCTTAAGCCTTTATTTTACCAAGTGGTTCGGTATATTTATAAAAAAAATTGAAATATAAAAATCAACAAATAAATAAATGTTTTAGTTTTAGTCTTTCGCATTTATATAAATATAATTAATAAATGATTAGTAATAAGTAGCCTATACGTTAATCCAATCCATAAAACTATCTCCATTCTAAATTTCATCTGAATCCGTCCAGCCGTTGCAGCGTAGAGAAGTAATAAACTAACACACACACACACACACACACACACACACACACACACACACACACACACACACACAAACTTTAGCATAAATTTACAACATTAGCGAGATGTTAATTTAAATTGTAGGATATCCAGCGATCATCCCTACCCATATTATAAATGCGAGAATGATTTTGTGGGTGTCTGTCTACCTGTTTTATTCGCTGCTGGCTAAAGCATTGAGTAGATTTCGAATTAATTCGACATAGAGATAGTTTGATCCCCGAAAAAGAATACTCGTATATATTTTATAAATTTGAATATTCCTCCATTTTCCATATCATAAGTTAACAAACTTTTCAATTGAATAACCCTTGCGTAGTAATCCACTTGAGTTTTTAATGGTGGAATTCACATCGGAGAGCAGTGGGTTTTTTTCCAGTTCACATAATAGGGTCGCGGAAGTTTGAAGCATCTTATCTAAGGATCCAAGTTTGAGTTGAGTTAAGGGTAAATAAATATCAAGGGACACTCTCATACATATTGACGTAGTCTCAAACTAAGTTCTATATAACACACATAGGTTATATTAGAAGGAACATGAAAAGGTCGTTAGCGATTGTCGTAGCAGGGTTTGCATGTTGGGTGCCCCTTGAAATATCGACAAACTGTTTATCGAATTTCATTTCACCGAAAACGATTCATAGAATATTCAATACTAATATTTTCTCTCGGAGTAATTTGGCTTCATCGATTATTCATTACATATTAAAACAATTATTAGAAGAACAGAACAAGTATTGATAATTGCTTAAATATATATTTCATAAACTATTCAAGAGAAAGGACAACTAAATATCGCGGTTTATTTCTTTTGACGTATTATTGTAAAACTCTTTTATTTCATAGTCGATTACATAATTAACAAAAAATATTTTACTTCAAAGTTTGACAGTAATAACATAGGTTATGTTAGGTTAGAACTGCGATCCCAATTAAAATAAATCGCTCCCAGAAAAGAAGGTTAGGTTAGGTTAGAACTGCGTACCCAACAAAAATTAAACTACCAGATAATCAGCTCATAAACTACTGCAGTTGTGGAATGACAAATATTGAAGTGATTTTCCAAGATTCAAGATTCAAAAAATATGAAATAATAAAATATATTATTATATTAAATGAAGTTCAGCGAAATATAATATCTACTAAATAACATTTCCAGAAATTTAAATCGTTGATTTAAAAATACTCAATTTAATCGTTCGAGGTAATGAATAGTCGATGAAATGAAAATATATGAAACGTTCACTTTGAACTGATATTCCATTAAAAGTTTGTCGATATTTCAAGGGTAAACCTTTGCATGTTGCTTGGCTAGCAGCCGGGTCTATATCGATTGATCTAAAAAAAAATGGCCTATTTTTGTTTAACATCATATTTTTTTGCATACCAACGTTTCGTCTAAAGATTTAAATGTCGAAAATTGTTTGATCGAAATTGTTTGGTCGAAAAATTGTTTAGTATAACATTTGTTTGGAATAACTTTTTTTTGTCGAATGATTTTTTGGTATAACGTTGACCGCTCCGCGCGGAGCTCCTATTCCGCGTAGTTGTGGCGCTTCGCGCCTTGACACAATTCTAACCTAACCTATAGATTAGTTGAGACCTAGGTGTTTTATACTGGGATGGGCTTCGACCAAAGAATATAAGGGATTTAGCCTTTTAGTTATTAAAATTTTAGACAAAACAATTTTAGACCAAAAGTGCTTTAGAACAAAAAATATGTATGCAAAAAAAGAAGTATACCATTCAATACTATAGGAAACATTTTCGACCAAAAATTTTTAGAACGTACAATTTTAGGTGAGTCTAAGGGCACCCTGGCTAGCCCTACAGAGGCCTTATTCTGTCCTTGTAAATAAAAAGGACGTATGCGCAATATGATAGCAAATTTAACCCCCTTGTTAAGAAATAAGGTCACTAATAAAAATACGCCCTTTTCTCTAAGGAGGCTAGTATATTAGCAAAGTAATGACAGCTCTTATGACCTAAGTACCTCGAAATAAATACAAATGAAAAAGGAGAAAAGTCAATATAGAATCATAAAATATCTTAGAATATAAATAGTTCGTAGTTCATAAATAAAGATCAAGCCAATCGATCAATATACATACAAAATTCAAGATCAATTTCCGATAATTAGTAGATCTCGTATTATACAGCCAAATAATTATATTGTTAATTAACAGTGAAACGCGATACATCACGGGTAATCAACTCCCTTTGGCTATTACCTAACTCAATTAAAGGAAGTCATCAACGCCATGCCTATTATCAGTCAGGCAGCCGCCGTGCACCGTCGCATTTATGCAATCCTGGTATAGTCGCCATCAAATACATTGGAGTTTCTTTTATTAAAGCGTGACCTGCAAAGCTCCGGTAAAGGTCTGCAAGGGAACCGTCGAAAAATAAACCAAAAAAAAGTTAATGTACTTTTTTTTTTTTTGCATATATGTGCTAATTTTGGTGCTCTGTGAATAATTTAGTGTTTCAAAAAGGTTCCGTCGCTATTACAGCTTAGAGAACAGTATTAGCATACGAGGAGCAAAACATTCTAAACAGGCTCTAGCGCCTTAATAGAGTTAATTTGGATAATTTTAAACATGGCGACTGTAAAATACCATAATCAGCGTTTATAGCATTAATCCCTTAGACAATTGTTCTTAAATTAATAGCGATGAAAGATTTCTACGTGACCGGATTCAAAGTGATCAAAACATTTACTTTAATGACGTTGAATAACGCATACGTAACGTTAATTGCGACATAAATCGAAAACAATTTGAAACCCAATCTTACCCAAACAAACCAAAGCCGACACGACAACTCAATAAATGCGTCAGTATTCACGCAACGTTTGTTTTAGAGCATAACAGCGTGGGATCAAAAGGGGAACAAAAAGGGGACAGAAAGGAAAAAGAATAAATCCGCGGTCAAACGGGAAATTTGGACATGGCGGTCGCAGAGGACAATTTCATGCCGCCCGGTCAAAGAGACTCGAGTATATGCCGGCGCTTGGATTCAGCTCTGAATCCTGCTTTAGTGCTTAATTAACGTGATGCTAATTCTAATTAACGTACTATTTTAATCCGATTTCTTAAAGGATTAGGTTCGGTTGTATTTTTTTATGCAAGTGGAACTGCGTCGTTTATAAACCGATTTGTTTTTGGGTAAGCTTCCAGATGAGTTGGTTGTTAAAATCTAGTTCAGATGTAATCAGATGAAATCTATGAGGTATTGAGGGAACTACTGAAATATTACAAGCATAGACATAGTGATTTTGGTATGTTTAGTAACAGGTCAAGCATTTGAATTCAAAAAGTATCATTTGATAAAGCGGAACTCATGAAGAAAACCACAGATGGCCACTGGAACTTGTCAATGATACGTATTTCAAAATTCGATGGTCACGAAAAAACAAAAAAAAAATTTATCAAACGAACCTTCTTCAAAACCTTCTTGAGACACTTATTTAACATCTAAAAATACTTAGTTTCCACACAAGTAAGTATCCTACCTATAAGTAGATGCAAAACCAGTTATTGTTCATTTCTTCCGTCTTCAAGGTCAGGCCTTAACCGATCCGTGTTTTTGGTACAAAGATAGTTTATGTTTCAGAGACGGACTTAAGGTGCTTGTAACCGAATAGTTACCGATGAAAATGAAACTTCTGCGCGGAAGAAAGTATATAAATAAAGCCGCAACTGACATTCAATTTAGGAATGCTCTCTAACTGTCCGGTGGGACTGCCATAGGTTATAAATAACTTCCCTAGAACATGGTTCGAGCATAATCTACATTATAGCGCTCGAAAGGCGATATTAAATAAGCTACAAAATGACATATAAATATTGTCTATTTGTTTTTAAGCAGGCTACAATAAGTAGTATCGCTTTCACAATAGGGCTTCTGAAGCATCTACGGCATACTTCGGCATCTGTCTTCCGTCATAGTTTCTTAGTGAGTACGAATTGCCAAGTTGATTATGAAGAATATAAGTGATGACGTTAGATTTAGGAAAAACTGTTTAAAAAAACCCTCGCCCAATGCAAACGATGATGGCTCTCTGCTAAATCTCATATCGGCAAAAAGATCCAAATAAACTTGCAAGCATTTTAGCAATACGATAACAATTTTGGTAGTCGTGTACCAGGGAGCCAGGGCTAAGGGAGGGTCGTTCCGATTTCGTGCGGAATTTATATTCAGCCCACGTAGAGCTAGTGATTGCCGATACCTGCGTTTGGGAGTACTACCGTACAGCCTATGCTGTTCTTATAACGTCGATTCATAAAGTACTTTGTTTACTTACAGAATTCAACAACAGCAGGGTTTTAAAAACGTTCGTAATTAAAATTCTAGGAAATCCTGTCGCCACTGCCGACTCCGTTATCAATTCAGCTTTTAGGTACCGTGATGCACTGTCACCGGTTATTCCAAATTGGAACCCATTCCCATAAGAGAATTGACTCAACATTAATTGCAAGGTACTGGGACTCTATTCTAGGCGGTAAAAACAATATTGTCTTTGACCTGTTATCGTATTGTCATCATTTTGATAGCTCTTATTTACTTGACAGTATTGGCGGCCGAGTTAAAAATAATACCAGGGGGCCTAATATGGCTGCGTTTATCGCGTAACAAAGTGTGGATAAGGCATCCGTCACTTTCAGACACTTTAATAAGTACGAGTACGAGGGTGACGGATCCTTTATCCAAATTTGACACGCGATATAGACGCAGCACTACTAGGCTCGCAGAACATGTCAAAAACGATATGGTTTTTACCGTCTTGAATAGAGGCCCTGGCCAACATAGACATTCACAGGTAAAATTTCAAGGTAAAAATGAGGTATTTTGTATGCCCACCCCTCGCGCAGGCGCAAAGAAAATCAAGATAATTTGGCTTTTGCTGGATTAATCCTCCGAGAATGGCACGCGGCGGAAATAACTAAACATCTCTGCCGGATTAGCAGCCTCCCGTTTGAGTTTATCACGAAAAACATCTATACATACGTAAATATAATTCATACGCTTGGGGGGTTATAATGACATACTAGAAGTTTAGTTTAGGTTGAGAGAAAGGGACAGAGCTGTATAACTGCTATACCTCTGTCTCTTTCTCTCAACCTAAACTAAACTGCTTTAGCGCAGTGTTCACCAACAATTAAACGAACGGTTAGCGGATTGACGGTTGTCAGATGTATTGACTAACAGCTGATTAAGATGTGGCGACTCCCCTATTCGATTGTGACTGTCAGCATTTCTAGCAAACCAAGCGGACACCGGGATTGCGACGAGTAAGTCCGTTCCCAACCACCACACGCGATGGTTGCGTTATTTATCCGCGTCCTCCGCCCGCCTGGTTAGCACCCCGTGTAAAAGTAAAGTAAATAAATAATAGTCACTTTATCAGTGTTCATCTTTCCTATACTTACAGAAGTCTACATATCTAATTGACAATATACAGTCAAATTGGTGACCCGGACGTGATCTTTCTGGTTCTTTTAATTCTTTTCGCAACTGGGCAAGGCATATATTATAACATGGACTCAAAATCAGAGGCACACGACACCACATCGGAGGAAGTGTCTTCGGTGAGCCTATCAAGCCGGATCTCCCCTTTCTTGAGGGATTTACCAAGATTATGGTTTGCGCAATACCGAAAAGATTTAACCGTCTGTTAAATTGGTTGGTGAAAGTCCACCTAAAGAATTATTATGTCATGGTAACCGCCCTGTTGGTTATACACCGTGCCCGGGACGTACGGTCACGAGCGTTAATCTGGGACCCATTTCAAGAAAAATATCCTTGAAGTCGTCAATGTCATTAGAGATGTCAAGTCATTTGAAACTTTTAGGAAACTCAACCTTATTGTTGTGGAATGTCAGATTGACTTTGGACCTAAGGTGGGTACCAAATTTAATCCCGTGACTGTACCCGAAGGATTTTAACCATCGATCATTTAGTCCAATAACGCATAATTTCCGAGATTTTTATTATTTAAAAAACAATTCCATAGCTAATTTAATTTGAACTCTGTCACCTTAACCTAAAGCATTCTTTACTAAGAAAGATTCATGTATTAAGTAGCAATATCATCAACGTACAACATAAATTAATTTAATCAATTTCTTAGTAAATAATCCTTAAGTTAAGGTGACAGAGTTCAAATTATATTAACTATGGAATTGTTTTTTAAATAATAAAAATCTCGGAAATTATGTACTCATTATATACTCTAAATAGGGTCTAGAATCAATGGTTAAAATCCTTCGGGTACGTCCCGGGCACGGCGATGTATTGACTCACAATACTGATCATTACTGAACTAACACAAAGTTATTAGTTTATTTTATGTACGTGTACGTAAGCCGATAATAATGAGGATCATTAAGGATCTGATTGGGTAAAATGAGAGGACTCTTTAACTAAGTCGAAAGTACGGGTTTCAGGGTTCCGTACCCGAAGGGCGACCAACGGGATCCTATTACTAGGTCTACGCTGTCCGTCCGTCCCCGTCTGTGTCTGTCTTAACATTAAAAAACGGTATCTTTTGAACCGTAACAGGTTATATTTTTTCATCATTTGAGCCCACATCCACCCACCGCAGGGTAAAGGACTCTTCATTTTCACGCTACTTTGCCCGGTCTCGTGCTATGGCGATAACGGGTTGTTTTTTTTCGGATTTACATATAAAAAAGGTAGTGAAATAATAAAGGTGGTCCCCGTACAGTCAAGGACTTCAATTGTTATGCCACTATGGAACCCTGTCATAATGACAGCGTCAAACCACATGACAGAAATTACGCTTAAATGAATGATTAACGTTATGCGACAGGGTTCCAAAGTGGCATACGTCCTTGACTGTACAAGAAACGTTTTCTTTTCAACGTATTTTTATCTTAAAGACGGCAAAACATACAAACGCCAAATTTGGTATGATAAATGTACAAATTTAAAAGAATAACATCAAATACTAAAAGCCTAATACTTGATTGTATTTTGTGCAATTTTGTGTAAGTTTAAATAAATAAATAATTAAAATCAAAATTCAAACTGAAATATAATAATTTATATATTTAGTCAACAGTCAAGACATAAGTTTAATACAAATACTATAATAATCTATCGACTGCAGAACGGAACCCTCGGTGCGCGAGTCCGATTCGCTGATTTTTCAAGTTAATAATTTAACAAAACACCAAGAGCAAATACAGCATTTACTGTTCCCAGATGATAAAATAGAAAACTAACCAACGCCTTACTTCACGTCCGCATCGCAGGTCACAGCAATGCACTCGCTCTGCTCGCGCAGGCCGCTCATGCGATATATTTACAACATTTCACTGCTCAAAGCAATTGGAAATTCCTGGACGCAACGGGCCTCTGTAGCGAACTTGAAATAGCAGGCTGCTACAATACAATTGATCAGTAATGATTGAGGCGGTATGTACAAAATTGTACAGTCGCCATGACGACGGCGAACTAGGTAATAGTTAATTAATATTAAGAACCATTACCATTTATAAGAGATTTATAAGACCACTAGTGACCCGCCCTCGCTTCGCTTCGGTTTATGCCAGTTTTCTGTAATACCCGTACATAACCCAAAACTTATCTACTATATAAAAATAAGTCGGGTTTTCCTTCCTGACGCTATAACTCCAGAACGCACGAACCGATTTCCACGGTTTTGCATTCGTTGGAAAGGTCTCGGGCTCCGTGAGGTTTATAGCAAAGAAAATTCTGGAAAAAATTGAAAAGAAATGCGGGAAAATCTTTTTTCACATACAGCGCCATCTCTGATAGATAGCATGTACTACAAACCAATATTTTAAGCAGATGGCGCCGGTGCGTGATACATTGTTTGACAGCTACTCATTGTTCTCTGCTCAGTTAATTTCATGTGACAAACCGGTATTGTGTTCACTGTGAAATTGTCAAAAAAAAGGAAAAAAAATAAGTTATTCGTTTCCTAACATTTCAATTGGAAACCATCAAATCAATCACGTGTATTGTGCAAATTTTTATTCAATTTCAACAGCAGGGATTTGTCTTTAAGGTGGTAAGTTGAACTGTGTAAATTATGTGGATCGTGCATTTGAGGTTAAATTCACCACTCTGTCCATAGTCCAAAATGCCTAGAGGACGACGTGCAAACATCGGCCGCCGCACAAGACATGCAAGCCAGCAACAAGTGTATTCACAGAACTTAAGCGAAGAAAGACAAAATATAATAAGAGAAAATGCCCGATTGAGACAACGCGTGAGCACACGAAGATCATTGGCATCATACAATCGCTTGGCATTCCAATATGATCCCACTGCGAACTACAGTGATGATAAAAATTTTGATATTGGACCAATGACGACTATATGCCGATATTGCAATGCGTTAAAGTTCAAAAGAGAAACGGCTGGATTGTGCTGCGCAAGTGGAAAAGTCAAACTGGATCCATTACTTACACCACCACAGCCACTGAAACCATTGTTCGATGGAAGTGATCCCGATTCCAGCCATTTTCTTCAACACATCCTTGAATACAATAACTGCTTTCGCATGACTTCGTTTGGAGCTAATATCATTCGAGAAGGCGGCTTCATGCCGACTTGCAAGGTAAAAGATACAACACACAACCAATCACTCACACCAACACAATGAATTGCAACACATAACAACTACATATACACCACACACTACACCATCACACGATCAGAAGTTACACCGTATTCTTCAACAAATGATTGTTTGCAATTACAGATACAAGGACAAATATATCATTTGCATGGTTCAATGGTGCCAACACCAGATGAACCGCATCAATTTCTGCAAATATATTTCATTTCGTCGATGGTGGATCAGCTGAATGTGCGGTGCAATATACAGGGAACACAACAGTTAAAGAGACGAATTATTGAACAGTTGCAAGCATTTTTTCACGCTAATAATGCTGTGGTTAATATGTTCAAAACAGCATTGGAACGAATGCCATCAGATACGCACAAATTTGTCATAAGAGCGGATTGTACCCCAACAGGTGAACATGTGCGAAGATTCAATGCACCCACCGTTTATGATGTTGCTGCAATTATTGTTGGCGATCCAACTAAATCGCGAGACATTGTCGTTCAGCGAAGAAGCAATATCATGCATCGTGTAAACGAGACACATCGTTTGTACGATGCATTACAATATCCCATCATTTATTGGCAAGGGCAAAACGGATACGACATCACGTTGAAGATGGTCGATCCAATTACAGGTACAATATTCACACACTAATTATTGCTATTATTGATATTATTGGTTTCCATTAACAATTCATTTAATTTTGCATTTTCAAAAAATCTAAGCGCAATGAATTACTATGCGTATCGTATGATGATTCGTACACATGAGCAGAATGTCATTCTGAAGTGCCGTCGGCTATTCCAGCAATTAGAGAAGTTCAACTAAATAACACTTCATTTTTGTAATCGAAATGAATTCATTACTGTTGTGAAATGAAATTAAAAAAAATATTTTCAAATATAAAACAAAAAAAAAAATTCTTCATCTTTTAATCACCAAACGAAATGTTACATAAAACGAAGCCATCTGGTGGCGAAACGGAGTTCGCCGGGTTTGCTAGTTATACATAAAAACCTTCCTCTTGAATCACTCTATTTATTAAAAAAAACCGCTACAAAATCCGTTGCGTAGTTTTAAAGATCTAAGCATACCTAGGGACAGACAGCGGGAAACGACTTTGTTTTATATTTATATACAAACATTGGATTCACGGGGGCAAAAATGTACCAGTGCTAGTGATTCATTAAATGTCGACTACGTTTATCGACATCGATAAAAAGCAATTTTTTATCATCATTATCATAAGTAATGGCCAAGTTTGAATACCTTTTAATTATGTGCAAACCTCTTTTATTTATACTTATCGCAACTATAAACAACCGGTATCTGACATTGACTCTGGACTTGAGTCACTTTTGACAACCATTGAAATTACATTGAATAACAAATTCATTCAGTACAACAATATTCTTTAGCATTACGACGAATTGAGAAGTCGAATTGAGAATTTGTTTTTTAAGTCGGTTAAAAATTAGTAGAAAGAAAAAAGATCGTTTATCTTCATGGAAAGCTGATCATTCAGATATAGAAGTTAAAGGGTCGACTTACTTTAGCAAGAAATGTAAGATCCATATGTCACGACAAAAAGTTGTCGATAACCTTAGTCGATATTTAATTAATCACTAGCACTGGTACATTTTTGCAAATGTTATATATACTATGTAGTGATGGTAAGACCGGTCGTCATGTATGGCTCGGAGTGCTTGCCAACCAAGGCGAGGGATGAGAAAATAGTGCATGTGGCGGATATGCGGATGTTACGATGGATGTGTGGCGTTACTAGAATGGATAATAATAAGAATGAATATATTAGAGGAAGCTGGAAAGTAGCACTGATAGTGGAAAAGTTTAGGAGTAGATTGGCGTGGTACGGGCAAGTAATGAGGAGGGACGAAGGTCACATAACTGGAAGAGTAATGAGAATGAATGTGGATGGATATAGGGGTAGAGGGAGACCAAAAAAGGGGTGGATGGACTGTGTGAAGAATGATATGTCTATGAAACGTGTGAGTACTGAGTTAACAGCAGATAGAGAAGAGTGGAAGAAGAAGACGTGTTGTGTGGGATAAAGACAGGAGGATGATGATGATTTGTAAGAAATTATTGTTATTGCTATTATTATTTTTATTAAAAACATTATGTAAAACGAAATAAGTAAGTTCCTACTCAGAAAATTTATGTCATTAATGTTTAGTTTGATAATTTTCAATTTATATCTCGAGTTAAGTACCTAGGTACTTATGATACCCTTTCGCAGTGCCCTTGCAGGATTCATAAATGTACAGATCTATGAATGTTTTATGATAGCAAATAAAGAGTTTGAAATTGAACTTAAATTACACAGCAGCAGACACACAAGCACCAGGTGCTCAAAGACATTAACAAAAATATAAACCGCACTTACTATCATTCCAGAATCTTCAGGTCAATGCCTAACAAAGCTTTTACTTACTGGGGTTAATTATACATGTAAATAGATTTAAAATTAATTAGATTGTTTAATTTTAAGACAGAGAAAGTGATGGTTAATCACGGCTGGAGATGAAGGTCATAAGTTACAAAAGCTCTAAAGTCGCTTATTTTTTGCACGTGGCATACAGTGTGTACTTAAAAGCTTAGAGGTATATTGCATTTCCAGCATTTCGATGTTTTGTGGCAACTTTTTTAAATTCAAATGAAAACATTCAAAATACAATTAAAGTGAAAAAATACAACAGGATATCAAGAATAGCATGCTTAATGTGCAAATCGATTTTGTGTCATCTATCACGGGGACATCATGGATAAAAACGACACGAATTATTAATAGTGTTTCTTTACACCATAATAATAATGTAGACGTGAATTATAATAACTTAAATTTTCTTATAATCAACAACACAGTATAAAATTGCGAGCACACTCTGAATATGAAAAGAAAAAAAGAAAGAAAAATACATTTATTCACTACACACATAAGACACACAGAAAACAAAAGTAAAAACAGAAAACAGCAATAAAAAGAGTAGTGAGTGTGTCTTCGCGGCAGTGAATCGGACACTGGCTCAGCATAATGCTGAGGTGTGAAACACCTGCAGCGCTGATTTTCAGCCAGCTCCGTTTGTGACAGACGGACGGTACGCTAAACGAATAAATAGACTAGGTAATACAAAAATATATACTACCAAACAAATACTTATAGATAGTGACAGAATAAATAAATATAATTCATTCAGTCATAAAAAAATATGTCTTATATAAAGAAACCGCCTAGTACGATGTTACAACCGTACGTCCGTCCGAATCAAGCCTCGACTCGGGGATCACACTAGACAGTTTCCCGGCAATGTGTCTATAGGATAAAGGCGAAGCAAAAACAAACATGAATATTGTTTTATGTGATATCCACTCCCAAATTACCCCTGACTTTTTCCTACCCTTTTAGAGTTCCGTATGTCTTTTTAAACTGAAAAGGCAACGAATTTTGGATATATTTAGTTTGGTCTTTCGAGTACTAACATGATAATTGATGATTTAAGTAGTACAGTCAAGGACTTTAATTGTTATGCCACTATGGAACCCTGTCGCATAACGTTAATCATTCATTTAAGCGTAATTTCTGTCATTTGGTTTGACGCTGTCATCCTGACAGGGTTCCAGAGTGGCATAACAATTAAAGCCCTTGACTGTACGAGTATTGTCAATGTATGGAGCTAAGTTAGGAATGTTTTTTGTTTGTATAATGTTAAGACCATATTAGCCTTAAAATTAATAATTGAGATTTGTTTTTTTTTAGCCGGAAGCGGGCTCTGAACTCTAACGGCTATTATGTATATACAATTGCAATACTGCAAATGCGGTTCCAACCGTAAATAGTAATACGGAATGGCTTTATAGTAATAACTTTATCGGGGTGCCACACCCCTATAACGAAACACAACAGTGTGAATCCTGCTGCTTAACCGTAAGTTAGCGGCCAAGATAGTGGTAGCTGGTAGCACATAATAAGTAATCCAGACAGACCCTGCACGAGGTCCTACCACTCGCAAAACACACGTCGTACCATATTTTGACCAACTTTCTATGTAATAAAGAAATCTTGCCTTTTAATTGAAAATTATGCAAACTAAATTCGACCTTAGTTGCAGACCACATATTCATCCGCTTACAGCAAATATCAAAGCATGACCTAAAATACTGCAAATAAATAAGCTTTACCTCTACTATACGCTCCTCAAAGGAATGCGTCACACTACCCAATCACCGCATATTTACGTGTACGTGAATGTTTCTATAGACTAAAAATAAATCCGGCAACCTTTCACGGGCGTGGGTTTGACGAGATTTCGCGACGCAAATGGATTAAGGCATCACATTTGGAAGCTGGTATTGATAAAATTACATTTTTATACAATTGCAAAATGAAGGACTGAAGAATGGTGGATGGTCACCAAGTCTTTGTATATCAATTGGACATGTTCAGACATAGGAATCCAGGGGGCAAAGTTGTATGACAGATAGGGAGTTCCTATATCGATAAACTCAATTATCGATGCTTTTTCCATATACCTACTAGTGATCGCCCCCAGCATTGAATGTATTTTTTGTAAGTATTGTTCTGAGTATGAAAATCAAACAGAAATTGAAAAGTCATTTAGCCACCTGAAATAGGTTTATCAGCCAAGACGGAGAGGTTTAACGCCCGAATATTTGAAACAAATTCTGCGCCTCTATTCAACACGGTAAAAACAATATCGTATTTGATCTGTTATCGTATTGTCAACGTTTTGATAGCTCTTATTTTCTTGACAGTAATGGCGGCTGACGTCATAACAATACAGGTAAACTACGATATCGTTTTTACCGCCTAGAATACCGGCCCTGATCCTTTATTTTAACAATAGTAGATGGGACAGTGATGAGGAAAAAAATAATTATGAGTAGTTTCAAAACTCGTTTTGAAAAATGAAGAAGATAATTACTTTTTTTTTATATTTACACTTTAAATAAAAAATAAGGTTTTACAGGCAAAACTTGGAGTGATCACTAGTATATAAAACAAGCATCGATAATTGAGTTTATCGATATAGGAACTCCCTACCTGTCATAAAATTTCGCCCCTTGGATTCCTATGTCTGGACATGTTATATAGTTATACAACATAAAGTTCATTAGTCAATGGCCCGCATGTTTGTAGCAATCCATTGACGAGTTGTTGTGACATAATCGAGCCGGGATCTATTGCAACGATGCAGTGTATCACGAAAAGCATGCGGGCCATATCGACCAATGAAACTGAGCTTTTGGATTGACAGCTTTCTTGCGACATAGAATTAAAAATGTTGTAACAACCATACCACCACTAAAAAAATAGACCTATGAATTGCTTATGTAAGCGGCAATGGCACTTTGATTATAGAGCGCCATTCCGTTGCAGCTAAAGGCTTTGTCCAACATTAAACGTTACATAATAATGACCGTGTGACATGGCAGCATTCAGCCTCACTGCCTGCCTGCTGAAAAGTAACACAAAACCGGAAGGTATAGAAAAATTACACGGCAGTTTATTAAATTTTGGCAGCCGTGAAACAACACTGCCTTGCCGGAAAATGTACAAGTTTAATTGGCACGCCTGGACACCACTGCACTCACATGATGAAATTAACAAAAAATATACAGTTTGAGTTTGACTTTACTGCGAACCAAGCCGGACCTGTTTTAATCCAGACCAATGGGGACCAAATTAAAAACAATAACACGGCATGTCAAATTCATATGAGCACCAGGAGCTAATAAATTTCAGGATGTTAGTGGTAACGTTGCTGACTTCCTACTTGGCAATGAAAACAAGAAGACAAAAAACATTTCAACATCTAAAATGGCCAGCAAAGAGCTCCATTTCTTCCATTACTCGGCTAGTTTTCCTGCTGCTACGTTAGTGGTTTATTTTGTCGTATTTGCCGAGTTAACGAACTGTGGAACTTTCAACTAACGACAGCTTCTGGGCTCCTAATTACGCTCGGACGACGGGATTAATTAAAAATGCCGATTTTACTACAACATTGGAATTGCG
Source organism: Acleris literana (assembly GCA_946894065.1). NCBI lineage: Eukaryota > Metazoa > Arthropoda > Insecta > Lepidoptera > Tortricidae > Acleris > Acleris literana. Next base: position 15,486,102 of record OX335686.1, on the reverse strand, counting down.
GTGCAGGCGCAGCACACAGAGGCATTGGTGAGTATAAGTAGTGCAAATACTTCAAACGTACGAGTAATAATACTTTTCACAAGAAATGTACCTAGTAGGGAGCGGTTTTGTAACTGGCCGCTTCCTTATGTAAATTCACCAGCAATACACAAATGTTTAATGAACTTAGCACTCAGTTGACGCACGATTATAAGTCGACCACGGTCCAACATGGTTTGAACTCGTTGGAAGTCTTTCATCAATGCAATCATTTTACATAAACGTTAGCCTCCTACTATACTCGTAGAGTAAAACTAAGCTTCATTTAATTATTCTAGAGACGTTAGCAGATGCCAAGTCAACATTCAGCGCTATTTTAGCGTCAGCAAAAAGTGTTAACATCTCGCTCTACCAACTCTACGCAAAAGATGCGCACTGACTGAGCGACCAGCAAGGAAATTTAAGATGCATTTAGACGTAAAGACAATTTTAATTTTCTTACATTTTCTTCACTCGCACTGTTTAAAACGCGAGCTCCGTCATCTGTTTGCGAGTGAAGTTCTCCACTAAACGGCTACCGGCAACTTTCCAACCGTGTCTGTTCGTAATTACGCCACGAAGAACCGCCACACTGGCACACTTCGGGTGGCTGAAACTTAATGCGCACATTTACATCGAAAGCATTTGTCACTTTTTGATAAGTAAGCAGACTAAGCAGGTGTAAAAGGAATACGATTAGGTTGCTAACTACTGGTGCGTGATAAAATTATACTTACCAAAAGAGCCGGGTAAGTTTAATAACCATAAGTACCAGCAGTTAATAAATCATAATCGGCCCATTACACTATCGAACACAGAATATTACGGGCGAGCACGACAATGTTGAGGGCATACTCGGCTGTGCTCGCCGATCATTGTCTATCATCGCCGATGATCACCTGCGACCCGTGATTTGACGATTTTTCGGGCACGCATCAAAGGGAATCGCCCACACTATCGCCGATCATTGATTCCCCTCCCCAATAGACAATTAATAAAAAAAGAAATTGTATTATATAGTTATCGTATCTACATACATCGTTTTATTATGATTAATGATCAAGCAACACGATTTTCTTTTCCTCCATTAACACAAAGCAGCAACACAATCCATGTCCGTCTTGTACGCTTGCCGTTCGAAA